>MU968551.1:21047972-21053495 GCA_034641835.2 Pinus albicaulis
ACAGGAGTAAACTTGTTCTCAAAATTTATTACGATCTCGTGCAAGATATGAGGCTTATCCTAAAACTTTAATACAAATTTCTATGACATAATCAAAATAAATAGCATCAAGGCTAACAATTTAAATTGGTTGTATGATGTGGAAATATATGGGAATACTCCCCTTTTGTTCAGGTGCAATCAACTCCACAAAATGTGTAAACAACAGTGAAAGTGACATGTGGTTGTCATGGTGGCCATTCTGTTTTACTGCTTGTTTCTGTCTCTTCTGCGCCAGTTACTACTGCCATATCATCATAGATATGTAGAAATTCCCTTTTCTAACTCAAACTTTTATGCTCAGGCTCTTTTAATGAATCTTCAGTCCTAATAGCTTTGGCAGAGCTTAAAACATAAAGCCCTTTATTCCTTTAATAATTGGTAGAAATTCCCTTTCTTTGGTAAATGGTGGAAAACCTTTGACTTGGTGGCTATCCGAGTCCTTCTGTTGTGCTTAGCCCTTTTCCTCATAAAACAACATAGAAACCTCATGTACCCAGACTTGAAATATTTTGGGCTTCAACATTGACCCACATTTCATCCACACCAATATCGAAAATCACATGATTTAAAATTTATCGCACATCGCAAGGTTTGGGATCAGGGAAATGAGGTAAGTGCTAAAACCTACAAAGTGCGATGAGTGGAGGTGACATGGAAAGAATGTGGGCCCCAACTTGTATCGCAAATCGCAGGTCGGGGAGTTTTGTTATGAGGAATGGAGGGTAAAGGGTTAAGATTTGTGATGTGCGAAGTGCAACGAGAACGAAGGTGACGTGGCAGGAAGGGTCCCACTATATTGCATCGGCAGTCCAGAGAAAAAGGAAATGGAATGTGGCTAGGAATATTGCGAAATGTAGATGCGGAAATGCAAGGAAGGGGTCACAAGGCTTGCTGCGGTAAGGTAAGTCTTATGGAGTTTCTGACACACACACACACACACGCACGCGCACACATACACACACACACACACACACACACACACACACACACACACACACACACACACACACACACACACATATATATATATATCTATCAAGTGAGCTAAAGTGGGGGGTGGAGCTGAAACAGAGGTATCTGTGCTCAATATGAAGTCCTAAAACTTTATGCATGTGGTTTTTGGGGGGTTTTATGAAATGGATAGTGCCACCCAATGCATTTAGGCTTAGTTTGGACTATATTGGAAATGAAGTGAATAAAACCATCATTTGCCTTGGTGCCCAGAAGTATCTTCTAGGAAATAAATGATAGTCATGGAATATAATTTTCAGTATACAAGATCTAAAAATAATATCAGTCACCTTGTGATCCTATAGATTATAGAATACTAACAGAATAAAAACCAGTGGTAACACATGGTACCATTTGACTAGTTTGTATTTGGGATACAACCTGAGTAGGTTGACTCATTTGAAGTGTAAATTGGGTAGGTTTAGGTATGGATTGAACAAATTGACAAGTAGGAACCTGAGGCATAGTTAGAGTTGGTTGGGAGGTCAATATTTGAGTTAATACCAAACCAGGTTGAATAGGCAAGGTAGGGTTCCAAGGAGTAGCAATAATTCCTAGAAATGGAGCACGCATAGGAAGAGGACTTGTAACAGGTGGATTACCAACCTCTAACATCTGATCTATATATGGGAACATGCCAACAATAGGTTACACCTTATCTCAAGGATAAGGAGTGAAAGGAGGCCACTTCCCCCCAATGGGAGCACATCCAGTATAATACCGAGTGGGTTTTTGTGGGTGTCCTAATCCAATGAGAAACACACCATACTATTGATCTAAAGGATTTTGGGGTGAAATAGTTGAACAAGTTGTGGGGTGTTTGGTAAAGATAAAATAGATAGAATTAAAGATGAGGAAGACGAATGATAATTCCATGGACTAGTTGACGTACCAGAAAAGGTTCCATACAATGATTAGTATCCATGTGACACTAATGGACCACCATATAGGTGAGATTTTGGTGAAGTGGAAAACATAGAATTTATTGCAACTTTGAATGACTGACTCATTATTGCAGATACATGTTGATAAATTGTTGCTAACTTAGACATGGTTATACTTCTCAAAGGATTTTGTCAAGGAAAGTTCAAAGGTGAATTAAAATGAGGAGTTTGATGTAAAGGAGCTCATGTTTGAGTATTAGAGGTTAATATAGGAAAAAATTGGTACACGGGAGGAAAATTTTGTTTTAATGGTATGAAAATATGAGTTTGAGGGCAAGGATATTCATGTTCAGTAATATCTTCTATGCTTAGTAATCCAGTGGAAGGGGTTATTTTTTAGTTCCCAAACACAAATGTTGTGTGTGAGATGAAGGCATGGTTCTTATAGTGGAAGGTTCAACAACTTAAATTACCTCAGGTTGCAAGAATTCTGAATCTACAAATTCAAGTTCAATGACTTTAGGTTCTAATGACTCAACAACTTTAGGTTGAGAAGTTTCAATTGCTTCGAACTCACTAGTTTCCAAAGAGGTAACTTCGAGATACTAATGGGAAGTGACGATTTTGGTTGATTAAATTTGGATGTGGTTCCATAAGGGTTAGCTTTCGATGTACTAGGTTCGTTAGTTTGTGTATTATTATTTTTACGACATCCAGGTGTTTCCTCTAGAGGTACAAGAGGAAATATTTTCATTCTATGCAAACGAAAAGGGTGTTTAGGGTGTTCTTCCATGATGGATTAGTTAATTTTAGAAAAATAAAGACAAAAATATAAATAAAAATGGGTAACTAGGTATATAAGGATTACCAAGCCACTATGAATTATAATATACTTTTGTCAGTATGTGCAGTCAACCTCCTCAAATGTTGTGGGTGTATCACAATTAATAATGGTCGAATCATTTACTTATGATAAGATTACAACCTAGTGGGGACATCCAAAATATAATTAGAGGTACATGGAAGCATAGTTCGTAATAGTGTTTTCTAATGTGTAATTGTATGATGGGGGTGTTACATATAATTAGATGTATGTGGAGTGTCATCTTATATGTAACACCCCCCTCCCACATCTACTTAAGTAACTGACCAACTAGGGTAAACATGTGACGATAGGCTACTATGATCTGTTTCAACTCCCCATCTATAATTAAGGAAGTGGAACTAACACGACACAACCAATCAAACCTTCTACACATCCTACAGAGCCTCCAGAAGCTAACCCACCATTTCGAGTGACCAAACCCTAAGGGAAATCAACATTTCAAGGAATTAAACCCCCAGTCGCTCCCTTACCAAAGCCTCCATACGAATGAGAGCCCTAATCGCTCCATGAGCCTAATTGAGTGTGATTGCAACCTTTTTTTTCCAGTGCTATTCCAGTGACTACAATATTTAAGGCTAAACTTTAGGGCTAGGACCTAGTCACTGCCCATAACTTCATGGAATTTATATAAATGAAAAGTAACATGGAGACAATGATACCAATTCAAATTCTTGAACAAAGACTTGATTGGACCCCTACTAGCCATGATAGGAATTTCATCAAAAATGTTACAAATATGCATTCTAGAGGTCATAATTATAGATCCAACTCATAGGGGTCTTATAATTATCTGAGAATCGCTAAGAAGCATTAATGCCTTATCAAATTAGCTTCAGTGTCATCTATTAGGTCATATATTCATTGCTCATTCGAACCATACATTTTATCTGTCATAAAACATATTCTTAACTAGCATATAAACAATAGAAATAATGAGGATACAACAGCCATAAATTCCACATATTAAATAGTACATTTACAAATTTAAGGCAAAGGAAATGAACTCTTATTTATGAATGCAAAAGCCAACCTGGTATGGGACTATCACGTTCGAACCGACCATAGATTGGATGAGCCAAATATCTCTTCAACCAATCAGCCCCATGCCATATTCCAAGAATGAATGTGGGACTCAAAACCTAAAATATCATCCAAGGCTTCCTGAGGCTAAACCACCTCACCCTCATCAATATAACCAAGATTTACCACAATCCTCACTAGATCACTAGGCCATAAATAAGCATGGATGCCATTGGATTTCTCCACCTACACAGTGAGTAATTTTCCTCTCTCCTAGTCTCTAGGCTTTATCGCGATCCACAATCCAATCCAGGGATCACTAAGCCATAATAGAGACACCACCCTTCAGGATTTATTGTATATCCCGCCATTCATCGGAAAGGATTCCTAGGCTTGATCAAGGGAAACCACCTCTAGGCTTTACCATATATCTCGTCATTCACTGGTCGAGAATTCCTTAGCCCACCGAGGCACACAATACTTGGATTTATTGCAACATACAGTTTGGTTTATGGATTACTAGGCCAATGGCTTTATCGTAATCCATAGTCTGGCTCAATGATTACTAGGCCATGTGTTATTTCAATCAGATATCTACATCACTCAGTTTCGAATCCATCTCACAATATAGCTCAACCAAGACATGAGAACCCCATCAGGCCATGGCTATAGGGAAATGGAAAGGAAAGCTTGAAGAACATTGTCACACCTGGAAAAATCCATGCCAATGACAACAAGAGAACCAAGAACACATGCATAAACATGCATGCCAAATCTAGAAAGGAAATCACATATGCAAATCAATACCTACAAGTAAACCCATTGTAGTTTCTTGATACTACTCTTCCTTGCTTGATCTTTGCTTCCTCTTTGCGTTTGTTTCCTTTCTTGATCCAAAGCTGAAATGCTCCAAGAAAAATCTAAGTTTCCAAGAGTATGTGAGAGAGAGAATAGAGAGAGAGCTCAAAAACTGAACTAACCAAAAGGCATCAACTAATCCTCAAAAGCCTTTTTATTAATGTGGCCTATATTTTCTTCATTTTCCATTATTTTTCCTTCATTTTCCTCCTCACATGAAACCTGTGACCTTTCACCTTCATTTTCTCCTAATTTCCATTATATTCATAAATAAAATACCAAAATAATGTCAAATTTTCTTTCCAAAGCCTTTGCCATTTCCTTTGCCAATTTTCTTAGCCATAATAACTGAAATGAACACCTGCACTAGGATTTTTTTTCCCAATATTCAACTTGAAATAAGTGTCCCATAATTGTGGTTATTATTTTTCCTTTATTAGCTTTTATTACATGGAATTTTCACCAGGGTTGTTACAGAACCCTCCCCCTTGGGGGAACACCGTCCTCAATTCTCAATGATATCTACAACCAACAAGATAGTTGAAATATAAACATACTTCCCATGGAGCCTTATAACTTAGCTTGTTGTAGTATTTAAGTGATCAACCTGCTGAGAAGAAAACCACATGAAAACATAACAACATGACACCCATACCACTTATTGGAGCTTTATAATAAAAATCATGGCAGTATTTACATACATATACATATGTTCATATACCAAAAAATCACATCAAAAAATATACCCAAAACATATATCAAGGACATTCACTCAACCAGAGAATAGAGAAGGATACTTAACCTGCATTTGATCTGTCATCTC
>MU968551.1:21053595-21451467 GCA_034641835.2 Pinus albicaulis
CATCAGTGCTCCTTGTTGACACAAAGCACCGTACGGTCTATTATATTGTTTGTGCAGTGCGTTTATAAGACCTCCAGGCACCAACGTCGGTGCATATAGCATGAAAGGCGTACCAATTTCTTAAGATTTATTTTTTATCTGAAATGTTGATAATTTATTTATAAATATATTAATGAATGATATGGTACAAGTTTGAGATTGATAAAGAAATAATTGACAAGAGATCAAGTAAAAAAAATACTGATAACACATCAAGAAAAGAAAAAAATGCAAGTTCTTTGTAAATTATTTACAAAAAATATTATTTTTGAACTATATGTAAGTTTAACTAATATGTATTGTTTACTGTGTATCATCTGTGACCACAAAATGACGAAGCTCGATAAAAATATTTCTGATCTAGGACCAGAAGAGCATAAAAGCTTGATGGAAAAATTGCAAAAAGATGAATCAGGTGAATGAAAAAATACTATCGATCCAATATGAGTTTCTTTTTTTAATTTTCATTAATAATATACTTAAAATTATTAGATAAAATGTGTCAAAATTTCTATTAATTCACATCTGTTTAATGTTCTACAGGGACCAACAACTCAGAAAAGGAATGTTGTTCTAAGAAAAGAAAAAAAATAGAACATGCAAATGAAAATGAATTGCTCCTTAGCTCATCTGGAGTGGTGTTGGAGCTTAACGAAATGGGGAAAATATTTTACAAAAGTTTGAGGGATCTAGTGGAATGAATGTATAGACGTTCTTTCCACTTACAATACAAAAATCAATCCAATGATTCCAAGAACTAAATTTTATCTAAACGGTAGGAAGAGTTTCCAGAGAATTGGTCAATGAGACATGTCAGACTTTTAATAGCAAAAACGTACAACAACAGAAAAAAATGAATGAAAAAGTAGTATTCCCTTAAATGTTTGTCTAGAATTATTTATAAATATCACCTTTGTTATGTTTACTTTTCATATATCAATATAAAAATTAAATAGTTTATTGTCATGTTAGATTTTCAGGAAGATTATGAAAATCTCAAAAGATGAACGAGCTGATATAAGAAATATGCCAGTAGGAATGTCCAAAAAGGTGTACAAGGATATGGTCAAAGAAATGGACAAAATTGCATCATAGGAGGAGCCGTCTCAACAACAAAGTGCTTCAAATGTAATATGTAATCATTGAATTTATCGATCATTATGTACAATAAATAAACAATTTAGCATTAAATATTAATTTTCAAGTATTTTCTTGCAGAAAATAAAAGAAAATGGAACCCATTCAACACATAAAACAGGACGACAAGGAAGAAAAGGGTTGATATCTAAGTTTGTGAGTAATAGTTACTTCCTTATAACAACTTAACTAGATTTCATTTTTTTATTTTTTAAGTTGTTTTACAAAAATCATCATTGAATGTCTTCAAACAGGTACTAACATACAAAGAAAAACCATTAGACGAATTTATTGAAATTGGGTTAAATATGGGTTGTGAGTATATGTTGGCATATCAAAAATTAATTGTGGAATTTTAAAGCATCTATCGATCTTGTTTTACTTAGCTCCCTCTATAATTAATAGAACAAAAAAATCTTTTATATTAAATATATGATTTGTTATGGGGTATAAAACTTGCAAGAAATGAAGTATGGAACTGCGCCAACAGATGAAATTTTGAAAGATGGCATGGTACATGGTTTTGAAAGAATGTGTATAGTTTATGAGTCAATTGTTGCTATGTTACGTCATTTTTCTTTTCGATTTACATTGATGTATGTTATTTAATATTGCAATTTTCATTATTCTCACCAATGTATATACACTCATTACGGTTTATTTTTATGTTTGTAGATGGAAGGTGAAGAAGAAGAAAACAATCAACACTGTAAACAAAACATTCCTAAAAATAACCCAAGTCATGGAAGTAGCTCTAGCAGTGACAACAGTTCAAGCGAAGAATGATGATCACTATGTTTGGATATCAAAGCAAGGTGTGGCATTTTTTGAAATATTTGTCTATGAAATCAAAAATTTTGTTTAATGTAATGGACATAGTGTCCCAATTAAAAGACAAAGGGATATCAATAACTGTCCCATTTTGTATGAAAGAAATTGTCTTTTATATATATATGTGTGTGTGTGTGTGTGTGTGTGTGTGTTTTAATTTATTCTATTGTGTTCTCCATTGTCGCTATTGCGTTCTCCATTGTCGTTCTCAAATGCACTAATAAAAATTTAATTCATATGAATATTGTTATAAGATATATATGTGTTGACTTTTGATGAATAATGAATTTTTTAAAATCACAACAATTATGATATGATATAATAAATTAATCCAAACATCACATTCAAATGCATTAATAAAAATTTAATTAATATGAATATTGTTATAAGATGTGTCGACTTTTGATGAATAATGAATTTAGAAAAATCACAATAATTGTACTGTCACATGTCAATGTTTCTAAAAAATACAAAATGAACACTGGTGTGTGTCAGTCACTGTACACCGGTGTGTTTGTACGACGTATGGGCACCACACAAATACCAATACCAAATATAAATATCGGTGTGTTTGTCTAATACGGTGCACTGGTATGTTTCTATAAGCCTACGTACCGGTGCGTTGAGACGACCTATGGACATCGCACAAATCCCAAGACCAATTAGAATGGCCCCGTGCATTGTATCACCAACACTGCGCCTAGTGCGGTTCTATACCTTGACGGCCCGGTGCAAGAACCTTCGACCACCCCGGGGCCACTGTCTAGATGACACGCACCGGTGCGTTGAAACCTTAGTAGTGCATCGATGAAAAAAACATCTGTAATAACCTCTGGCCGCCTAGTTTTTTTAGTTGTGTTGAATTTTCGTTAAAAGCTCCGCCAAAACCTTCATAACCATAAACGGATGTTGTAAAAAATGTTTTTTTGACAATTTTGGCCAATTTTATAACATTAAAAACATCCTTTATAACTTTCGCTAGAGGGTCTTTTCCTTGTAGTGCACATCATCATGCCACGTCACATTGCCACGTCATCAAACTTTTTTTGTGATATGTGGGGTTGGGGCCACATCATCTACCCATGTCACCATCTCGCTCTTCACGTTTCACAATCTCTTTGTGTCCGTTGTTTTGCAATACTCCTTTTGCTGCGATTTGTGATCTCTTCGTCGTCATTGTTCTGAACGTACACTAGCAAACTCTGCCCGCGCGTTCACGACTTTATCCACTAGTCGAGTGTGTTCATTCCTTTACGATCTCTACCCACTCGTGCACGACTCAACCCAACATGTTCACGACTCTGCCCAGCACATTCAAACCTTGACCCAAAATTTCTTCCTTTGTTGCCTTTGCTCCTTTGTTGCCTTTTCTCCTTTGCTGCACATTGCTGCTCCTTGCCCCCTTTTTTCATAATGCCTCTCCTTTTCCTCTTTTTTGCTCCTCCACTATACTTTTGCCTTTTTTTCTTTATTTCTCCTTTATACTCTAGCTGATCCTGATCTGCTCCTTTGTCCTCAATGATAATTATGGTGTTTCTCTTTTCTTCTCCTTTGCCATCAATGAAAATATTTCCAACATTTTATTTGGGGCAATATATCACCCCTCCCACTCCTACCACTCCCAAGTTTCCTTTCGAGGCTCCATCTAAAAACATCAATGTTGTTGCTAGGCTTCTTTTCCAATTCTGAAAATATTTAGCTCCCAGTCTTAAACAAGGAAATTAAGTGCATTTAAGCGAGGACTGAAGCTAATATCTTGATTTGGAATTCTAGGGAATTCTATCCAATTTCTCTTTACTAAGATAATTCCTCTACATCTTTTGCTTTAAGAACTAGAGAAGAAATTTATTTGGAAATCAAGCATTGAGCTTTAGAGGTCGCCCAATGAAAACAAGGATGTTCTTCCTTAAATTTTAATTTATTCCTTTCAAATTAAATAGTCTAGAACTGAAATTTTGGCAAAGACGCCCAAATTCATTGAGTTAGAGGGTATTCGATTCATTATCTTGGAATATTTTTTTTCCAATATTCAAACATATCCTGTTAAATTTCTGGAATGGAATTTACAAAATGCACTTTTCCAAAAGCTTATTATCGAACATATAATGAGAAGGAGCAATGGTGGAATAAATGGGGGATAGATTCTTCCTCATATTTTCAAAGAACACACGTGATAGACCGTGGATGTTCCTACACATAAGGTTTTTAGCTGTAAGTATTTTCGCATGAACCAACATCCAACAAAATGAATTTACCTTAGGGAGAGAATCCCTATGCCATATCTTTTTCCATATTTTCATAGGAGCAAGATGTGGGATCTTGCACAACAATAACTTGTACCCTCCCTTAACAGATTAATAAAGAGATTTACTTGGTCGCCATGTTCGAAGATCCTTAGAACCACAATCAATGGGAGTGAGGCCTTTTAAGGAGTTTATCAAATAATCCCACTGACTGAAGATGTTGGAAGACCTAGACAATCCAATCCTTTCCAAGCACCATACTCGTCCGATATAGATATGTCCAATAATCTTACAATTCCTTTCCCTAACAACCATTCAATAAGTTCATTGATTTCATTCTACACTTTTTTTAATTCAGTTGAGGGAATATCATACTTCCAATGATTGATTCTTGCCCCATTTCCTACTCACCATCCCATTTTTTTGTTATTATAGGGGTTTCATCCTTCCAAAGCTTCCAAAGCTTGGAGCCATCTCTAGCCCCTTGCAAAGCTTCCAAATCTTGGAGTCACATTCAGTCCAGTGGGAATTTTCAACTCTGAGCAAACAAGATTTGTGGAAAAAATTCTTTAGGAATGCCTCCTTCCACCACTCTTTAGAATCTGAAATCAGTTTCCACACAATTGTTTTACGCCAACACTAAATTCATGAACACAAGATCTTTTATTTCTAGCCCTTGACATTCGCTTGGAAGGCAGATTGTGCTCCAATTTACTATATGGAATTTCTTTTCATTATTTTTACGCCAGACCATAAAAACTTCTTGATAATTATTCCAATTTGATTGAGTGTGCTTTAAGGATCAAGGAGACCATAACAAAGGTAAATAATAGGTGTTGATAAAATTGATTTAATTAAAATATTTTCCCAGCCATATTTAACCAATTTTCTCCCAACCTTATATTTTATTTTTATTTTTCTAGATTATCTCCTCCCAGTATTCCCTAAAGGAGACCCCCAAAGGAATTGGAACCCTCAAATATTTGAAGGAATTCCAACCTAGATGAATTATAAAATCCATATTTGAGGTTATCTCTTGCAAAGTTAAGTCTAAATAATTACAACCATAAAGATGACATTTTATTTTGTTCACAAAACACCCTAAGAGAATAAGATAATATTCTAATATTACTTTGAACCAATTGGAAATTATTTTTGAAGCTCCACCCAAGAGAACCGTGTCATTAAAAAAATTTAAATGATTGATGTCTTTGACATTCTTGGCAATATTGATTCCCGACAAATATACATTTTCTCTCACATTTTATAAATTTCTATTTAGACTTTCTGCCACAATGATATACAACAAAGGAGAAAGAGGACACCCTTGACGAATTCCTCTGAAAACTTTGAATAATGGTGTGGTTCTGCCATTGATCAAAGGGGAAATACCAATACAATCTCTAATATAGAAAACGAAATCACTACAGAAACATAGCTTTTCCAGAATGCGAAAAAGGAAGGAATCCCTTACTCGGTTAAAGGCATTGGCCATGTGAAAATTTATTACAAATATCAGGTCACCTCTTTCCTTACTCAAGTGGATAACCTCTTGCGTTAGAATGATGTTATACAATATGTTCCTCTACTATAAAAATACCCCTTGATTTTCAAATATTATTCTCACTGAGACTTTTTTTAATCTGCCTGTTATAACCATTTTAAAGATTTTATAAGAAGTTTTACATACAAAAATGGGGCGAAAGTGGGAGAATTTCACCACATTATATTCTCTTAGGATGAAAGTGAGAAAGGATAAATGTGTACCCCCACCAATTTTTCATTTTCTCTTAGATCATTTTTACATTCTGATGAAGTATTTTTTTATCACTAGTAAAAAATCCCTATAGAAAGTGATATAAAATTCATTCGGGTGAGGAGGTTTGTCTGGATAAAGTGAGAAAGGATAAATGTGTACCCCCACCAATTTTTCCTTTTCTCTTAGATCATTTTTACATTCTGATGAAGTATTTTTTTATCACTAGTAAAAAATCCCTATAGAAAGTGATATAAAATTCATTCGGGCGAGGAGGTTTGTCTGGATAAAGTGAGAAAGGATAAATGTGTACCCCCACCAATTTTTCCTTTTCTCTTAGATCATTTTTACATTTTGATGAAGTATTTTTTTATCACTAGTCAAAAATCCCTATAGAAAGTGATATAAAATTCATTCGAGCAAGGAGGTTTGTCTGGATCCATTTACCATATTGCATAATATACCTTGTCTTCATCAATCTCCTTGATAAGTTGAATATTTTCCATGTATGGAACCTTTGGATGAAAATTGGACAAGAAATCCTTAGCCTTAATGAAATCCATATTGATTCCTATCGAATATAAGGGTTGGAAGTGAGTGAAAGCTTCATGTTCTATTTCAAGGAATGAAATTTTTTCTGCTTTACCCTCTACAGTCATCTCTCTCGCCCTATTTCTCAATTCCTTTGCTTTTGTTTGTTTGTGGAAGAATTTCATGTTTTGGTCGTCAACCTTTAACTAAATGCTTCTAGATTAAGTCTCCATAATTCCTCCTCTTTCCAACTTTCTTGAAAGATTTGTTTATTTATTTTCTTGTCCTTCTCCAAATTCCAATCATCAACTTCATTGTTCTCCATATTTTCCAAATGTCTCTCCAGTTCTTTTACTAACTCAACTTTCTTCTTTCCAAGAGGGACATACACTTCCTTTTCCCAAGTGCGCAGTTCTTGCTTTATTGAATTTAAATTTAATTCCCATACATAGGCTGGAGAAACAAGAACAAGATTTAGCCTTGTATGTTTGATTATGTCCACAACCTCCTCTTCCTTCAGCCACCCGGGGATATACGTGAATGGAATAGGACCCAGGTCTTCCTTCTCACCTATTTCCATTGAAATTGGGTGATGGTCTAATTCAATTTGGGAAAAAATTGATGACGAGGAGTCCCTTGAAGAATCCAAGATCTATGGATTAGGAAAAGATCAATACGGGCCGCAATATGTCCACAACCACTTCTTCTATTCGACCAAGTGAATTTTCATTTGTTGGTTCTGATATCAATTAGATCCCATTCTGCAATGAAATCCTCCATCTATTCTATGAAAGGGTCATGAAAAAAATTTCCTCCCATTTTATCAGAATAAAAAGAAGTTGAGTTAAAATCACCTCCTAATGGAACGCTAATTCCATTGCTCTTATTTGAGTGAAATCACCTTATCCCAAAATTCTGTGTTTTCACCATATAACACTCGTGCATAAAGTTTCACCACCTTAAACCTTTCCTTAGTATTATTCCTTTCCAAAGTAAGTGTTATCCAATGAATATTTTGTTTACTATCCATACGAGATAAATTTAAATTATCCCAAAAAATTCCAAGCCCCCCAGAAGCACCTTGAGAGATTTCCATAATTCCACCACTTTCTTCTAAAAAAATTTGGCCGCATTGATAAGCTCATTGTCTTTTAACTTGGTATCTTGAAAAAAAGGGATTAAAGGCTTCTCTGATTTTATCAAATCCTTGACAAATAGGACTTTTGGGGATCCACCCATCCCCCTTATGTTCCACAATAATAACATCATCATTTATTTGGAGGGGTTTGATATTTAATACCTCCATATTTTGTTCTAGTTGAGCCTTTTTTCCTTGAGAACCTTAAAATATAAAAAAATTGGGGTTGAATTCCCAATTCCTTGTTTTTCTCTGCTTCATTATCTCTTATCTCTTTTTTCGAAGTGCTTTCCTTGCTTCTTTGTGGTGCTCTGAGTTTCCTGACTACTTGCCTCTTCAGCCCTGCTAGTATTCAAGGTCATATTTCTCATTATGATTTTTCTTGGCCCTCCTTGAGGGTTGCTCGAGCCTCTGGGGGAGTTTTCCAACTATTGAATTTAGCATAGAACAAGATCTCCTTCTCAATCTAGAATGAAAATAATGATATCCCTCTTAGGTCTATGGATTGAAGAAATTCCAATCAGTTTCGGTCCTTTGCCCTTCGTCGGCTCTTGAATCTCACCATATTCTTGATTTTCATTCTCATTTCTGCCCACTAGGGAAGTGGGTTGAACTTCTTAAGTAAGCTCCTCGAGTTGATTCACCTCCGGGGATTGCAAAGCCCCAGAAGAGTTTGAAGAAGAAGAGGGAACATTATTACCTTGGGGAATGTTGTTTCTATTTTCACCACATTCCTTCTATGTTTTCCTTTCCTTTTAGTTTTCCATTGGTCCTCCTGAGGTTCTACAGTAGCATCCCCTTTGTTTGTTTGGCATTTCTTGCAATTCTACACAAAATTCCCTTATTCGTGAAAAACATGGAACTTGAAGGGAAGTTTTTCATAGTCCAGAACTTGATAGTGTTTCCAATCCCCCATTTTCAGGAATTTTTCAGCAGAGAGCCCCTTCTCCAAATTTACTTCCACAAATATCTTAGTGCTTGTGAACTGACCCCCTTTGGGTTCGATTTTGTCTTAATACTTTCCAACTTCATTTCATATGGATCTGAGGAAGTTGTCACTCTAGAAATAAAGAGGGGGCCTAGGAAGTTTCGCCCATATTATAAAAATTCTAGGGATATCCTTAGGAGGGTTGAAGTCAAGAGACCAATTTTTCGGATACATTCCCTTGGCCCCAAATAAATTTGGGGTTGTTTCTTAAAACTACTTCTTTGTCCTCCTTCAACTCAAATAGAAAAGAAAAGAATCCATTCTCGCAAACATATTTGCCTAAGTTTCCTTTCATCATCAACTTCCATGTTTTCTCAATCCATTTCTCCATGGACTTTGATGATTTCCACATTCTAGTAATTTTTTTGACTAGAGCACGGTCTGAAAATCCATAGTAGTGCAATGGAATCCTGATGGAAACATAATGAAAGGGACATCTTCCACCCTTTTCACAAATTTGGAATGTCGGACCCTCAAGTATCAACTCAACTCACAATGATAAAGGAACAAGATCAATTCAAGTATGGCAAAGGTAAAGATGGAAAAGGAACAGGGACTTTGGAGCCATTTATAGTATAGAAATTCATCTCAAGTACTATTGGAAAATACTCAAGGTGGATAGAAATCTGAAAGATATTTCGAATGGTATATGCAAGTTTTCAAATAGCCTCATGGATTATAATTTATTACCAGTTAAAGGTGATGAGCCCCAAAGTCGAAGGTTGCACAACTAAACTTGGTGATAGAGCCAAATTGGTGAAATTTTGGTGTTTTTCCAAAGTCAATGGAATGTTTGGTGGGGAGGAGTAGTGTTAAAACTCAGGCAAGTCTAAATGTGGATGAGTCACCATGTGTCCCCACCGACACAATGAAGTTATGCAAGGCCATGCCCACTCGAGGTTTAATGTTCAAGGGGTTTCCACTATGGGGTGTATTGGAAAAGAATTCAATCAAGTTGATTGATAACTCTGATTAATAGGATTCCCCCCTCCCATTTTCCACAAAACCACTAAGGAGGGTTCCATGAAAAACCACTAGTAGTATTCAACCTTGTCGAGAGTTAAGAACACTGCAAGTGTGAAACAAATAAAATGCTCCGACCCTCGACCCCTGATCTATTCTGGAAATTTAATTTTATAAATAAAAATCAGTGGAAGACTAAGTTCTAGGACCCTACTTAGCAATATGAAGTTGTCAACATGGAGGACACATGGAAATTTGTGATTGGATGACAAAGGTGATGTGGACGCACAGGTGGATGAAAACATCAACAGTGACATGGCACCAAGAAGGGCGTGACATGTGGCATGTTGATTTTTAATTTTTGGGTTTCCAAGTGGGACAAATATGAATGACACATGGCACCACGCAGGAACCACTGCATGCCATAGATGACATAAACAAGGTGAGTTGGCAGTACCTCAGATTTTGGGCCATGGGATTTGTTCAACAAGATTTTATTGTGTATTTTATTTTCGGAAAAAACAATGTAAATTAGGCCTGTAACACCCTCCTCCCACATTTACCCAAGTTAATTGGTTCGCTGGGGAAAACATGTGACGAGAGGATATTATGATCTGATTCGTCTCCCCATGTACAGTTAAGGAAGTGGAACCGACACAATAAAACCAATCCGACCTTCTACACATCCTACAAAAACTCTAGGAGCTAACCCGTCCTTCCAGGTGACCAACCTCTGAGGTAACTTAAAATTTCAAGGTATTAAAACCCCAGTCGTTTCCTTGCCAAGGCATGCAAGCAACTGATAGCGCAGTTGCTCCCATGATCCTACCTAAGTGTGATTGTATCCTTTTTCTACTTGTGTTATGCCAGCAACTACAATATTTAAGGCTAAATACTAGTTCTAGGACCTAGTCACTACCCATAACTTCATGGAATTTACAGAAATGAAAAATAACATAGAGACGGTGATGGAAATGCAAATTATTAAATAAGGACTTGACTGGACCCCTACTAGCCATGACAGGAATTTCGTCAAACATGTCACAAATATGCATTCTACAGGTCATAATAATAGATATGAGCATAGGGGTCTTATACTTATCTGAGAATCACTAAGAATCATTGATGTATTATCACAATAGATTCATTATCATCAATTAGGTCATAGATTCATTGTTCATTAATTTACAAATCAAAACATGATGAGAGTCATAAATCATCATTGTCATAAAACATACTCATAACCAACATATAAAAAACATAAATAATAAATATACAATAAACATAAATGCCACATTTGAACCAATACATTTGCACATAAAATACCAAGGAAAGGAACTCTTATTAATGAGTGAAAAATCCAACCCGGTTGGGGACTACCATGTTCCACCTGACCATAGATTGGTTGAGCCAAATCTCTCTTCATCCAATCACCCCTGTGTCATATTCCATGCATGAATGTGGGAGTCCAAACCAAAAAAATCAACTAGGGATTCTGGAGGCTAAACCACCTCACCCTCATCAATAGAACCAGGCTTTACTGCAATCCCCACTAGATCACTAGGCCATAAACAAGCATGGATGCCATCGAATCTCTCCACCTAAACCGTGAGGAAACTGTTCATATCAACCTCTCGAATTTACCATGTATCCCGCCATTATCGATCAAGGGATTCCTATGCCTATGAGGTCTCCACCCTTTTGGATTTACCGTGTATCCCAACCTAGGATACCTAGGCCCAATCAATGGTACTCACCACAGATATTTATCATGTATCCCTCCATTCACTGGTCAAGGGATTTCTAGGCTCAATCAAGGTGTTCACATCTAGGCTCAATCAAGGTGTTCACATCTAGGCTTTATCATGTATCCCATTCTAGTATTCCTAGGCATTGTGAATAATCCTAAGACCACCCCAATTAGCTTCAAGCCCATCTAGAAATGCAACTCAACCAAAACATGAGAACCTCATCACACCATGTCTATCAGAAAATGGAAAGGAAAGGCTGAAGAGAACTATCACTCCTGGAAAAACCCATGCCAATGACATCAAGAGAACCAAGAACACATTCATAACCATGCATGCTAAATATAGCAAGGAAATCACACATGCAAATCGATACCTACAAGTAATCTTGTTGTAACTGCTTGATCCTACTCTTCCTTGATTGATATTTTCTTCCTCTTTGCCTTCTTTTCCTTTCTTGATCCAATGCTGAAGTGATCCAAGAAAACTGTAAGTGTCCAAGAGTGTGAAAGAGAGAGAATAGAGAGAGAGCTCCAAAAATGAACTGACCAAAAAGCCATGAACTCATCCTCAAAAGCATTTTTATTAATGTGGCATCTATTTTCTTCATTTTCCATTATTGTCCTTCATTCTCCTCTCACATGAAACCTATGACCTTCAACCTTCCTTTTCTCCTAATTTCCATTATTTTCATAAATAAATTGCCAAAAAATCCATTTTACCTTTCCAAAGACTTTGCTAGTTTCCTTAGCCATAATTACTGAATTGAACACCCACACTAGGATTTTTTTCCCAACATTCGTCTTGGAATAAGTGTCCCATAATCATGGTTATTATTTTTCCTTTATTAAATTTTATTACATGGAATTTTCACCAGGGTTGTTATAGAACCCCCCCCCCTTGGGGGTACATAGTCCTCGATGTTCAATGACACCTACAACCAACAAGGCTGCTGAAAGGAAAACATATTTCCCATGGAGCTTTATAACTTAGCTCGTTGCAGTATTTACAATGATCAATGTGCTGAGAATCAAACCAACATGAAAAAAATATCAACCATAATGACATGACACCATACCACTTATTGGAGCTTCATAAAAGAAATCATGGTGGTATTTACATCCATATACATATGTACACATACCAAAACATCACATCAAAACATATACCAAAACATATATCAAGGACATTCGCTCAACTAGCGAATAGAGAAGGATGCATAGCCTGCATCTAACCCGCCATCTCCCATGTAAAGTGCCTCCACTGCACTTTAAATTGCTCGATTGCTCAGTTTAGAAGCATGAGAACCTTTCTCTGCAATATACATTATGGTTCTGGTTGGAATTCTCCTTCGGGCTCCGCTTGCAATACATACCAATCAATCACATGATCAACATCCTTAACATACATCTTAAGAAATGACACATGGAAAACATCATGGAATTTCATTGTCATAGGTAGTGCAAGTCAATAGGCTTCTGGCCCAATCCTTCCAAGAATCCTAAAAGATCCACAAAAATGAGGTGCCAGCGTCGCACACGAACCAGTCCGCAAGGAGATTTTCTTGGGCTTGACGGGCAAGTACACATGTTCCCCAACCTAGAAATCCTTAAACAACTTGTTCCTATCTGCATAATTTTTTTGTCTGTCTTGTGCTGCCTTGTCCTGCTCCATTTCATCCAACATGTCTGGTCCAATTAATACCTTGTTCGTCATATCACTCATACTGATCGGAGTATTACAACTCCACCCATTGAATGCCTCACATAGACTCATCCTCAATGACTCTTGGTAACCATTGTTGTAAGTGAACTCAACCAATGGAAGGTATTCCTGCCATATCCTCTCTTGATGCATCACATACATCCTCAACATGTCCTCCAATATCATGTTGACCCTATATGTATATCCATATGTCTATCGATGATAAGTTGTACTGAAGGCTAACTCTGTACCTAAACATGCAAACAACTCCTTCTAAAACTTGGAAGTGAACTTTGAATCCTTGTCTCACACAATATTCTTCGGAACACCATGCAATATGACCACATCTTTGATGAACACTTGTGCCACATCACTAGTTGAATACGTATTCTTCACTAGAATGAAGTGTGTTACCTTAGTCAACATGTCCACCACAACCATGATGGAATCATGTTGTCTAGATGTCCTTAGAAAACTTGTAATGAAATCCATGGAAATGACCTCACATTTCCACTCTGGAATTGGAATCAACTATAGTAATCCACCTGGATTCTTACATTATGCCTTTACCTGCTGACAGTCTAAACATCTAGCCACAAAATCTGCCACATCCTTCTTCAAATTTGGCCAATAGTGAAATTTCTTTACTGTTTTCAATGTATTATGGTATCTTATATGACCTGAATATGATTTCACATGAAACTCCCCTAAGATAATATTCTTGAGCTCACTATTGTCTGGCACATATATCCTATCCCTAAATCTGATCAAGCCATCTACTAAGAGATGATAGACCACATCTTGCGCACATGTACCTTGTTGTAACCTATGCATAAGATCTATATACTTATCATCTTGTTGACCTTCCTGTAAGATCCAATTCTGTAAATTTGCCCCATAAGAAATCATAGCTTCTATATGATTCGCCTGTATCTACCTATTAAGAGCATATGCAACCCTATTCTATTTACCCTTGGTGTACCTAATATCTTATTCAAACTCGCTGATGATGGCTTACCATCCAGCTTGCCTGGCATTCATATTTGGTTGATCAAGAAAATATCTCAACCCACTGTGATCACTCATCAATACAGGCCTCCTACCAAGAATATAGTTCTTCCACATCTTCAATGCATGGATGATTGTTGCTAACTCAAGATCATGGGTCAATTAGTTCTTCTCATGCTCATTTAGTTTCTGTGGCTCATAGCATACTACCTGTCCTTATTGTATAAAAATACCACCAAGTCCTCTCTTGCAAGCATATGTACATACCACAAATTCTTTGTTAGGATCTGAAATCTTTAACATTGGATCATTTGTCAACAATTGCTTCAACTGTTCAAAACTTGTTGCACATTCCCCTATCTATTCAAATTTCTTACATTTCCTCTGTAATGATGTAATAGGATATGCAATGCGAGAGAAGTTCCTAATGAAACTCCTATAGTGACTTTCTATTCCCATGAATGATATTACCTCACCCATGTTTCTAGGAGTTTCCCACTCCATGATAGCCCTTATCTTCTCTAGATCCATTTCTATGCCATCCTTAGAGACCACATGCCCCAAGTAATGTACCTATGTCTAAAATAAAATGCATTTACTAAGCTTGGGATAAAACTGATGCTCTCTCAACAATCTCAACACTGCTGCTAAATCCTTCACATGCTCTTCCTCATTCTTAGAATATATTAATATGTCATCAATGAATACAATAAAAAACTTGTCTAGATAAGGACACAACACACTATTCATCAAGCACATAAAGGTAGATGGAGCATTATTCAAACCAAATGGAACTACAACAAACTCATAATTCCCATACCTGGTCTAGAAAGTTTTCTTGTAAATATCCTCTTCCTTGATGCATACCTGGTGATATTCAAATCTCAGATCAATCTTTGAGAACATTGTTTCTCCCCTCATCATCAATCCTCAACAGTGGATACATGTTCTTGATGGACACCTTATTCAACTTCATCTAACCAATGCATAACCTGAGAGTACCATCCTTTTTCTTCATAAACAATACCAGTGCACCCCAAGGTGATACACTTGGCCGAATGTATCTCGTGTCAAGCATTTCCTTCAATTACAACTTCAGCTCTACTAACTCTAGAGTGTTCATTTTTTACGGTGCCTTTGATGCTAGTGCTGCCCCTGGTACCAAATCAATAGAAAAGTCCACTTCTCCATGAGGCAACAACTTTGAGATCTCTGTTGGAAACACATCCTGAAACTGCTATAAGATTGGGTACCTACTCAATATCTCTGCATCCTCATCCTCCTTAACACACACCATTTTCTGTGACTACGCTTTGCCTACATTCCTGTCACCATCCTAACTGATGTTTCTTTCTTCTTACCCTGTAATATTATCTATTCTCCATTGTCATCCAAACACTCAATGGATTTTTCATCAAAATCCACCTTAGTCCTATGAAGATATAGCTAGTCCATACCCAAAAGGATACTATATGACCCCAAAGTTAATACATTCAAATGTGTTGAAGTAGGCATACCATTCAAATCAAATGCACAAGCTCTTACCCAATGATGAACTCTCTTCTTGGTACATGTAGCCAACTAGACTAACCAAGATTATACATTCACTTATTTATTCAAACCACACTTATCCACTAAGTCAGGGTTAACATAACTATAATTAGATCTAGGGTCAATAAAAATAGAAACAAATTGATCACAAATCTTACTATCCATTTCAATGATAGATGCTTGATGAAATGTCTGCCCATTATCCAGCGTTGCATAGATACGAGGAATACTCTCCCCAACATCCCCAACAATCTGTGCTTCTTGTGCACTATAGATAGGAGGCCTACCACCTTAATCCTGTATAAAATCCATTTTGAGATGCTTCTTACCACATGTCTAAAACTCCAATCATCATGTACCATTACCTCTATTATGATATTGTGACCCATGTCCCTGTCTAGCTGCATTGAAATCCTTGTGTGGTGCAACATTCTCTCTCTTCTGCATTATGAGGCATTTTTCTTTTTGGTTTCCATTTACCTTTACCTTTATCTTTCACTTTCCATATGTTATCACAAAATTGCTTCTGACAGGTTGCTAATCAGACAATCTCATGTAATTTTTTTAAACCAATCTTGTGACTGAGGCTTAACCTCCTTAGTCTGAGAGGGCTCTCTCAAAGGTTAATGATATTGAATAAAGATGTATATGGCTAACTCTATTTAGGAAATAACTTTCTTATGATGAGTGTAGGTTGAAAATAATACCAGTATGTAAAAATTGGGCTTATGGAGTCAACATTTTCAGTGATTCAGTGAGTTCACTTAACATGGAAGCTGAGGCAGGTAAGGGTTTTTAGGAGTAGGACACACACACATGAAACAGGAAAATACACAGTCAATTAATCTATAAAAGAAGTCAGAGCATTGCATGAATAAATTCTGATTATTATAAATGAAAACCACTACAAATGAGATACATAAAAGGTATAGATAAGATAGGTAAGCACTAAAAACTCATTTAGAATCTTAGGTTGGTCAAGTAACAAATCTCTGTATTGCTGAAATAATCAATTTACAATAAGCTGCAATTTTGCCAAAAATATCCAACCCTTGAAAAATTTGACTCAATGGCCTTTAATAGACTTGTTACATCATGAGATGATCTTAATCCTGGCTAGATTCATCAAATTTTTTCCTAATGACACCTTGCATAACCATAAAATATCAACTTAATGACAAAAAGACAGTTATCCTACTTGACAGTCCTTTTCATAATAAGACTCAAATTACTCATTATTTCCTTTAAAAATCTTATCTTTTGAAGTAATTACATTCTTTGACAAGTATGATTTTACGTGTTCGAATTGAGGTGATGGGATTCATCACTTTATGACCACTTAACTGACCTCCTCTAAAACTAGAAATAAAACCCTGTTTTTTAGGCAAATGGTCTTCTTCTTCCACGAATGCTTTAGCTGCCAATTTTTCTTCAATTCATGGCCTTTGAGTGCCGAATAATTGAATTTAATGGTATTTAACACTTCAATAATATTCATATGTCCAAAAATGCTCTAAAACCTACTAAAAAAGCTCAAATACGGTACGCTATGAAAGTAAGGCAGTTTCATAGCGTACTTTCGTAGCACTGCAAAACATGCCATTTACCCTCAATTTTTTTGATTCTTTCCTTTTGCATAGTTTTCATCATCATTAGACACATCTCCCACACCAATTTAACCTCTTGAAAATATCCAAGACTGGTTCAAAAAGTAAAAAGAACAGCTACAGTAGTTTCGTAGCGTTTTGTTTTCCTTCAAGCCCAAGCACGCTACGAAACTACTGAAAAGTGCTGAAAATCCAAATTTTTGTGTAATTTTGAAAACTAAACCCTGTAAGTGCCAAATTATTGTCTCTAACATATCATTAGCCTTTAAAAACCATAAAAAAACTCACCTTATGATCCTTGAGGCATTTCTTCCTCATTTATAATTGGTTGGGCTATTGGCTCTTCAAGCACGGTCATTTTAAGGTCTTTTTTCTCTAACTCTTCATGAATTAGTTCAAGTTGCTCTTGAAGGTCTTTAACCTGGTCTTTAAATCTTCAATTGGTGGCTTTCAACTATGTTTTCATCCTCATGACATGTTTGGCCTCTTTCCTTGCTGGAATGGTCCATTTGATGAGCTAATGTGTGTTATCCAAAGACTTGGAGACAGTGTCAAACCGTTCTTCCAAAATTGCCTTCATCTTTTCAAATTGAATCTTCTCTACACTGTGTTTCCTTGCTTCTCTTTTCATAACAGAAATTTCACAATTGGCCAATTTCAATTTTTCTTCAAGGAGATGCAACTATGTTTTTTCCATCACCTTCTCTTTTCCCTTCTTTGATTTGCTGACTGTATCTTTATCAGTAGGTGATGAAAGGTTAATAATATCTCGAGGTGGCTGAGCTATGTCAGTAGGTGGTTGAACTTCTTTAATTCTCTCTAATAGCTTCCTATCATGCCTTGTCATAGGCTTTCTTGCTTGGAACATGAAACCTACATCTTCTCCCTCAAATTCTAATTTCTTTGCAGATTTAGCCTTTTTTAACTTCTGTCCACCTTCCTCTATAAACTCATCTTGGACAATAGGAGTTTCCTCTATGTAAATTTCATGTAAAATATCTTCTAGATTTCCCTTAGCTTCTGCTCTATTTTCTACAACCACTGTTTTCTCTTCTAAAACCACTATTTGGCTCCTTTTCATCCTTTTAGTTCCTTGTTTACTAACAGTTTGTTTTTGTTTTGGAGGTTTGACCACTTTTGACTTCTGTTTTGCAGGTGGGACACTTGGTGTGTCAAAACTCTACATTTTCTCTAGCTCCTTCATATATTTCTCACTTGGTTCTACTCTTGCAAGTTCACTTGGTTCTTCTACCAATGATTTCCTCTGTTCTGCTGCTAATGGTGATGGAATTCTCCTAGGTTTAGGGGTTCTTGAAGGAGTAAGAGAATCCAACTCAAAACCAATAACAAACAAGAATGAGGATCAGTCTCTGCCCAACCTTTGAAGTTCATATAAAACCAATAAATTCATTAAATCATGATGAAAGAATGAAGTCTCACTCCTCTCAGACTTTTCTTGGACCTTATCTACAATTTTTGACAAACTTCTATGCAAATAGAAAGGTAGATCAAGGGAAATCTTACCAACAAAGGGAAGAAGTAATTTGAAATTATATGAATAGAATTTGTGGTATCTCCCTTCACAAGTAAAGTACTTTTGGATGATGAGCAACAATTTTGAATAATTTTCTTTTATGTAACTCCTTGGAATAGCATTGGTGAGATCCATTTCAGTATGCTCAGGCTTCATGAATTCTTTGCACTGCTCCATGTTAAACTTGAAACCTTTGAACCAGTTCTTCTGACCTCTTGGAATCTTTGTAGCAGCTGCAATAACCTCTAGTGTGATGGAAAAATTGAGCATTCCCACTTTAGTGGTTGTTCCACTGAAATTCAAAGCAAAATCCTTGGACACCTATGTATGACAGCCTTGTAATTTATCGCAAAATTGTAGGCAACTTGCCCTTCTGAAGGCTTCCACTACTCTTGGGTATTCATTGATCAAATTCATGTCTGCATGTTCATATCTTAGGCATTGGCCACCGTTGTTGGTCCTTCTTTTCTCTGCCATGGTTTCTTCAATGTCTTGACATCCTCGCTTGATGAATTTCAACCTCGCTTGATGAATTGCAGCCTCACTTGATGATGCTCAATGTAATCCTTTGAAAAAACCAGCCACAACTTTGGCTTAGTGCACTAGCACTCCAGAGCTCAATATCACGCAAGAAGGAATGAGAAATAAGAAATGAATGAATTAGGAAAGGACATGAATTTTTGATGTCTCTTCATGACCTTATGATGACTCATACATACCTAAACTGACCATGATGACTACAGACCTGAGCATGTACCTTGGATTTATCCCTCCATGACTCGAATGGCATCTAACCTACTCATTCCCAATGATTTTCTGACACCTAACAGCTAGACTAACTAGATAGATAGAAAATCGTGCTTTCATGGCATTTTTAGTGTTGATTTGGTTGTTTTTGCTACGAAACTATTAGCAGTTTCGTAGCGAAAAGTGACTTTTCACAGCGTATTTCACTACGAAACTGTGGTTTCTTGGCTAAAATGGCATTTTTGGTACAAAAACCTCAGAAATTGAAATCGGTAAGAAAATGATGAATGATGTGACATGAGGGAGTTTAAAAATAAGTGGGTTTAGGGTAAACTTAAACAATAAAAATTTAATATTTCCCTTGACCAAACTTAAAAGTAAAATCTTACAACCCTGTTTTTGACACATGAACCTATTTAACCTTGTCAAAACGATGCTTCATTTTTTGGGTGATAACACCATATTTGACTGCTCATAAAAATTCTTTTGTTTCCCAATAAGTTCCTCAAGGGACTGAGGATCATCATACTCAATATGATCTCTAAATGCTAATGGAAATCCACTGAAAAATCTGTAAACTTTAGCCTTTTCTTCTTTAAGATATGGTACATACCTAAAAATATCCAAGAACTTGGTCGTATATTCCTCATCTGTCATCGATCCCATTTTAAGCTCATCGAATTCCTTGGTTTTGTTGTCGTAGTACCTTTATGACAAATACTTCTTTCTGAAGAGTCTTTTGAATTCATTCCAACTAAACTCCCTTGTCCTGATGTCTCTGGCTCGTTTTACATCTTCCCACCATATATCCGCTTTCCCTTTGAGGCTGAAGATAGCTATCCTAGCCTTCATATTCACCTGTACTCATGAAATTCAAATAATTTATTCATTCGCATCCTCTGACTTCTTCAAATTTGAATCAAAATTAGGTGGCTTATATTTCTTAAACTCATCCGACAAGTATCCCCTATCACTCCTCTTGTAAGGGTGATAACGATGATGATAATAGTGCATGTAAGAACTAGAACTAGAATAGTACTTGTGTCCATCACCTCTCCTATCCGGAGTATCCAAGAATATACCTTCTCTGATTATCTCATCTCTCTATAACCTATGACCACCATGAGACCTATTTCCATATTCCCCATTAGTCCTATCCTTATATCAATAGTTGATCTAGAGTGGTCCCTGTCTCTGAAATTCTGACAAACTTTGAAGAATTACTGCATCAAATTCTTCTTTTTTCTCCTATTCTTGCATCATTCTAGAATTATATGCTTTGTAACTCCTTATTTCTTCCTTCAAACTCCTCAATGTGCCTGCTAAGTCAGAAGAGTTCCCAACACCACGTTTCTCATATGATTACTAGGGAGAATATTTGTAGTCTACGATATTTCTAGTCATCTTGATCTATTCCTGCAAGGCATACTATGTCAACTAAACCATATCACAAACAAACCAACATACCTCAATATGATTCGGGGAGGATATCTCGTCTGCACCACTGACCATATTAGCACAACACACATATAAACATAATCAAGTCAACATATAATCATCATTTCAACCATTGTCTAGTTACCATGCATGATGCCACAACCATAACAACAACTAGACACAATACATGCATAACCAACATATGCATGACACACATGCATACACTTTACATACAAACATTGACATGCATAACCAATGCATAACCGACATACATACAAAACAATTACATTCATAAACTACACCATCAAATTTCACATGGCGACACGACTAAAACCATAACCAAAACCATGTGTACACAACCAATACACAAACCATAAGCATAATAACACATATGCACCCGCCATGAATGCATGAACAACACACCACCCATCCAATCAAAGGGGTGGACCATGCTCTGATACCACTCTGTAACACTCTCCTACCACATCTACCCAAGTAACCGTCCAACCGGGGTAAACATGTGACGAGAGGCTACTATGATATTATTCAACTCCCCATGTACAATTAAGGAAGTGGAACTAACAAAACATAACCAATATGGCCTTCTACACATCCTATAGAGCCTCCAGGGCCCTTCCAGGTGAAAAAACCATGAGGGAACTCAACATTTCAAGGAATTAAACCCTTATTCACTCCCTTGCCAAAGCCTCCATGCAAATTAGAGCCCTAGTCGCTCCCATGAGCCTTCCTGAGTATGAATGTAGCCTTTTTTTTCTAGTGCAATGCCAACAACTGCAATATTCAAGGCTAAATTTTAGGGCTAGGACCTAGTCACTACTCAGAACTTCATGGAATTTACATAAATGAAAATTAAAGTGGAGACAATGATACCAATTCCAATTCTTAAACAAAGAGTTGACTCAACCCCTACTAGTCATGACTGGAATTTCATCAAACATGTTGCAAATATGCATTCTACATGTCATAATAAAATATCTGAGCACATGGGTCTTATACTTATCTCAGAATCGCTAAGAAGCATTGATGCCTTATCACATTAGATAAATTGTCATCTATTAGGTAATATATTCATTGCTCATTCATTTACAAATCAAAACATGATGAGAACCATACATTTTCTATGTCATAAAACATATTCCTAACGAGCATATAAAAAACAATAATAATGAGGATACAATAGCCATAAATTCCACATATGAACCAATAAATTTACACATAGAAGACCAAGGAAATGAACTCTTATTGATGAATGGAAAATCCAACCTGGTATGGGACTACCACATTCCACCCGACCATAGATTGAATACTCCAAATCTCTCTTCAACCAATCACCCTCGTGTCATATTCCAAGCATGAATGTAGGACTTGAAATCAAACAAATCAATCAGGGCTTCTCGAGGCTAAACAGCCTCACCCTCATCAACAGAACCAAGATTTACCGTAATCCTCACCGGATCACTAGGCCATAAACAAGCATGGATGCCAAAATATTTCTCCACCTATAGTGTGAGTATTTTTCATGTCTCCTAGTCTGTAGGCTTTACCGCAATCCACATTCCGATTCAGGGATCACTAGGCCATAATCGAGACACCACCCTCCAGGATTTAACGTATATCTCGTCATTATCTGGAAAGGATTCCTAGGCTTGATCAAGGGAAACCACCTATAGGCTTTACCGTATATCCTTCCATTCACTGGTTGAGAATTCCTAGGCTCACCAAGGCACACAATACTTGGCTTTACCACAACCCATAGTCCAATTCATGTGTTACTATGCTAGTGGCTTTACCGCAATCCACAGTCTAGTTCAGGGATTAGTTGACCATGTGTTCTTTCATTCACAGATCTACCTCACTGAGTTTCAAATCCATCCGAAAATTGAGCTCAACCAAAACATGAGAAACCCTTCACACCATGGCTATACAGAAATGGAAAGGCAAGGATGAAGAACATTGTCACACCTAGAAAAACCCTTGCCAATGAAAACAAGAGAACCAATATAATACACACATGACCATGCATGCCAAATATAGCAAGGAAATCACACATGCAAATCGATACCTATAAGTAAACCTATTGTAGCTACTTGATCCTGCTCTTTCTTTCTTTATTTTTTCTTCCTCTTTTCCTTTTTTTCCTTTATTAATCCAAAGCTTAAATTCTCCAAGAAAAATATAAGTGTCCAAGACTGTGTGAGAGAGAGAATAGAGAGAGAGCTCCAAAACTGAACTGACCAAAAGCCATGAACTTATCCTCAAAAGAATTTTGATTAATGTGGCCTCTATTTTCTTCATTTTCCATTAATTTTCCTTCATTTTACTCCTTACATGCAACCTGTGACCTTTCACCTTCCTTTTCTCCTAATTTTTGTTATTTTCAATAATAAATTGCCAAAAAAATGTCATTTTTCCTTTCCAAATCCTTTGCCATTTCCTTAGCCATAATAACCGAAATTAAAACCCACACTAGGATGTTTTCCCAACATTCATCTTGGATTAAGTGTCCCTTATCCATGGTTATTATTTTTCCTTTATTAACTTTTATTACATGGATTTTTCACCAGGGTTGTTACACTATATACTCAAAGGTACATGGAAGAAAATTTTGATATACTCTGATGTACGTGGAAAAATAGCCATCCCCAGGATGTAACACTGAAAATTAATGACAACCCATACTTTTAATGATGTCGAAACACATCTTCTGACCTAGACCACTAAATGTGTCATTGATGATCCAAATGATCCTTAGGTTAATTGAATAAATTTTAAAGTTGACTCTTGATTAAAGTTTTAGTTTCAAGGATTATGAAATGAATTCACCTAAGCTCCTATAATGCAACTAAAATGATTAAATGAACTCTTTTTCGTTCAATGAAGATCTATCTAAGAGAAGGAAGGCATTTAAAACAATGATGCAACAAACAAGAACTTCCTAATTAAGATCTTCCAGTGTGATATTCCAATTCAATTCAAAGTCCTAATGCATGAATACAATGAATTTTTTTATTTTCTTTTCCTTTTCAATTTTCAAATGAAATGAAAAATAAAATGTGACTAGATTATTGAATCAAAATAATTCACAGTGAATGAAATATAAAATAAAAAATCAAGCCAAGTAATCAAAAACCCTAATTGACAAGAAGAAATTAGTGATTTGCCACAAAGAAAACCTTCAATCACAACTCAAGTGCATGGATGGGTAATGGATCCCTAGGCACAAATCAACAATATGAGGGCATAACTAAGAGTCTCCAAAAGCTAACCCAGACTCTATGGGAGTCAGTGAATTTATAGGGTAAAAGAGGTGGTATGGGATTTACCATTGTAGCACTTAGATCCACATTACAGGGAGGATAAGTTTTAAGGATAATAGATAAGACCTCAAGAGTAGGATTTCAAGATCTAATCCAACAGTAAGTAGTTAAAACCACTCAGGAAGCTTTTAGAAAGAGAAGATTCAAAACTATTTTTTATTTTTACCAAATTCCAAGGGCCATCACACTTGCAGTGAAGGCAACATGCGTTTTTCAATGCTTTCTATGTGTATAGCTTGCAACAATCTAGTTTTCACGAAGGCTAAGTACAATGGGGAAACAAATTAGGGTTTTTAGTTGTTTAACCTAGAATTCTTGGAAGTTTTGGAGAGAGGATGTTGTTGGATTTTCAGGGGATGAATGCAAAGTGTCAATGGATGTTGATTGATCTAATTTCAAGGCCATTTTATTGGATGTGACAAAATTACATGTAACAAGGCCTTTTACCGAATTATTTTGATCATGCTTGTAATATTCCCAAATGGGGAAGCAACAATATATGAACACAATAATGGAAATAATAGTGAATAACCTTACACCAAAATGTGTGAAAACCATGGAGCAATTTTATTATGTAAATCAGTAGAAAACGTGTACAATAGAATTGGGTACAACTCAAATAATCAAGGCAAACAAGCCTCCCATGAATACATATGCCAAATATGAGGTGCTGCTACATATCAGAATGCTCATGAAAAAATACAACGAAGTTATAGATGGTACATTGCTACTAGAAATGAAAAAAAATATAAATATGCAAATAAATGGCTCATATAATTTTCGGATTGAAGATCTAAACTCCTAAGCACAATTTCAAGACAATCTGGAGAGGATTTCTTGAAATATGAAAAAATGCAAAAATGTCGGAGTGCAGCCCTAGGGTTTCGTAGCAACTACAACTCAATAACTGGATGGAGATGGTTGAAGATGATACATATGATGAATAGACCTCCTCCAATGGATCTTCCAAGTGAAAGGTCGATCCTAACACTGAAGATCTCACCCTCCAATCTAACACTAAGATCCCTCACTGCAAATCCTCACTGAAATAACGCAGTCAAGGAGGGATACTGCATTGTAGGAGATGGAAAATATATTGGCCAAGTGCCAAGATGTGAAATAAGCTCCCAAATCTTCCTCACTGATCTCTCAAAGAGAATAATGCTTCCTCCTCTGAAAAACTGGCTCCAGAAGTGGGTTTTCCACTGCAACACCCTGCAACACAACCCAGCTCTAAACAGAAACTGCACTGTAGCTGAAGGAGGTAGCTTGGCCCTAAGCCTGAGTGTGGAGAAATGAAGTGCAAATCTCCCCCAAGAGGCCTCTCAAGAAAGGATATTTGATTCCTGCTTGGGAACACCCAGTGATAAGCAACAAAACAATCTCAACTAAACAACTGAAGAATGCACAATAGTCATACAGACCACAAATCAATAATCCATAACCTGCCTCACTATGGCTTCCTTGCCCTCCTTATAAAAAAGTGTGAGCCTAAATACCTTGGGTCCCACTCATGAGGGTTTCCACCATCATGGAATCTTCCTCCCACTATCACTGCATTGTCTCTATTGACGATCTACTCCATCCATACCAGTGTTGTTGACTTGGTCAAACTTGACCTTGTCTACATGTATTTGCCCCTGTTAACACATGAGGGTTCAAGATACAGCTATTATTATGATCCATTTTCACATCAAGAGGGATTTTATGCCTATTTAATATATGCATGTGCCTCCTTACCCATTTATTCATCTACTAAATGTTAAAAGCAAAAATTTTATTCCTATTAGTTGCATGCTAATTTAGGACTATTACAGTCTTCCCCTCCCAAATGTTGATTTTTCTCAAGAAACTACAGGATAGAACTGAAGAGCCTCCTCTCCTTCTCCTGTAGCATCTTCATATGATAAACTCCTCCAAGGAACAAGATGTTGTCTCATCAATACATCTTCAAGTTGCCCCTCCCAACTATGCAAGTCAGCTTTTGGTGACCATCCCAAATAGCTATCATCATGAAGAAGTAAAATACCCATGGAGGAAAAAATATGCTATCTAGAGGCCTTACTGAGGCATGTGATCTGAAATATAGTGGGGATCATCATTCCCATGTGAAGCACCCATCCCCAAGCTATCATCCAGAGCCACCCTCCAAAATGGTAACTCATAGAAATACTCCTCCACCTTAGGCTCCTGCAAAGAAGGTGGGTTGCATTTCTGAACTTGATAGACCAATTTGTCTATCCCATGTTGTCTCTCTATCCAATTATGATCAGTGTAGAGTAGCTACTAATTTTGGGCTACAATAATTTTGCCTTCAAGAGGCAAGAAGAAAACTGGATCTTCAAATATCCTCTCTCTAGAGTCATGAATCATGCTGGCCCAAACCACCCCATATATGATGAATAGGACATCATCACCATATGGCATCTAAATGAGAAATATAATAAAGGTTTCATGTAGTGTTGGAAGGTACCAATAGTTTCCCAAGTGGTCACAGTGCAATTTTTCTAACTGTTGTTGCAAAACATAATATGGCAAGCTATCTCCCAACAAGTTGCTAGTTGTGCATGTCATATTATATACTAGTAAATAGTAAATGGCATTGCTTATCAATTGAGAATAAAAATAATAGTACAAAAATTTCCCAAAGCCATACAAAATATGGCTATCCCCATCACTGATGTTGGTCCCAAAATGACCATGAAGCCCAAATAGAGGCTTGCCCTCTTATGGAGAAATGCACTGTAGAGAGATGGTAAGAGAATGAAAATACTGTGTTAGATAACCAATAAGTGAAAAAACACAATTATTACCATGTAGTGAGAGTGGGTTGATAATAATATCCATGAATGATCCCTCCCTAGTGGTATGACATAGCCCCATGAAAAGGAATGAACCATGTGCTGCATGCAAAGCATTCTTCTTATGCTTGGAGATCCAAGTTAAGAAGATCATATCATGGTAATAGATGTCTCCATCCACCACTTCATCACCCTCATCTACTAATTTTCCATCAAGTGCATCATATGTGAAGTGATCCTGGGAACACTCCATTAACAAACTCAGGCTCCTAACTGACAACGTTGTTGGCCTTTGTGACAAGGCTCCTGTCATCTCATAGCTCCATCCTTTGACATTCCACATGTCAAAGTCATCAATAATAATGTTGCTATATATGAGAGATTCCTTCCAAAGTTGAAGTACCTCCTGATCCTCCAAGACTAAGGAGTAGCCCCCTTGCACCATGATGGTCCAATCACCTACTCTTGCAACATTATGCAAAGTATGGAAGAAAATCAATCCATAATCTCCCATGAACATCCAAAGCAACAACAACTCTTGTTGCCTCCCCACACCATCATCATATAAATTATGGAGCAATGACATGATGGCTGACATGAAAGATATCACATCACTCCAATACACCCAAACTCCTTGCTTCCATATGATGCAAGTCCCATGCCAAGGTCCATCCTCCAACCTACTCTTTGAAATAGAATGTGTCATATGATGACCAAAAATTTTCAAGAGCAACCAACGCAGCCATGCCTCCTACTTCCCTGTGTCATAGATATGCAACTGGCTCACCAACCTCTTGCTCACCATCCACACCCTCTTATGCAAAAGTGGGTGTCTCCTACCATGCTCCATCTTGGTATCCTTCCCATGGAGAATACCCTCCTCCCATATCAGATTTATACCTTTTCATTTCATGGGATGTTGAAATGCAACCTCTTGGAGATCTCCCAGTGAAGATCCCACACCAATGACCCTTTTGAATCCATAGGGATCCAAGTATGTTGAAAACAAAGTCTCCCCATAGAGATATATAATACCCAACAAGAAATACCCATCACAATGCTAGAAAATGAGAGGAATCCCATCAATCATCTACTCCTCCAGTGTCACACCAGTGCAATGGTCATCAGAATTCTCTATCAATAGATGAGCTCCCAAATAATCACTGCTACTCAATGACAACACTGTTGATCTCCACAATGGTGTATTTTCAGTCTCATGCTAAGCTCAATGTTGAACATATAGTCTGGCATTGGATTATTTAGGACAAAGCTCATCCCATCCTTCAAAAATCCACACCCCAACCTCAAGTGTTGTGTGCAACTCAAGAAAGACACATTAGGATGATTGTTCACCTCCTCCTTGAAAAAATCAAGGTTGCACAATGCAGTGAAAGTTTGCTGCTCTAGATCAGCAATGTGTCTTGACCCTTGGTCATGCAATAGTATATTTCCACAACCATCCATAAGATTTGCTGAAATAACAGAAAGTGGAAATTTAAGCATACCTTGGTGGAACTTGGGAACATCTTGTATAATTGCAAGAGTTCCTTCCTCCAATGTTTTGGCTCCCCCAACTGTTGATGATGATGGCTACTCCTCCATAATTGTATTAGCACTGGTACAAGTCTCCTCGAGTGGTAGTGAAGGCCTTCCCTTCGTTGATTTCTTCTTGTCAAATTTTCTGATCAACCTTTGAGTGAAATTTGCAAAAGCATTCACTCTTGCATGACTCAAATGGTTGAACCACCAAATGATTGCTTCACCCCCCAGGTGCAACGCTGCAATCTCAATAGCCTCTCTTTCCGCTACTGTATGTAGTAGGAAGAATACATATAGCTTCCTTGCCCAAGGATTTTCTGTACATGTGGATGATCCATCAAAATTAGACAATAGAAATCTATATCCCTTTATTCTCCTATTGCTGCAAGGTCTCCTTTCTTCTTCAAGTTGAATAAACTATGGAAGAGTTAGAGTTTCCTTGAAAGCTCTAGGTTGAGACTTATATTCTACCAGGTATCCACTTGGGATCTCATGTTCCAAGTGCCCTCCATATCCATGCTTCTTATCTCCTTCCTTAAAAGGAAAGAGCATAGTGAAATGCTTTGGAGCTCCCTGCAACATTGGTTCTCTTTTCTGATCATAGGAAGTACATGGGCCTTCCTCCTCTTGAAACCCTCTCGAGGTCTCACTACAACTTTCCTTTTTCATTTTCTTAACCTCATTAGAGAGGTTCTTCATAGATCTAAAAAGTGATGAGACAAAGCTCATTCTTTCCGTCATTCTGATCCTTTCCTTCTTCTTCTCATTCTCCTGATAGCATAATGGCTGAGATCCACATGTTGAGCCAAGATTATGCTCTGATACCACTATAATATTCCCAAATGGGGAAGCAAAAATATATGAACACAATAATGGAAATAGCAGTGAATAACCTTACACCAAAATGTGTGAAAACCATGGAGCCATTTTATTATGTGAATCAACAGAAAATGTGTACAAGAGAAGCAGGCACAACTCAAATAATCAAGGTAAACAAGCCTCCCATGAATACATATGCCAAATATGAGGTGTTGCTAAATAGCAGAATGCTCATGAATAAATATAAAGCAGTTATAGATGGTACACTTCTACTGGAAATGAACAACAATATAAATCTACAAATAAATGGCTCATACAATGTTGGGAGTGAATATCTAAACTCTCGAGCACAATTTCAAGACAATCCGGAGAGGATTTCTTGAAATATGCAAAAATGAAAAAATTCCAGAGTGTAGCCCTAGGGTTGAGTAGTAGCTGCAACTCAATGACTAGATGGAGATGGCTGAAGATGATACATATGATGAATAGACCTCCTCCAATGGATCTTCCAAGTGAAAGGTTGATCCTAACACTAAATATCTCACCCTCCAATCTAACACTGATATCCCTCACTGAAATAACGCAGTCAAGGAGGGATACTGTGTCATAGGAGATGGAAAATATATTGGCCAAGTGCCAAGATGTGAAATAAGCTCCAGAATATTCCTCACTGATCTCCCAAAGAGAAGAATGCTTCCTCCTCTGAAAAACTAGCTCTGGAAGTGGGTTTCTCAACCCTCCACTGCAACACCCTGCAACAGAACCCAAATCTAAACAGAAACTGTGTTGTAGCTGAAGGATGTAGCTTGGCCCTAAGCTTGAGTGTGGAGAAATGAAGTGAAAATCTCCCCCAAGAGGCCTCTCAAGAAAGGAGATGGGATTCCCGCTTGAGAACACCTGGTGCTAAGCATCATAGAAATCTCAACAAAACAGCTGAAGAATGCACAATAGTCATACAAACCACAAATCAATAATCCATAACCTGCCTCACTATGGCTGCCTTTCCCTCCTTATAAAAAATTGTGAACCTTCTTACCTTGGGTCCCAGTCATTAGGGTTTCCACCATGATGGAATCTTCCTCCCACTATCACTGCAATGTCTCTATTGATGATCTACTCCATCCATACCAGCGTTGTTGACTTGGTCAAACTTGACCTTGTCCACATGTATTTTCCCCTGCTCACACATGAGGGTGAAATATCCAGCTATTATTATGATCCATTTTCACATCAAGAGATATTTTATGCATGTTTAAGATATGCATGGGCCTCCTTACCCATTTATTCATCTACTAGATGTTAAAAGAAAAAATTTATATTCCTATTAGCTGCATGCTAATTTAGGAATATTACAATGCTCCACACTAGGCGAGGAAACATCATATTGTTGCTGCCCATTGAGCCTCTTACAATGAAAAAAATATGTAAGCCAGTGGCTCCAGACACCCTTAGGAGACCAAGAGGGCTTGGAAATGGTCAAAATTCTAAGTGGTCGGATTGCTCTCGAATCAGGTTTAGATTGAAGTTCTTGTCGCCCTGATTCCAATGGTGCAAACAGAACTCGAATCCATGCCTGTATGGAGAAGTTCGAGCTAGTCAATTTTTTGGTCAAATTTAGGCAGTGGGCCAGGTTTAAATGTCCTATAATTTCACCGTCAACTGGTAGGGAACCCAACACCCGAGAGTAGGTGAAATTGTGGCCTCTTTAAATTTCCCAAAAACCTTTATTTTGGAAAAATTTGAAAATAAACATTATTTTATTTAAAATATATATATATATATATATATATATATATTAAAATGGGGTAGCGGGCCATGAACCCTGCCACCACCCCCCCCCCCCCCCCACAACAACCCTATCATATTAAAATACCAAGTTTCAGTGGTGGGCCATGACCCCTACCACACCCTCTGTCCAAGGACCAATGGCCATGGCTATTAATCATAGGTTGGCGGGAATTGAACCTGCTCGGCCACGTAGGCCGGCTTGCTCCATGAGCGGCCCAACCAACAATGTTGAACGCCATGAGCTCCAATGTTGACGTAGGCAATGGGTGGGCCACCTCCAGTGGACCCGACCCACGCCACCTCCATAAAGGCTGAATCTGTATCGTTTGACGGAATGGGAATTACGGTGTCAGAGGGGGTTGACCCTGCTCAGCCCACGTGGTTGGCCCCCAAGCGGGTAACACCAAAACTAAAGCCAAACAAAAATAATTCGAACCAATATATATCATTACCAACGGTTATGTGCTATGCACCCACCTTATTACAATATATACATATTAAAATAAATAAATACCATAATCTGTATTTGAGAGCAGGTGGGATTTGAACCGGGATCTCTACCCTTCTAGCCTCCTCTGCCACTAATGAGCCATAGGCTTGTTGCTTTGGAGGATCCGCCAACACATTTTATTTAAACCCTGAAATTTTCATTTACACGGAGAGTGCTAAGAAAACAGAGGCAACACGAATTTATAGTTTTATTATTTTATTGCAGAAGCATTGAACCATGAGCAACCAGAGGAGTGGAACCATGCCCCAAGGAATCTTGAGGAGCATCAGAAATATTCCCTCAGGGGTGGAACTTGACAGAGTCCATTTTTGACAAAATTTATGTTGATTTTACACCTCTCGGCGATAGGAATCCAATGGTGCTACCCGCTTCAACAGTAGAGCTTCCCATTTCTCATCCATTTTCCATATTGGAGTGACAATGTTAGATTCTCAAGTGTGGACAGTCATTTTTATGCCTCTTGACGCCACGAATTCAATGGTGTAGCCAGATTAAACAACTAAGCATCTACTTCTTCAAAAAAATTCAGGGGTTGAGGTATATGCAGTATTGATGTCATGTGCATATTTTATCATTTGCTGTGAGATGTAATATTTTTTTTGGATCCTTGCTTGATGTATGTTGCAGGATCTATGTTTCTACTTCATGTGAGGTGTATTCACCATGGATTGTTATGATCCCTATGTAACCTTGTTGAAGGGATCCTCATTGTCACCTTGTGTGAGATTATGTAATATTGATAGGAGGCCAATTGTGAGTGAGAGTTTATGTAGCAGAACGTCTCGTGGAGAGATAAGCCACTCATGTTGAGGGAATACATCCTTGTATGACATAAAACATAGTTCATTTACATCATTGCCATTTACAACACTATATGAAGCGTCCTACCCCATTTTGACACCAAGCCCAAAGACGTAGCCCACATTGGGTGAACTCTATTATCAAATGTCTCGTGTTCTTGTGTTGCTGACTGGCGTCATGTTTCCTCTTGCTTAAGCATGCATATGTGTTATTTTAATTCAATTTTAAATGAAATTATAACCACATCATAGAAGTAAAATATCTTGGGTAAATCCAGTAGTTGATGGACCTAGATCAAGTGGTGTCAGAGTGGTCTTCTTGCTGATGTGAATTGTGAGCGCAAACAATGATTTAACATGCATAAATGGAGGATGAAAAATACATGTACAAGGCCATGTTTAGGATGTCCAAATTGGTGGAAATAATGTATGATGCTTATGAGAAAAGAATAGTGGAAGAGGAGAAAGAAATATTAGAGAACAATACTTCATCCACATCTTCTAGTGCTTATGTGGCTCATTCATCTCGTTCATCATATTATCATCATTCGAATGAGGAGATAAACCAAAGTCTTCAGGAAGAGAATGTTGAATTAAGGAGGCTACTATGAGAAGAGAAAGAAGAGAAGAAGAGATTGCAATTTCGGTTGTGAGCCATAGAGGAGGCCTTGGAGAAGCTGAAGTACAACGAAGGCTTAAAGAAGCCATCATCACCTATGTCTAAATCAACAGTTGAGGTAAAAAATGTTGATTTCTCTTCAATTTCATCTTCACATGCTATTATTTCCATTGGAAATGTGGAGATACCTATTGCGGGAACTGGCATGAGACTCCTTACCAATATGGGGTGCAAAGGAGGAGGACTTGGTGTGAAAGGCCAAGGCATAAATCATCCATTGGAGGTTGTGCATAGACCTCGATTAACAGGTTTGGGATAAACTGAAGGATAGTGCTCAAAGGTTTCATAAGCTTCCAGTACATGGTTGAAATAATTGGGGAAAGATAATGATGAGAACGCTTCACCATCATCTTATGAAAACGCATATTGAAAAGAAAGAGCTGAGGCAAGCTCTTATCACCATGATTGCACTAGAGACCAACAAGAAAGGTATAATAAGCCTCGGTATTAGAATGTTCATTGTTATTACACGCATTTCACGAAAAATGAACATAAATCATGGCATCGAAAAAATGTAGTTTTTGTGAATTACATAACCATGTATTTGTTAAGTGTTGGAAAAGCATGGAAACACAAAAGAGGATAAGGTGCGAAAGGCCTTCTCCACCACAGGGAAAGAAGAAGGTAAAGCAGGTATGGAGGAAGAAAATTCATTGCAATAATTGTGACAAAAGAGGCCATAAAAGAGCCACATGTTGGAGGCTCCATCCAAAGCAGTGTCTCAAGGGAAAAGTGTCCATACATGAACCAGTTGAAACAATTGTTCGACAAGCAAATGTGCCACTAGGAGATGACCCATTCACTTTGATAAGTGAGGGATGGTTTTTCTAGGTGTGGTAGTGTGTCATGGCCTTACTTTTTAATTCATATGATGCAACTTAAAATGTAAAAGTGATGATGTGTTTTCCATCACTTGTTAAGAGACAATGATGTTTTTTCCTTGTATTGATAATTGAGGTACTGATTCCATTTTGCTGTAAACTTCACCACATAGTATGTGTTATAAACTCGTGGCAAGTATGGGATGCTTGGGTCATAGTTGGTAATGTAACTAAGCATGTAATTTTTAAGAAGGTTGCACTACAGGTTTTTAGAGGATGCTTGTGTCAGCTCATCGCTTATGGCTTCGAAGAATAATGGTGAAGGAGAATGAAGGGTGACATTTCACGACAATTGTGGTTCAGACAAGGTACAAAGCAACTGCAGATTATTTTCATGCTTTTGGTGGACCAAAATCTCCTCAGTGGGGAGGATTGATTGAAGTGGCTCTAGACACCTTCAAGAGACCAAGAGGGCTCAGAAATGGTCAAAATACAAATTTTTCGAATTGCTCTCGAACTAGGTTCAGGTTTAAGTGCCCATCGTCCTCATTCCAACTGTGCGAATAGATCTCTAATCCAAGCCTGTATGGAGAATTTATAGCGAGTCAAAGGTTTGGGCAAAGTTGGGCAATGGGCGAGATTTAAATGTCCTACAATTTCATTGTCAACTGGCAAGGAACCCAACACCCAAGAGAGGGCGGAATTGTGACCTCTTTAAATTTCCCAATAACCCTTATTTTGGAAAATTTTGAAAGTAACCATTTTTTTATTAAAAACAAAAAAAAGTATTAAAATTGGGTGGCGGGCCATGAACCTCGCCACACCCTCCACACACAGACCAATGGTCATGGCTATTAATCATAGGCCAGAAGTAATTGAACCCGCCCAGCCACGTAGGTCGACCTGCTCCACGGCAGCCCAACCGAAAATGTCGAACCCCATGAGATCCAATGTTAACGTAGGCGATGGGTGGACCACCTCCAGGGACCCAGCCCATGCCACCTCCATAAAGTCTGAAGCCGTATCATTTGAAGGAATGGGAATCATGGTGTCGGCGGGGGTCAAACCTACCCAGCCCATGTGGCTGGCCCCCAAGCGAGTGGCACCAAAACTAAAGACAACAAAAAATAATTCGAACCAATATATATCATTACCAACGGTTATGTGTTATGCGCCCATCTTATTACAACATATACATATTAAAAAAAATTACCATACTCTATATTTCAGAGTGGGTGGGATTCGAACCAGGATATCCACCCTTCTAGCCTCCTTCGCCACCAATGAGCCACATGCTTGTTGCTTTGGAGGATCCGCCAACACATTTTATTTAAACCCTGAAATTTTCATTTGCATGGAGAGCGCCAAGAAAACAGAGGCAACATGAATTTCGAGTTTTATTATTTTATTGCAGAAGCGCAGAACCATGAGCAGCCAAAGGAGTGGAACCATGCCCCATGGAATCTTGAGGGGCATCAAAAATATTCCCTCATGGGTAGAACTTGCCAGAGTCCATTTTTGACAAAATTTATGTCAATTTTACACCTCTCGGCGATAGGAATCCAATGGCAATGTCCGTTTCAACATCAGATCTTCCCATTTTTCAGCCATTTTCAATATTGGAGTGACGAAATCAGATTCTCGAGTGTAGAAAATCAATTTTATGCCTCTCGATGCCATGAATTCGATGGTGCAACCAGATTCAATAGTTGAGCATCCACTTCTTCAACGAAGTTCAGGGGTTGAGGTATATGTAGTATTGATGTCATGTGCCTCTTTTATCATTTTTTGTGACATGCAATATGTTGTTTATATACTTGCTTGATGTATGTTGCAGAATTTATGTTTCTGCTTCATGTGAAATGTATTCGCCGTGGATTTTTATGACCACTATGTTACTTTGTTGAAGGGATCCTCATTGTCACCTTGTGTGAGATTATTTCATGTTGATAGGAGGCCTATTTTGAGTGAGAGTTCCTATTACATAACGTCTCATGGAGAGCCAAGCCACTCATGTTGAGGGCATATACCCTTGTATGAAAGAAAACATAGTCCATGTACATCATCGCCATTTCCAACACTATATGAAGCAGCCTACCCCATTTTGACACGGGGCCCGAAGATGTATCCTACACTGGGGGAACTCTGTTATCAAATGTCTCGTGTTCTGGTGTTGCTGACTGTCGTCATGTTTCCTCTTGCTTAAGAATGCATATGTGTTATTTTAATTCTCTTTTCAATGCAATTCTAACCACATCACAGAAGTAAAATATCATGGGTAAATCCAGTAGCTCATGGACCCGGATCACTTTTACCCATCGCCTAACAAAAATATTTTTCACATCCTCCTTGCAAAAGAAGTGAAAGTAAAATGAAAATTTGAATAACACACTTACCTTAGGTATATATTTTAAGATAGGACTCCAATTTGATCGAATGAAGCCTTCATCCCTTCTCGATACATTTTAGTATCTATAATCTGACCATTTACCCACCAAGAGATTTTTCTTAAGACTTATACTCCCTCCAAGAAGACATCAACCTCTAACATTGGATTATGTTTCTACTTGTATTGGTTAATAGTTGATCCAGATTTATGCAGTAACACAATAAAATACAGAAATAGACATAAACATAGAGATGAAATAGGAATAACACTTCACTTCATTAATATCAAATACTGAAAAATGCTTATAAACAGAATGGAAAATAAAATAGCTCGGGCAATGATAGCTTATCTCTAAGAAGAGATGTGGCGACTACATGCCTCTGAACTATGTTAAAATGAGGCTCAATGACCTTTTATTATTGAACAATAAGAGAAAACCCTAAAAAACAAAAAACCTAACCCGAGGAGATGTAACACCAAGAGTTTATGGGCCCCATTGGGGTTAGTTGGGCAACCAACTTCCCCTGGTCGTAACTTGGTCATATTATATTTTTTTGGTGCATATGATACTTTTGGAAATATCTCTTCGTGGAATATAGATGTTGATGTGATTTGTTTCAAATCACCAAAGAAATCATGCCCAAAAAACATCGTTTAGAGCCTCAAAACGGCTCTGAAAGTTCAAGAACCAAAAAAATGCTAAAAATAGTAAATAAGAAAACTAATGAAACTAACTAGGTGTAATAGGTGGGTGACCACCAATATCCACTTGGATCATTCTTCTCCCTTAGGAAGCAATGTTCCCCATTACATGCAGAGCCTCCATGAGGTGGGTAAATTTCTGTTGAACCTAGTCCTTGGTGAACCACTTTCCCTGGTGAAGGAGTTCACCTGCTTTGAAAAATCGGTATAGCTGGATCCTCTATTGGTGGTTTTTATTGACCGGTATATCCATGATTCGATCAATTGTGGATTTTTCCATACAGTATGGGTTTAACTCTATTGGTGTGAGATGTTATTCCATGTAGGATGTGTCTAGTAGAGGTGGAAAGTAGGGCCAAAGGTGGTCCACATTGAACATTGGATTTAGACCAAGGAATGGTGGAGTACTAAGCTCGAAGGAATTATCCCCTACATCCTTGGTGATGGTGTATGGCCCGTATCAAAGTGGGCAAAGCTTGCAGTGGGGTACAACGATGTGCTCCTTCTCCAAATGTAGCCACACTTTGTCGCCCACCTGGAGGTTGTGTGGCACCTGATGTAATCATGTCGCTGCTTGTAATCAGCATTGGATCTGTCTAATATCTCATGAACCTATTGAAATATGTGATGAAGGAACTCAATGAAGTTATTCGCCTTGTCATCTTTAGATTGGAAATGAGCCAAATCTTCTCGAGTATCCACAAATCGCATGGCTACACCAATGGGACATAGTGGCTATAATCTCAAGCCCACTTGAAAGGGGTTGTGGTCGGTTGAGCTGTAGAGAGCTCAATTATAGCTATGTTGTACATAGGGGAGGCTCTCATCCCATGTGCATGAATGCTTTGAGTTGTACATCCATAGAATGTGTACGTTCATCTTGTTTATGACCTCTGTCTGTCTATCGGTTTGGGGATGGAAAGTTGTGAACCTGGTGAGCTTGGTGTCCAACATCGACCAAAGGCTAGACCAAAATGTACTAAGGAACCTGCGGACCTAATATGAGATGATAGATTGTGGGATCCCAAAGTGTACCCACACTCGTTCAAAGAATAGTTTAGTAGTGGCTTCTACTATGATATTCTTCTTGTAGGCCACCATAATGGCCATCTTCGAGAATCTGTCGATGACCACAAAAAAACTCTCATTTCCATGCTCAGTAGAAGGAAGGCCTGACATGTAATCCATGGAGATGGATTCCCAAGGTCAACTAGGGCTAGGAAGTGGATTATAGAGGCCTTTCTTCTTGATGTTTGGTTTGGAAATGGCGTAGATAGTGCAGGATCTGATGTACTTCCTGAAATCATGTCGAAAGTTCGACCAATACAAATACTTCTGCAATATTTCCACTATTTTCTCAACCCTGAAATGGCCAGTGACCTGACTGTAGTGTACTTCCCAAACCATCTTGGCATGCTCGATTGAAGGAACAAAAAGGTGTCCTAGGTGACATAGCAGTGCATCCTGGAGGTGAAAATTTTGAACTTGATTTGTAATAATCCCAAAATGGAATAATGCATTGATACACAAACACAATATTTGAAACACAGTGAATGTACATAAATATTATGATCAACACATAGATAGACAGAATATATGAGCCATTTTATTCCATAGGATATTATTCAGTTACAACAGTGTACAAAAATAAAGGTACTCTAGCCAAAGAGATGGCTTAGAATGACCCTAAAAGAATGCTACAACAAGCACTACATAACTGGAGAGCTGCAGGAAGAAATATTGTGTTTTACCTTTAGCAGATAATGAACATGTGACTGTTGGCTGAAATTGAAATGCACATCTATGGAGCTCAGGAGCTTTGATGATGCCAAGATTCAAGATCTGGCCATTGTGATGGAATCCCAAGATAACCCAGAAAAGATTTTCCAGATCTATGAGTTTGGAAAATCACCCTCTTAGGGTTTCACTCTACAACTGCTACGTATGCATATATAAAGCTAGATCTGATCCAAATATGGCTGCAATACGTTATACAAATAGATATAAGCTTTGAGTGTTGATCCCTCCTTCATATCTCCAAGCTAGAAGCTTGATATCTTATATCTTCTTCCTCCTCCTCAAGATGCAGCAATTGAAGATGCAGCTGCTGGGAAAAATATGTTGTACAAGAGGGAGAGACTCAATTTCTACTGAAATGTGCTGAAATAATCTCCAGGCTTACGGAAACAGTGATGGAAATGTGAGGGGATGATCCCTCACAGGATTCCTAGCTGAAATGCTAGAAAATTCCTTCCTCCTCTAGATCTACAATGATGGAATGCACAATCCTTGATGGGACTGCTACTAATAGGAGTTCAATAACCTTTTTCCTGATGCGATATCTAAAATGAGGCTCCAGGAATGCTTATCTTGAAGTCCAAGGTGATAGGAATAATCCTTCATCGGTTCTCCAGCTAAATACTGAAGACAAGCTCCTCCTCCCAAACTAATTTTTAGAAATTGCATAATTCCTAAAGGTCTGTCTTTTGTAGACAATGGAAATAGTGTGTCATCAATGCATGATGATGAATGGAAGCTTAGAATAACCTTCCTACAGTAGGCACACAGGTCCCTTGTGGGTAAGGCTAGGATTCCCGCTCGAGAACACGTTATGCTAAACAACACTTCAGACTTAGCTAAACAACATAAGAGTGCATGGAATGTCAAAAGAAAACTCCAGATCTAAACATATCATAGAATCATAAACTAAAAGCCCCCTCCAATGTTTCCTTCATCTTCTTTATATACAAAATGAGCCTTCCCAAGCCCTGGCCCACATCTAAACTACACTATGCATGTGGACATAAGCCTCCATGTTTGACTGCGATGTCTCTCCAAGTCCTCCATAATGTCTACATGCAATGTGCACCCTCTTCATCATGTGTGAATTAAATGCACTACTTCCTCCATCACTTCATCATAAATTCTCTATGATCTTACATTATATTCCTTCCATGATCTCATTTGACTGCTTCAACCTCTATGATCTATCTCATTAATGAGACATGATCTCCACTCCTTTCTCATTAGTAGCTGCTCCACTACTCCATTATGTAGATCTATGTTTAATTAATCCACATTCACACATAAAAAAGTGGATATTATTCATCTTTGAGGATTATGGGTCCCTCCACCCTTTTATTTACTTAATTAATTAAGAAAATTAATAACTCTAATATTCCAATTATTTTGTGAAAATTTGGGAATATTACAGTCCTCCCCAGAAAAATGTTGCTTGTCTTGAATCAGCTGCAAAAGTAGATGCAAATCCATCTATCCCCCTCCAAATGGAATCCACATAAGGAATTCCTCCTCCATCTGCTGCAATGTATTATGCATGTTTGGTTCCAATGTTGTCTCTCGAGAATGCATAGAATGACCTCCAACTGTGTAGTTAGATGCCCTTCTTCCTCCAAGAAGTACCAAGTGACAACCATAAGCTACCCAACATCATCATCAATACATGAGATACATAATATAAAGTGGTTCTTCCCACAAAGAAGAAGCTCCATCTCACAAAACATCTCTTCATCCCATGATTTATGAAGTAGATTGAGCATTAACATGCCCACATCCTTAGCCCTGTTGGCCTTGTTGGATCCAAGCATCATTCCAACATTATGCAAAAGAAGAAATAGAGACATATGGGTAGACAAATATTTCAAACCATATTTCTCCCAATAGTAACCACCGGAGTAGGGCCTCTTGCTGCCATCCTCCATCTCCACCAGGTAAGATGGGCAAGAAAAACTCCCCCAAAAGAAACCAAAGAAACAAGAGATGTTGGTGCCTTTTCATCTCCTCATGTGCATCATGGAGTAAAAACATATTGATAAACATGTGCAATGTCACATCAGACCAATACAAGAAAACACCATCAATACACATCATGAGAGCACCATGCCAAGTTTTACACAATACAAAACACATAGACATAGGAGATGTCATGTGATGGCCAAAATATCTCATGGACAACCCAAGTGAACATGCCTTCTTCTGCTACATTCTATCATTGATACAAAAGGCATGAATTAGAAAAATATGAGATATTGGGTGGTAACCATACTCATCCAAGAGTAGCTAGCATAGCCATGCCTCCTTCTTCATTACATGTGTGTTATTCAAGGCATGGATCAAAGAAACAACAACTTTTGGGTAGTAACCAAACTCACCCAAGAGCAACCAATGTAACCAAGCTTCTTGCTAGCCCATGTTATATATCTGAAAGTGGTCATGTAACCCCTTGCTTATCATCCTCACCTACTCATCCCAATGTGGATGATGAATGATGTTTTGCAAAAACATGGTATCCTCCCATTGTATAATACCATCCACCTCAAACTGATGAAGAAATTTACACTCCATGATATGTTGAAGTGAACCTCTAATGAGATCTCTCTATGAGACCTTCGTCTCATCAATGGATCTCCAAAGCCAATAAGGTTCTGGATCTGCTGTAGGTAGAAGTTTCTCTTTGTGCAGTGAGATGCTCATTGAGAAAGAGTCATCTTGAAAGGGGAAAAGATTGCCCATCTCAAGATGTCTACCATTTATCATATTATTCTCCATTGCTTCATGAGTGAAGCTTCCATTTGATTTCTCCCATAAGGAATGGGTACTCTTCTTCTCACTGCTGCTCATTAAAAATGTTGTAGATTTTCAAAGTGATGCTTGTGCTGTCTCAAAGCAAGGCACAATGATGAACTCATAGCCAGCCTTTGTACATAGGATCATACTCATCCCATCTTTTGAAACTATAAACTTCAACTTAAAGGGTTGAATGTGGTTCATCAATGAAAAACTAGGATAAATTTTCATCTCCTTTGTGATTAAATCAAGGGTCCTCTGTGTAGTGATATGATGCTGCTCCAAATCAGCATGTTTTTCTAACCATTGGTTATGCATTGGCCCTAATGGCATGTCCCCATAGGTTTCAGAAAGAGGTACTGAAACAATATGAGATGAAAGTGGATTCATACCTTGGATCAAATGATACTTAGAAACATCTTGCAAGATCACAATATTTTCTTCTTCCGGTGCAATGATCTTTCCAACTGTTGGTAAGAGTGGTGATTTCTCTTCTATCAATGCACCAGCACTGGAATATACCTCATCTTCCTCATGAATTTCTTGAATCATGTAGGGGAATCTATGTGTCAAGATATTAATACTCTCTTGCAAATATGCAAGTGTATCTCCTCTTGATACAAGTACTTCTGCAGCTGGTTGTGAATGCAGTGACTCTTTGTCCAGAGTGACAAGAATGACATCCTCCTTTGTTTCCTTAGGAAATGTCTCTTTGTGACATATCTCTGGTTTTCTCATATCAAACTTCTTTCTCAAATTGTGAAAGAAATCTAAATATTTAGTCACCTTTGCATGCTCCATGTGCCAAACCACCAATCATTTGCTTCACCTAGAAGATGAAGTGCTGTAATCTGGGCAGCCTCTTTTTCAGCTATAGGATGTAGCCTGAAAAAATTCATATAAATCTTTCCTCCAAGCCTTCACAGTGCTTTAGGAAGATCTATAAAATGTAAGAAAATAGAATCTATTGTGCCTCTTCCTTCTATTGCTTCTATATGATCTTCTTTCTTCTTTGAGTTTGAAGAATGGTTGGAGAGTTATACTCTCCTTGAATGCTCTAGACTGTGCCTTGTACTCTTCTAGATATAGACTGAGAGTCTCATGAGTCTCAAGTTCTCTTCTTCCTTAATTGCTATACCATTCACCTTCTTAAAAGAAATTGGGCATAGTAGATCTATGATTCTCTGGTCTTCTTTGTTGATGATAAGAAGTATTGGGACCTTCTTCATCCTGAAACCTTCTTGAGGTTTCTCTTTGCCTTTCTTTCTTCATTTAAATGATCTCCTTGGAGTGATCCTTCATAGTTCTCAAGAAATATGTAGCAAAAATTATTTTCTCCATTATAGTAGATCCCTACTATCTTCTTTTCTTATGTTTTCAATAATGTCCACAAGCTGAGCCAAAGATCATGCTCTGATACCACTGTAATATCCCAAAATAGAATAATGCATTGATTCACAAACACAATATTTGAAACACAATGAATGTACATAAATATTATGATCAAAAAATATATAGAGAGAATAGATGAGCCATTTTATTCCATAGGATATGATTCAATTACAACAGTGTACAAAATAAAGGTACTCTAGCCAAAGAGATGGCCTAGAATGACCCTGAAAGCATGCTACAACAAGCACTGTGTAATTGGAGAGTTGTAGGAAGCAATAATGCATTGTCCCTTCAGCAGATAATGAACATGTGATTGCTGGATGAAAGGTAAATGCAGATATATGGATCTCAGGAGCTCTGATGATGCCAAGATTTAAGATCTGGCCAATGTGATGAAACCCAAGATAACCCAGAAAGGATTTTCCAGATCTATGAGTTTGGAAAATCACCCTCTTAGGGTTTCACTCTACAATTTTTGGGTCTACAGATCTAAAGCTATATTTGATCCAAATATGTCAGCAATAATTTATGCAAACATATCTAAGATTTGAGGGTTGATCCCTCCTTCAGATATCCAAGCTAGAAGCTTGAGATATTGTCTCTTCTTCCTCCTCCTCAAGATGCATCAACTGAAGATACAACTACTAGGAAAATTGCATTGTACAAGAGGGAGAGACTCAATGCCTGCTGAAATGTGCTATAATAAGCTCCAGGCTGATGGAAACAGTGATTTCAAGGTGAGGGGATGATCCCTCATAGGATTCCTAGCTGAAATTCTAGAAACTTCCTTCCTCCTCTGGACCTACAATGATGGAATGCGCAATAATTTATGGGAATGCTACTGATAAGATGTGAATAATATTTGGCCCGATGCCAGATCTGAAATGAGGCTCCGGGAATGTTGATATTGAATTCCAAGGTGATAGGAATAATCCTTCACCGGTTCTCTAGTTGAAATACTGAAGACAACCTCCTCCTCCCAAAATGATCTCAAGAAATTGTGTAATTCCTAAAGGTATGTGTTCTGCAGAGAGTGGAAATAGTGTGGCACCAATCCTTGATGATGAATGGTAACTCAGAATAACCTTCCCAGAGTAGGCACGCAAGTCCCAGTGGGTAAGGGTGGGGTTCCCGCTCGGGAACACCCTATGCTAAATAACACTATATACTTAGCTAAAAATCATAAGAGTGCATGGAATGTCAAAAGACAACTCCAGATCTAACCAAATCATAAAATCATGAACGAAAATCCCCCTCCAATGTTTTCCTTCATCTTATTTATATACAAAGTGAGCCTTCCCAAGCCCTGGCCCACCTCTAAACTGCACTGTGCATGTGGAAATAAGCCTCCATGTTTAACTGCACTATCTCTCCATGTCCTTCATCATGTCTACATGTAATGTGCACCCTCTCCATCATGTGTGCATTAAATGCACTACTTCCTCCATCACTTCATCATGAATGTTCTATGATCTTACATTAGATTCCCTCCATGATCTCAGTTGACTGCTTCAACCTCTATGATCTATCTCATTAATGAGACATGATCTCCACTCCTTTCTCATTAGTAGTTGCTCCACTACTCCATTATGTAGATTTATGTTTAATTAATCCACATTCACACATCAAAAAGTGGATCTTATTCATCTTTGAGGATTATGGGTCCCTCCACCCTTTTATTTACTTAATTAATTAAGAAAATTAAGAACTCTAATATTCCAATTATTTTGTGAAAATATGGCAACATTACATGATTACCCTCTAAGAGCATCTTGTATGTGTGGCTGGATTCTATATCGCTTCTATAGAGAAGCGGCCAATCGGAAGTCTCGTGCCCGCAAGAGTTGAGCACGGTGGTTAGCGCTGCGATCTATGGTTGCTTGAGGAAGTCTGCAACATTATCTGTGTTGCCCTTCTTGTACTTGATGTTCAAATGAAACTGTTGCAAGTATGTGGACCACTTTTGATGGCGAATGTTATACAACTTCCCTTATGTATGTATGAAATACAGGGGTCAGTGGTCTATGTGGATGACAGTTTCCTTGCCCAAAATGTGTTGGGTATGTGTTATTTTCTTTCCACGACTAGTCACGCGTGTAGGGGGGTCACAGGGGGGGCGGCAGGCCCCCTTGTTCGGGGTATGAGGTAGCACCCTGGGAAAAAAAAATTGGACCCTATTTTTCGGTGGGCGGACCCACCCATGGTTTTGTGCATGGGTTTGCACTTGGTTTTGGGGCATGATGGTTTTTGGCCCCTGGTATTTTGTAGATCTGATCAAGGGAACTATGGTTATGTTCCAATCCAGGATTGGGGTTTATGTATGCTTCGACATGTATATATATGCGTTGTAACACTAAAAGGAATATAATAAAAATCAAGTTGGTCGTCCTAATTTGGGATCCAGGGGAAAATCTTTGTGTATATCTGTTTTATGTTTTATGCTCTCGCTATTGTTTATTTTTTGTTTTTAAGATTCGTTTGCAGATAATTTCTGTATAGGGTTAAAACCTAGATTTGGTATCGGATTTGTTTCGGCTTCAAGGGGATGCCTTTGCTGCTGAGGGGTTTTTTGATCAGGCCTGTGGTAGACCCTGTTCACTGGGAGATCTATGGGATCGATTCTTGCGGTGGAAGAAGATGGTGAGCAGTGGAAAGATAGAGATTGAGAAATTTAATGGTCAGAGTTTTGAGTTGTGGAAGCTCAAGATGGAGGATCTGTCGGTGGATAAAGACCAGTGGATCGTGGTAGATCCAGGTACTAAAACAACGACAATGTCAGATGAAGACTGGAAAAATTTGGATTGGAAGGCGAAGAGCACAATATGTTTGTGTGTCTTAGATTCGGTATTGTTGAATGTATCTGGGGAAGCTACGATGAATAATTTGTGGAAAAAACTTGGGACTTTGTACCAATATAAGTCTCTAGTGAATAAATTTTTCCTATGGAAAAAGCTGTATAACCTGAGGATGAAGGATGGAGACTTGATGACAGAGCATCTGAACGCCTTCAATACTGTGGTAAATCAACTGTCGTCAGTTGATATTAAAATCTCAGATGAAGATAAGTGCATCATTTTGTTGTGTTCTCTACCAAAATCGTGGGATAGTCTGGTTATTGAAATAGGTAGCAATACAAATACCTTGAATTTTTAGGACATTGTCTCAGCCTTATTGTCAGAGAAAATGAGACGGAGAAATATGGAGGGTCAGAATGGAGATGCCTTATCTATATGAGGAAGGTCCCAGAACAGAAACAAGAATAAGGTTTTGAGTGGGAGATCTAAATCTAATGGGAGATCTAAATCTTCTGGAAATTTTGTAAAGTGTGCTGGAAATGCGAAAAGGAAGGGCACTACAAAAAGGACTGTAGATATAAATCTCCTAAGAAAGGAAAGGGATCTGATGATGCTCATTCTATAGAGGAGAAAAGCACCTCGGATGAAGGTGGGGATGTGTATTTGGCTTCTTCTTCAAATACACATGTATATCATGAGGCATGGTTGATTGACTCAAGTGCATTCTTTCACTTCACTCCCCATAGGGAGTGGTTCTGCGAGTATGATAAATATGATGGTGGTGATGTCTTCTTAGGTGATGATAGGAAGACCAAAATCATTGGACGTGGAAAATTCAAGCTGAAGCTGCAAGGTGGAAGTATTAGAACACTTCCTGGTGTTCTGCACATTCCTACATTGGCTAGAAATCTGATTTGTGTAAGCAAGATGGATGATGCAAGTGTAAAAACAGTGTTCGAGAAAGATACTTGTAATATGGTTCGGGGAGCACTGGTATTAATGTGGGGAGTTCGGATTGGAACTCTGTACAAGCTTCAGGGTAGCATTTTTATTGATGGGCGCAAAATTTCTGTGGTTCCCGAAAGTGGTGTGGAAAGCCTATAGGACTTTGGAGAAAAGGCCATGCTATGGCATCAAAGGCTTGGACATATTGGAGAGAAGGGCCTTCAGATACTACATGGAAATAGTATGGTAGAAGTTATGTCTAATAGCTCTCTAGATTTCAATTTCTATGAACATTGTGTATATGGGAAGCAGAATCGGGTGAGTTTTCCTTTTGGTGCTAAGAGGGCGAACAATATATTAGATCTTGTGCATAGTGATGTGTTTGGACCTGTGTCGGCTCCATCACTGGGTAAGTCTGTGTACTATGTTTCATTCATAGATGACTTCTCAAGGAATACATGGACATATTTCTTGAGGAAGAAATCTGAAGTCTTTGACACATTTAAAGAATTTAAGGCTATGGTGGAAAACCAGACAGAGAAGAAGATAAAGGTGCTGAGGAAAACAATGGTGGGGAGTTTTGCAAGAAGCAACTTGAAGAGTTCTGTAAGAAGTGTGGTATAGCATGGTAGAAGACTACGCCATACACACCTCAGAAAAATAGAGTTGCATAAATAATTAACAGAACGCTAATGGAAAAGGAAAGAAGCATGCTCAATGGTACTGGGTTAGGACAAGAATTCTGGGTAGAGGCAGTGGAGACTTCATGTTACTTGGTTAATATATCACCTTCATCAGCGTTGGAGGATAAGACTCCACATGAGGTATGGACTGGTAAGAAACCATCTCTTTCACATCTGAGGGTATTTGGATGTGATGCATATGTACATGTTCCAAAGGAGAAAAGGACCAAGTTGGATAATAAATCTGAAAGGTGCATCTTTATTGGGTATAAGGATGGTATAAAGGGTTACAAGCTTTGGAACCTGGAAACAAGGAAGGTTTTGTATAACCGAGATGTGGTGTTTAGAGAGGTGAAATATGTTGTTAAACATGAAGTCCTACCAAAGGAACCTGAGAAGATAGAGTTTGAGCTAAAGGAGGATGAATCAAAATCTACAACAGAAGAAGACTCAGAAGAGGAAGAGCCACAAACTCCAGCTGTGAGAAGTTCATCTCGGGAAAGAAGACAACCATAAACGTATAGTCCATCTTCTTTTTGTTCAAATTCTGCTTTACCTATAACTGATGATGATCCCTGAACTGACAGGGAGGCAGTAGATTCAGAGGATGGAAAAATCTGGAAGGAGGCCATGGTTGATGAAATGACATCCTTGCATAAAAATGAGGCATGGGATATGGTGGAGTTGCTGGCTGGAAGGAAGGCCATCGAGATCAAATGGGTGTTTAAGAAGAAGATGAATGTAGAAGGCAAGGTGGAGAAATGCAAAGCTCGGTTGGTAGAAAAAGGTTATTCCCAGGTGCCTGGAATTGATTTTGGTGATATTTTTTCTCCTATTGCCAAATTTACTTCTATTAGATTACTTTTATCTGTTGCTACTGCATTTGATTTTGAGGTAGAACAGATGGATGTGAAGACAAAATTTCTTCACGGGGATCTAGAAGAGGATATCTACATGAAACAACCTGAAGGCTTTATGGTGAATAGGAAGAAAGAACTGGTATGCAGGTTAAAGAAGTCTTTGTATGGGTTAAAATAGTCACCAAGGATGTGGTATCAAAAATTTGATACCTATATATGGGTATTTGGCTTCACCAGAAGTAAGGAGGATCACTGTGTTTGTTTTAAATTAATTGGTGATCGTGTTATTTATTTGGTCTTGTATGCGGATGATATGTTGTTGATTGGAAATTACAAAGAAATTATCTAAGATTTGAAGACCCAGTTGTTCTCCAAATTCTACGTGAAGGATATTGGTGTTGCAAACTATATTTTGGGCATGGAAATTAAGAGAGATCGGGCAAAGAAGAAGCTCTGGTTAAACCAGAGGAAGTATGTCGAGACTATATTATAGAGGTTCAATATGCAGGATGGTAAACTGGTGAATGTTCTGATTCATGTAGGTGTAAATATGTCTGCTGAATAGTGTCCCAAGACACAATAAGAAGAGGAGGATATGTCCCGTGTTCCATATGTAAGTGTTGTGGGTAGCCTGATGTATCAAATGGTCTTTACTAGACCATACATTGCACATGCAGTGGGAGTATTGATTAGGTTTATGTCAAACCTAGGGAAGGAGCATTGGATAGAAGTGAAGTGGGTTTTCATATATTTCTGTGGTGTTAGTGTCAGTCTTTGCAGCTTTCCTCCAGTGATCAAACATGCTCTTACAAAGTGATTTTAAGGTGTCAAGGACAAATTTTGTCATTTCAGTGAGTCTTCAAGTAAAATTTGGTCACTAGGTATTAGGTCTAGGGTTTGCTTTTACTCTTGTCAAAGTTGTCCAAATGTCGGTTCATGTCACCATTCAGCTGAGTGTACCATCATTCAGAGGGTTGTAATCATCATGTCAAGTTCCAATGGGTCATTTTACATCTTGTTCATGCTTCAGTTGTGCCTAGGTAAGGTTCATTTCCCTCTCCTAGGGTTTTGGAGGTAATTTCTCTTGGATGGTCAAATCATTAGAAAAAATTGTATCCTGATGTTCATACACCTTCCCCTATCCTTAATGTACCTTATTAAACACTTCCCATCACTGAGCTCCCCCAAATTCCTCATTTTCACATAAACCCTAGTTTCTTGCTACAACTTGGCAATTTTCTAGGCTAGGCCTGTGTTTTGCCCTTTTTGACCCCTTCTCCTCACTCAATTTATGAGATTCCACTTTCCCCTACTTCCTAACATCCCTCCCTACTTCCCAAAATTTTCTCAAGAATTTAGAATCCCCTTATCCCCTTCATTTCACTTCATTTCGACAAATCCCTTGTTCCACACATCGGGATAGGTTTCACTCAAATGATGTTTCTGAGCAATAAAAGATGAATTTGGGAAACATGAGAGAGGTTTTTTCCCCAACAGGCCAAGGAAGAAAATCCTCCTTCACTTTGTACACAAGTGTCATGGTTTTAGAGAAATGTCAAAAATACCGTTGCCTCAGGAGAATTGATGCACCTCTGAAGTGACCTTGGGAGAATCAAGATTTATCCTAGCTTGGTTGGCCAAATGACTTGCTTGATGAGTCAAATGATAACTAGACACAAATATATTTCCAATTAGCTATCATGAGCTCAATTTGGAGTCGAGAAAGACTTTCAAAAGTTGACTGCAACATCACTTTGCCTTGAGGCAACCTCATTTTTCACATTTTGTCCAGTCTTGGGAGATATGATTTTTGACAGGGAAAATGAACTCCAAATTAAAAAACTCCACTTGGGTTGGAAATTAGACTTGATAATATTTCCAAAGAGCTATCACACGCCTAATTTTGACACCGGGAAGGCCTCCAAAAGCCTCCTAAAAAATACGCGACGCATTGGGTTTGTGCGCGGCGTATTGGGTTGGTGCACAGCGCATTGGGCCAAAACACAAGATTTTTGCCATTCCTTTCACCCATAAAATTTTTCTCAGTCTCTCCTTGTTTAAGGAAGTCAAATCCACTTCCTCATTGCTCTTAACAAGTGTTTGGTGTTGGTATGAAAATTTAAATGCAAAAAACTCAAAATCCTATTCTCTTGTTTTAAGATTGCTCCTAGTGTTTTAAAACTTGTTTTGTGCCAAACACTTCCATTCTCCACCTTGTTTTTTCCACCCCCTCACTGTTATCTTATCATAGCAGCTCATCTCCTATTCCCTACATCCCTAAAGTCACTCATACCCATTTCATTCCCATCTCCCTACATCTCTAAAAGTCACTTACTCGTAAGCTCCATCTCCCTCTCCCAAGTCATTTCATTTCCTCTCATTCTCCTTTTCCCATTTCATGTGTGAAAATTTCCAAAACCTCAGTTTCCAAAACATTCAGCAGCTCTCCCCTCTCCCAAATTTTGTCAAATTCTCAAAGGGCAAACTACCACTTGACAAGACTCCCTTGTTCCCACTGTCCATATTTCTCCCACAGTCCCTTCCCTTTGGGCATATTTTGGAAATTGAAACAAGGCACCAATTTGTCAACAAACCAAACATACACTTTACATAAACCTTGCAACACCATGGAGACAGACACTGACACATCATCTGAACAAGACAATGACTTTACAATTGAAACTGCATGCACCAGGAGGACACTAAACGTCAGAAAAGGGAGGATAGACTCTGAATCTTGGCCGAAGCTTCTTTGGCTAAGCATGGCACTTGATGGAGGACCTTAACTCCAAATTTCAGAAAATTTGGAGAATTTTTTTTCATTTTTGAAATTTTGGTCACAAAATAGGTTTTCCTGCCCGACGCGTCGCGCCACTTGGCGCGCACTTATGATTGGGACATCTTCTGGAGGAAAAATTGATATTTTTGAGTTTGTTATGATAAATTATGCATGCTTAGGAATGGCTGAGAGATTTCATCAAGTTCTGGGTGGTATAAAGTGTCAAAAACACCTTGAAAATGGCCTTTCTGCCACAATTTGCACACACGGGAACCAGTTTTTGGAGATTGAAGTTTTGGAGAGAAAATGACATCCAAATCCAGAAATTCCACTTGGGTTGGATAGTAGACAGATAGGGATTTCCAACGAGCTATCATGAGCTCCATTTGGACTTCGGGAAGTGCCTCAAAAACAGGCTTAAAGTGGCGCGACGCATTGAGTTTTTGGGCGCGACGCATAGAGAAATTTGGCCTCATTTTGACTCTTCAGCTCAGAAATTCGCCCAGTTTTGACTAGTTTCACTTTTTGATGTAATTCTTGATTTATCTTGATGTAATTTGATGAATATAATGTAATTTTGGCTCATATTTACTTGTTCTAGAGGATTCATTCACTAAAAAGTGAAAATTAAATGAATGAATCAGTTTCCTTCCATATACAGGCAAGTTGTTTGATTGCCTAGATTTCAGTTCCTTATTTAGAATTGGTTGAAACAGCTCCTAGAAGGATGAGCTCGACCCCTAGAGGCATGGTAAGGGGTTAGACTTGTCTATATATTGTATTTTCTGAGACATCTTCATGGTTGGACTCTTGGGAATAGTTTGGCACCTCATTGTATATTCATTTCAGTATTTTTGGCAAAGGAAAGACCAGAGTTTTGCAGCACTTGTTGGGATCCTTGTGGCTCTAAGTTTCGATGATGTTTTTCTCCATGTATCTGTAAGTTTCATTAACGTTTTATGTATTCCATTTCCCTTCTCTTTGCCTCTGAGATTAAACAAATGAGTAACTAAGGTAGAATTTATTAGTTTGTTGGTGCTCTGCCTTAAACTTTTGTTTAGTTTTATATGTTTTCGTCAGTTTGAAGAGGATCCTTGCACCCTCTTTCCCTCTTCAGCTCCTTCGTTGTCTTTTCCATCCATTCATTGAATCTAAGACATCAAAGTCATTGCCTTCCCTGCCCCAACTTGAACTCTGCAAGAATTTGGCCTCATCCCCAAGCCCAAAATTGCCTTTCCCTTTTTCCAACAAAAACCCCTAAAAATCATTCCAAATTCCTTGATTAATATACCTAGCCTAAAATTAGCATTCATTTCAGTCATATCAAGGCCTATTGATACATTTTTCCTGAGATTGACCCGGAGAGAGCCCTCTCCTGTTCTGGTAGGGCTAGCTACCAGACTGAGCGTGGTTTGGTGTTACCCTGAATCCCGCCTTCTTTCAGCCTAAGGTGGATTTGGGAAATAACATAGTGGCGACCATACTGGGGAAGAATATGGTTTGCTTATTGGTGTTATTTGTTTTATAAGCTACAGACAGAGCCTGAAGTTAGCCAGGTAGCCTTCGAAACGATCTTGCTTTGCATTAGCGAAAGTAGATAAACGCTGCTTCAGTCAATCTCCGGTCTAGCTTGTGAACGTGACACTTGACTTGTGGATTGTCTTGCCCCAGTACATGTATCAAGTTCAGATCTGATTGTTGATGGTGGACAATGATCAGACATAAGAAGGCTGAAATCATTCACCTGGTGACTCCAACTCAATGTAGAGACTCCACTGGAGGACTAATATGAGAAAATGGAAGGATCTTACACAAAATTCAGGTATCCAAAGTGGAATGGTATTCAGGATCTAGTCTGCTTTCTTGTAAACTATTTCTTTGTTGTTCTTGAAGCTGTCCTGAAATTTTTTCAGAATTTGTTGTATGAGAAAGGTGATAAAAATATTCACTCGACCTATTCAAAGAGTGTAAATACTGATTTTCCCTTTGATCCTGGCCTCCTTACTTTTCCCACATCTTATGATGACTCTCTTCAGAGTGATGAGCCTAAAGGAAACAAAACCGATCCCGTAGCTCTTTTATATACTCCTACACCTTTTATAGTCCCAGATAGGTATAAACCTCTTGTTTTACCTTCTATTCTTCATGCTTTCCCTAAAAATTATGACCTATATCTACCAAGATTTGACGGTGAATGTAACAATGTCAACACTGAGCAACATGTGCAGAATGTTGAGACTTTTCTAGACCTTTTTGAAGTTGATGACGAAGATGTTAGTATTAGGCTTTTTTCTCTTTCTTTGCAAGACAAAGTCAAGAGTTGGTTTAAAGCCCTTCCTGATGCGAGCATCTCAGATTTCCAGCAGTTCGTCAAAGTTTTCCTTAACAGGTGGGTGATCGGACATAATCCTTTCCTTATTTTAGACGAGTATGCTCAGCTGAAAAGACTTCCAGGGGAGACAGTACAACAGTTTTCTGCCAGATTTAACCAAGTATATTTTTCAATGCCAGCTGATATAATACCTTCTCCTAGATCTACTCTCTTGCACTACCCGGGTGCCTTTGATCTAGAAATGGAGTTTCAGTTGAGAGAAAGGAATCTTGCAACACTTCATGAGATGCAGAACAGTGCAGTAAATGTAGAGGCTCATTTGCTGTTCCGAAGGGCAAGGTTGAAGGAAGAAGAGATGAGAAACATGGATCCGGAGAAATCGATATATTTAGAGGTAAAGCTTGACATGTTGGTGAGTGCAGTAGAAGAGATGATGCAAAAGAACACCACAAGGAATGAGTATAATGTTCAAGCCCATGGCTTGCTGATTGAAGAAGAACAAGTTGTTGATCCAAAACATTTCGTTTCTTATCCCAGTTGTCATAGTGATTATTTTATAGATCATTTTAAAGAAGAGAGAGCTGTTGATATGATATGTATGCTTGATGATGAAATTTATATTGATGATTTGCCTCAGTTTGATCAGTATGATGATGATTATGTTCTCCAAACAGAAGCTAATCTTGCAGACAAATCAACAGCTAGTTTGTGCGAGGAGGAAGTTCACTTTCAGTAGCTTGAGTACAGTGATCAACCGATACATATCAGCTATGACGATGATGAGGAAAGTGCAGCAAATTTTGAAGTAAGTGAAGGATCTTTGCCTTTTTGTTTTGATTCGTTTCAGTTCATCAGAGACAACTTTCATACAATCAGAAATCAAATGTCAACAAGTCTTGATCTGGACCATCTTGAGCGCAATGAAAACCTTGTTCAAGACTTCTCATATTTAGATTTTCAGCCTTCGAAAGCCATTGATTGTCAAGTTGCAGATATGGACATGGAAGCTGGTACATATGATCAAATTATACAAGGTGACTCCGTACCATTTTGTTTTGAATCATTCCAGTTTTTGAAGGGTAAATTGCATAGTAAATCTTCAAATGAGAAGCCTGTAAGAAATCAGCGATCTCTCAGTGTTAATGTTGAGGATGAGACAGACAACGAAATTCTTGAGCAACCTGTAGCATCAGATTTGCAGCCACCAAATGAAATTGAAGGTCATATTACAGATGAAGTTGTGGAAGCTGAAATACATGATTTAATGATGCAAGAGGATTCTGTACCCTTTTGTGTCGAATCATTTCATTTTATAAGGCAGAATCTTCGTAATATCTCTCAAGAAAAAGATGAACAACCAATAGGATGTCAGACAGTTTCAATGGATACATTACAACAGTCTTCTCAAGTTTTTGATGATCCTATTGCTGATGTGTTGGATGATGTTTGCAGTCAAAGTCTTTCTCCACTGACTTTATGTAAGTTGAAACGTGTGCTGATATAGACTTGATCTGGCAGCCAGTCTATTTGTCATTTTTAGCAGAAGTCTCGTCACAAAGCTCATCACAAAGCTCAGATCAAAGTTTGCATTCATGGTATGAGGAGAAGAGAAGTAATCCATTGGATGAGCTAAGTCCTAGTGTGCATTTTGAGATCCTTATGCAGCATGAATTTCAAGATCCTTATGTAGTGTTTTTGGAGGCGGATAGAGAATCCATAGTATTCAACGGATTTGTTCACAAGTTTTCATGGGAGTTTCCTTTCAGTAGTTCTCTCTTGTTGTTCATAAATGAGCACTTGCGGAGAATCCAAACAGCAGCTGCAATACTTACATGGTTGCATTGGTTGTTTCATTTCACTTGATAAGGTGATGAATGAAATTGTTAGAGTAGGTTGTATTGAATAAGCTTCATATTGAGCATATTTCCAGTTTGTCGGTTGTGTTTAAGTATCGAGTCAGTTCTTAGTTGAGTGAGAGTCAACTTTTGTCGTCAAGTCATCAGTTTTCAGTCATGCATTTCAGCTTGAGTTTTTGACTCCATTGCCCAATGGATGAAGGCACTGTCTGCTTTCCAAAGATCTGTAGTTCTTGGCACCTCCAAGGAGCTACCATCCCCATTGGAGCCAATGTTAGTGTCAGTCTTTGTAGCTTTCCTCCAGTGATCAAACATGCTCTTACAAAGTGATTTTAAGGTGTCAAGGTCAAATTTTGTCATTTCAGTGAGTCTTCAAGTAAAATTTGGTCACTAGGTATTAGGTCTAGGGTTTGCTTTTACTCTTGTCAAAGTTGTCCAAATGTCGGTTCATGTCACCATTCAGCTAAGTGTACCATCATTTAGAGGGTTTTCATCATCATGTCAAGATCCAATGGGTCATTTTACACCTTGTTCATGCTTCAGTTGTGCCTAGGTAAGGTTCATTTCCCTCTCCTAGGGTTTTGGAGGTAATTTCTCTTGGATGGTCAAATCATTAGAAAAAAATGTATCCTGATGTTCATACACCTTCCCCTATCCTTAATTTACCTTATTAAACACTTCCCATCACTGAGATCCCCCAAATTCCTCATTTTCACACAAACCCTAGTTTCTTGTTACAACTTGGCAATTTTCTAGGCTAGGCCTGTGTTTTTCCCTTTTGGACCCCTTCCCCTCACTAAATTTCTGAGATTCCACTTTCCCTTACTTCCTAACATCCCTCCCTACTTCCCAAAATTTTCTGAAGAATTTAGAAGCCCCTTATCCCCTTCATTTCGCTTCATTTCGACAAATCCATTGTTCCACACATGGGGATAGGTTTCACTCAAATGATGTTTCTGAGCAATAAAAGATGAATTTTGGAAAACTGAGAGACATTTTTGTTTGCAACAGGCCAAGGAAGAACTACCTCCTTCAATTTTTACACGGGTGTCATGGTTTTAGAGAAATGTCAAAAATATCGTTGCCTCAGGAGAATTGATGCACCTCTGAAGTGACCTTGGGAAAATCAAGATTTCTCCTAGCTTTGTTCTCCAAATGACTTGCTTTATGAGTCAAATGATAGTTAGACACAAATATATTTCCAATGAGCTATCATGAGCACAATTTGGAGTTGAGGAAGACTTTCAAAAGTTGACTGCAACATCACTCTACCTTGAGGCAGCCTCATTTTTCACATTTTGACCAGTCTTGGGAGATTTGACTTTTGACAGGGAAAATGAACTCCAAATTGAAAAAATCCACTTGGGTTGGAAATTAGACTCAATACGATTTCCAAAAATCTATCACACACCTAATTTGGACACCGGGAAGGCCTCCAAAGGCCTCCTGAAAAATGCACGACGCATTGGGTTTATGCGCGGCGCATTGGGCCAAAACACAAGATTTTTGCCATTCCTTTCACCCATCAAATTTTTCTCAGTATCTCCTTGTTCAAGTAATTCAAAGCCACTTCCTCATTTCTATTAACAAGTGTTTGGTGTTGGTATGAAAATTTAAATGCAAAAAACTCAAAATCCTATTCTCTTGTTTTAAGATTGCTCCTAGGGTTTTAAAACTTGTTTTGTGCCAAACACTTCCATTCTCCACCTTGTTTTTTCCACCCCCTCACTGTTATCTTATGATAGCAGATCATCCCCTATTCCCTACATCCCTAAAGTCACTCATACCCATTTTATTCCCATCTCCCTACATCTCTAAAAGTCACATACTCCTAAGCTCCATGTCCCTCTCCCAAGTCATTTCATTTCCTCTCATTCTCCTTTTCCCATTTCATGTGTGAAAATTCCCAAAAACTCAGTTTCCCAAACATTCAACGGCTCTCCCCTCTCCCAAAGTTTGTCAAATTCTCAAAGGGAAAACTACCACTTGACAAGACTCCCTTGTTCCCACTGTCCATATTTCTCCCACAGTCCCTTCCCTTTGGGCATATTTTGGCAATTGAAACAAGGCACCAATTTGTCAACAAAACAAACATACACTTGACATACACCTTGCAACACCATGGAGACAGACACTGACACATCATCTGAACAAGACAGTGACTTTACAACTGAAACTGCATGCACTAGGAGGACACTGAACGTCGGAAAAGGGAGGATAGACTCTGAATCTTGGCCGAAGCTTCTTTGGCTGAGAATGGCACTTGATGGAGGACCTTCACTCCAAATTTCAGCAAATTTGGAGAAAATTTTGTCATTTTTGAAATTTTGGTCAGAAAATAGGTTTTCCTGCCCAACGCGTCGTGCCACTTGGCGCGCGCTTATGATTGAGACATATTCTGGAGGAAAAATTGATATTTTTGAGTTTTTTATGATAAATTATGTATGCTCAGGAATGGCTGAGAGATTTCATCAAGTTCTGGGTGGTATAAATGGTCAAAAATACCTTGAAAATGGCCTTTCTGCCACCTTTTGCGCACACAGGAACCAGTTTTGGGAGATTGAATTTTTGGAGAGGAAAATGACATCCAAATCTAGAAATTCCACTTGGGTTGGATAGTAGACAGATATGGCTTTCCAACGAGCTATCATGAGCTCAATTTGGAGTTTGGAAAGTTCCTCAAAAATAGGCTCAAAGTGGCGCGATGCATTGAGTTTTTGGGTGTGGCACATAGAGAAATTTGGCCTCATTTTGACTCTTCAGCTCAGAAATTCGCCCAGTTTTGACTAGTTTCACTTTTTGATGTAATTTTTGATCTATCTTGATGTAATTTGATGACTATGATGTAATTTTGGCTCATATTTACTTGTTCTAGAGGATTCATTCACTAAAAAGTGAAAATTAAATGAATGAATCAGTTTCCTTCCATATAGAGGCAAGTTGTTTGATTGCCTAGATTTCAGTTCCTTGTTTAGAATTGGTTCAAACAGCTCCTAGAAGGATGAGCTCGACCCCTAGATGCATGGGAAGGAGTTAGACTTGTCTATATATTGTATTTTCTGAGACATCTTCATGGTTGGATACTTGGGAAAAATTTGGCACTTCATTGTACATACGTTTCTGCATTTTTGGCAAAGGAAATACCAGGGTTTTGCAGCACTTGTTGGGATCCTTGTGGCTCTGAGTTTTGATGATGTTTTTCTCCATGTATCTGTAAGTTTCATTAATGTTATATGTATGCCATTTCCCTTCTCTTTGCTTCTGAATTAAACAAATGAGTAACTAAGGTAGAATTCATTAGTTTGTTGGTGCTCTGCCTTAAAATTTTGTTTAGTTTTATATGTTTTCTTCGGTTTGAAGAAGATCCCTACACCTTCTTGCCCTCTTCAGCTCCTCAGCAGTCTTTTCTATCCGTTCATTGAATCTCAGACATCAAATTCATTGCCTTCCCTGCCCCAACTTGAACTCTACAAGAATTTGGCCTCATCCCCAAGCCCAAAACTGCCTTTTCCTTTTTCCAACAAAAAACCCCTAAAAATCATTCCAAACTCCTTGATTAATATACCTAGCCTAAAATTAGCACTCATTTCAGTCATCTCAAGGCCTATTAATACATTTTTCCTGAGATTGACTCGGAGAGAGCCCTCTCCCATTCTGGTAGGGCTAGCTACCAGACTGAGCGTGGTTTGGTGTTACCCTGAATCCCACCTTCCTGCAGCCTAAGGTGGATTTGGGCAATAACATGGTGGCGACCATACTGGGGAAAAATGGTTTGCTTGTTGGTGTTATTTGTTTCATAAGCTACAGACGGAGCCTGAAGTTATGACAGGTAGCCTTCGAAATTCTTTTTCTTTGCATTAGCGGAAGTAGATAAACGCTGCTTCAGTCAATCTCCGGTCTAGATTGTGAACGTGACACTTGACTTGTGGATTGTCTTGCCCTAGTGCATGTATCAAGTTAGATCTGATGGTTGATGGTGGACAACGATCAGACATAAGAAGGCTGAAATCATTCACCTGGTGACTCCAACTCAATGTAGAGACTCCACTGGAGGACTAACTCTTTCTCTGCGAAAATGGAAGGATCTTCCACAAATTTCAGGTATCCAAAGTGGAATGGTATTCAGAATCTAGTCTGCTTTCTTGTAACTATTTCTTTACTGTTCTTGAAGCTATCCTGAAATTTTTTCAGAATTTGTTGTATGAGAAAGGTGATCAAAATCTTCACTCGACCTATTCAAAGAGTCTAAATACTGAGTTTCCCTTTGATCCTGGCCTCCTTACTTTTCCCACATCTTATGATGACTCTCTTCAGAGTGATGAGCCAGAAAACCAAACTGATCCCGTCGCTCTTGTATATACTCCTACACCTTTTATAGTCCCAGATAGGTATAAACCTCTTGTTTTATCTTCTGTTCTTCATGCTTTCCCTAAAAATTATGACCTATATCTACCAAGATTTGACGGTGAATGTAACAATGTCAACGCTGAGCAACATGTGCAGAATGTTGAGACTTTTCTAGATCTTTTTGAAGTTGATGACGAAGATGTTAGTATTAGGCTTTTTTCTCTTTCTTTTCAAGGCCAAGTGAAGAGTTGGTTCAAAACCTTGCCTGATGCGAGCATCTCAGATTTCCAGCAGTTCGTCGAAGTTTTCCTTGACAGGTGGGTGATCGGACAGAATCCTTTCCTTATTATAGAAGAGTATAACCAGCTGAAAAGACTGCCAGGGGAGACAGTACAACAATTTTCTACCAGATTTAAACAAGTATATTTTTCAATGCCAGCTGATATAAGACCTTCTCCTAGATCTGCTCTCTTGCACTACCCGGGTGCCTTTGATCTGGAAATGGAGTTTCAGTTGAGAGAAAGGAATCTTGCAACACTTCACGAGATGCAGAATAGTGCAGTAAATGTAGAGGCTCATTTGCTGATCCGAAGGGCAAGGTTGAAGGAAGAAGAGATGAAAAACATATATTTGGAGAAATCGATATCTCTAGAGGTAAATCATGACATGTTGGTAAGTGCAGTAGAAGAGATGATGCAAAATAAAACCACAAGGAATGAGTATAATATTCAAGCCCATGACTTGTTGATTGAAGAAGAACAAGTTGCTGATCCAATTATTTTTTTTTCTTATCCCAGTTGTCATAGTAATTGCTTTATAGATCATGTCGAAGAAGAGAGAGCTGTTGATATGATATGTATGCTTGATGATGAACTTTATATCGATGATTTGCCTCAGTTTGATCAGTATGATGATGATTATGTTCTCCAAACAGAAGATAATCTTGCAGACAAAGAAGCAGCTAGTTTGTGCGAGGAGGAAGTTCACTTTCAACAGCTCAAGTACAGTGATCAACCGATGCATATCAGCTATGACAATGATGAGGAAAGTGCAGCAAATTTTGAAGTAAGTGAAGGATCTTTGCCTTTTTGTTTTGATTCGTTTCAGTTCATCATAGACAACTTTCATACAATCAGAAATCAAATGTCAACAAGTATTGATTTGGACCATCTTGAGTGCAATGAAAACCTTGTTCAAGACTTCTCATATTCAGATTTTCAGCCCTCGAAAGCCATTGATTATCAAGTTGTAGATGAGGACATGGAAGCTGGTACATATGATCAAATGATACAAGGTGACTCCATACCATTTTGTTTTGAATCATTCCAGTTTTTGAAGGGTAAATTGCATAGTAAATCTTCAAATGAGTAGCCTGTAATAAATCAGCAATCTCTCAGTGTTAATGTTGAGGATGAGACAGATAATGAAATTCTTGAGCAGCCTGTAGCATTAGATTTGCAGCCACCAAATGAAATTGAAGGTCAGATTACAGATGAAGTCGTGGAAGCTGAAATACATGATTTAATGATGCAAGAGGATTATGTACCCTTTTGTTTCGAAGCATTTCAGTTTATAAGGCAGAATCTTCGTAATATTTCTCAAGAAAAAGATGAACAGTCAATAGGAGGTCATACAGTTTCAATGGATACATCACAGCAGTCTTCTCAAGTTTTTGATGATCCTATTGCTGATGTGTTGGATGATGTTTGCAGTCAAAGTCTTTCTCCATTGAATTTATGTAAGGTTGAAACGTGTGCTGATATAGACTTGATCCGGCAGCCAGTCTCTTTGTCATTTTTAGCAAGAGTCTCGTCACAAAGCTCATCACAAAGCTCAGATCAAAGTTTGCATTCATGGTATGAGGAGAAGAGAAGTAATCCATTGGATGAGCTAAGTCCTAGTGTGCATTTTGAGATCCTTATGCAGTGTTTTTGGAGGCGGATAGAGAATCCATAGTATTCAACGGATCTGTTCACAAGTTTTCATGGGAGTTGCCTTTCAGTAGTTCTCTCTTGCTGTTCATAAACGAGCACTTGCGGAGAATTCAAACAGCAGCTGGAATACTTACTTGGTTGCATTGGTTGTTTCATTTCACTTGATCAGGTGATGAATGAAACTGTTAGAGTAGGTTGTATTGAATAAGCTTCATATTGAGCATATTTTCCAGTTTTTCGGTTGTGTTTAAGTATCGAGTCAGTTTTTAGTTGAGTGAGAGTCAATTTGTGTCATCAAGTCATCAGTTTTCAGTCATGCATTTCAGTTTGAGTTTTTGTTTCCATTGCCCAATGGATAAGGCACTGGTCTGCTCTCCCAAAGATCTGCCGTTCTTGGCACCTCCAAGGAGCTACCATCCCCATTGGAGCCAATGTTAGTGTCAGCCTTTGCAGCTTTCCTTCAGTGATCAAACATGCTCTTACAAAGTGATTTTAAGGTGTCGAGGTCAAATTTTGTCATTTCAATGAGTCTTCAAGCAAAATTTGGTCACTAGGCATTAGGTCTAGGGTTTGTTTTCACTCTTTTCAAAGTTGTCCAAATGTCGGTCCATGTCACCATTCAGCTGAGTGTACCATTATTCAGAGGTTTTTCATCATCATGTCAAGTTCCATTGGGTCATTTTACAGCTTGTTCATGCTTCAGTTGTGCCTAGGTAAGGTCCATTTCCCTCTCCTAGGGTTTTGGAGGTAATTTCTCTTGGATGGTCAAATCATTAGAAAAACTTGTATCCTGATGTTAATACACCTTCCCCTATCCTTAATGTACCTTATTAAACACTTCCCATCACTGAGATCCCCCAAATTCCTCATTTTTGCACAAACCCTAGTTTCTTGCTACAACTTGGCAATTTTCTAGGCTAGGCCTGTGTTTTGCCCTTTTGGACCCCTTCCCCTCACTCAATTTCTGAGATTCCACTTTCCCCTGCTTCCTAACATCCCTCCCTACTTCCCAAAATTTTCTGAAGAATTTAGAAGCCCCTTATCCCCTTCATTTCACTTCATTTCGACAAATCCCTTGTTCCACACATCGGGATAGGTTTCACTCAAATGATGTTTCTGAGCAATAAAAGATGAATTTTGGAAAAATGAGAGAGGTTTTTGTTTGTAACAGGTGTCATGGTTTTAGAGAAATGTCAAAAATATCGTTGCCTCAGGAGAATTGCTGCACCTCTGAAGTGACCTTGGGAAAATCAAGATTTCTCCTAGCTTGGTTGGCCAAATGACTTGCTTGATGAGTCAAATGATAACTAGACACAAAGAAATTTCCAATGAGCTATCATGAGCTCAATTTGGAGTTGAGGAAGACTTTCAAAAGTTGACTGCAACATCACTCTGTCTTGAGGCAGCCTCATTTTTCACATTTTGACCAGTCTTGGGAGAATTGATTTTTGACAGGGAAAATGAACTCCAAACTGAAACAATCCACTTGGGTTGGAAAGTAGACTCAATAATATTTCCAAAGAGCTATTGCACGCCTAATTTGGACACCAGGAAGGCCTACAAAATCCTCCTGAAAAATGCGCGATGCATTGGGTTTGTGCGCGGCGCATTGGGTTGGTGCGCGACGCATTGGGCCAAAACACAAGATTTTTGCCATTCCTTTCACCCATCAAATTTTTATTAGTCTCTCCTTTTTCAATTAAGTCAAAGCCACTTCCTCGTTTCTCTTAACAAGTTTTTGGTGTTGGTATGAAAATTTAAATGCAAAAAACTCAAAATCCTATTCTCTTGTTTTAAGATTGCTCCTAGGGTTTTAAAACTTGTTTTGTGCCAAACACTTCCATTCTCCACCTTGTTTTTTCCACCCCCTCACTATTATCTTATCATAGCAGCTCATCCCCTATTCCCTACATCCCTAAAGTCACTCATACCCATTTCATTCCCATCTCCCTACATCTCTAAAAGTCACTTACTCCTAAGCTCCATCTCCCTCTCCCAAGTCATTTCATTTCCACTCATTCTCCTTTTCCAATTTCATGTGTAAAAATTCCCAAAACCTTAGTTTCCCAAAAATTAAGCGGCTCTGCCCTCTCCCAAAGTTTGTCAAATTCTCAAAGGGAAAACTACCACTTGACAAGAATCCCTTGTTCCCACTGTCCATATTTCTCCCACAGTCCCTTCCCTTTGGGCATATTTTGGAAATTGAAACAAGGCACCAATTTTTCAACAAACCAAACATACACTTGACATACACCTTACAACACCATGGAGATAGACAGCGACACATCATCTGAACAAGACAGTGACTTTACAACTGAAACTGCATGCACCAGGAGGACACTGAACGTCAGAAAAGGGAGGATAGACTCTGAATCTTGGCCGAAGCTTCTTTGGCTAAGCATGGAACTTGATGGAGGTCCTTCACTCCAAATTTCAGCAAATTTGGAGAAAATTTTGTCATTTTTGAAATTTTGGTCACAAAACAGGTTTTCCTGCCCGACGCGTCGCGCCACTTGGCGCGCGCTTATGATTGGGACATCTTATGGAGGAAAAATTGATATTTTTGAGTTTTGTATGATAAAATATGCATGCTCAGGAATGGCTGAGAGATTTCATCAAGTTCTGGGTGGTATAAAGGGTCAAAAACACCTTGAAAATGGCCTTTCTGCCACCTTTTGCACACACAGGAACCAGTTTTGGGAGATTGAATTTTTGGAGAGGAAAATGACATCCAAATCTAGAAATTCCACTTGGGTTGGATAGTAGACAGATATGGCTTTCCAACGAGCTATCATGAGCTCAATTTGGAGTTTGGAAAGTTCCTCAAAAATAGGCTCAAAGTGGCGCGATGCATTGAGTTTTTGGGTGTGGCACATAGAGAAATTTGGCCTCATTTTGACTCTTCAGCTCAGAAATTCGCCCAGTTTTGACTAGTTTCACTTTTTGATGTAATTCTTGATCTATCTTGATGTAATTTGATGACTATGATGTAATTTTGACTCATATTTACTTTTTCTAGAGGATTCATTCACTAAAAAGTGAAAATTAAATGAATGAATAAGTTTCCTTCCATATAGAGGCAAGTTGTTTGATTGCCTAGATTTCAGTTCCTTGTTTAGAATTGGTTGAAACAGCTCCTAGAAGGATGAGCTAGACCCCTAGAGGCATGTTAATGGGTTAGACTTATCTATATATTGTATTTTCTGAGACATCTTCATGGTTGGACTCTTGGGAATAGTTTGGCACCTCATTGTATATTCATTTCGGTATTTTTGGCAAAGGAAAGACCAGATGTTTGCAGCACTTGTTGGGATCCTTGTGGCTCTATGTTTCGATGATGTTTTTCTCCATTTATCTGTAAGTTTCATTAATGTTTTATGTATGCCATTTCCCTTCTCTTTTCCTCCGAGATTAAACAAATGAGTAACTAAGGTAGAATTCATTAGTTTGCTGGTGCTCTGCCTTAAAATTTTGTTTAGTTTTATATGTTTTCGTCAGTTTGAAGAGGATCCTTGCACCCTCTTTCCCTCTTCAGCTCCTCCACTGTCTTTTCCATCCATTCATTGATTCTAAGACATCAAAGTCATTGCCTTCCCTGCCCCAACTTGAACTCTGCAAGAATTTGGCCTCATCCCCAAGCCCAAAATTGCCTTTCCCTTTTTCCAACAAAAACCCCTAAAAATCATTCCAAACTCCTTGATTAATATACCTAACCTAAAATTAGCATTCATTTCAGTCATCTCAAGGCCTATTGATACATTTTTCCTAATATTGGCCCAGAAAGATCCCTCTCCTGTTCTGGTAGGGCTAGCTACCAGACTGAGCGTGGTTTGGTGTTACCCTGAATCCCGCCTTCTTTCAGCCTAAGGTGGATTTTGGAAATAACACATGGCACTAGTGATTATGGCTTGTGCTACCAGGGAAGACCGGGATTGGAAAGAGTGTTGGACATTCGTGGTTTTGTTGATGCAGATTGGGCTGGAGATCTGGACCAAAGAAGATCTAAAAGTGGGTATGTGTTTAGCCTATTTGTAGGTGCAGTCAGTTGGACGAGTAAAAGATAGTCTATAGTGACTCTTTGAACTATAGAGGCAGAATACATGGGAGCGACTCATGCAAGCAAGGAAGCAGTTTGGTTGCAGAGATTGTGTTCAAGTATGGGGTTGGTGCAGCAAGCTATAAGGATAGAATGTGATAGCCAAAGTGAAATTTTCTTGTCTAAGAACCCTGCTTATCATTAAAAGAAAAAGCACATTGATTTTCAATATCAATTTGTTAGAGATATGGTTGAGGCTAAAAGGGTGTTGCTGGTAAAGGTGGACACTTTGAAGAATGTTGCAGATGCATTGAAAAATTCTGTGAGCACTCAGAATTTCTCTTGGTGTGTAGAAACAATGGGTGTTGCAGAGCTGGGCTAATGACTAAGCTCTTCTATGGCCCCCTGTGAAAAGAAAACAAGAAGTGGGAGAATGTTGGGTATATGTTACTTTCTTTCCACGACTAGTCATGTGTGTAAGGGGGTTGCAGGGGGGCGGTAGTCCCCTTATTTGGGGTCCAGGGCAGTGCCTCAAGAAAAAAAAATTGGACCTTATTTTTTGGTGGGCGGACCCACCCATGATTTTGTGCATGGGTTTGCACATGGTTTTGGGGCATGATGGTTTTCGGCCCCTAGTATTTTGTAGATCTGGTCAAGGGAACTATAGTTATGTTCTAATCCAGGGTTAATGGATTGGAGTTTATGTGTGCTTCGACATGTATATATATGTGTTGTAACACTAAAAGGAATATAATGAAAAATCAAGCTGGTCGTCCCGATTTGGGATCCAGGGGAAAATATCTGTGTATATTTTTTTATGTTTTATGCTCTCGCTATTGTTTATTTTCCTTTTTTAAGATTCGTTTGCAAATAATTTCTGTATAGGGTTAAGACCTACAAAATGTAATGCTTCCATTGTCGGCAAGCCTGCACAATGGAATACATCTCTTTTTCATAAGTGGGATACTTCTGGAGTGTGTCAGAAAGTGTCTCACTGTGATATGCCACTAGATGCCCCTGTTGAGTAAGAATTGCCCCAATAGCATAGTTAGAGGCATCTTTCTCGATCTCAAATGGTTGTTGCAAGTCTATTAATGTGAGAAATCATGCAAATCAAAGGCAATGTTTCGACTCTATGAACATCTTTTGTTCAGATTCAAACCAAAATAATTTTGCTTTCCCTCTTCCCTTGGCACTTGACTCAAGGTCCAAGTGATATGAGAGAATCCCAACATGAATCCGCGGTATAAATTGGCAAGACCCATAAAGTTTCAGAGCTCTGTTAGAGTGGTTGGGGCTGGCCAATCTCGAATAACTTGGATCTTGGATGGATTCACATGCACCCCCCGCTCATCAATAATGTATTCCAGATACTGGACCTGGGCCATGCCAAAAGTTCACTTCTCCAAATTGGCACACAACTTGTGTTTCTGCAGTGTTTGGAGGACCTGTCGGAAGTGGTTGACGTGCTCTTACCAATTATGGCTAAATATTAGGATTTCATCAAAGTACACCACCACAATGAGTTGGTGAATGGCTGCAATATGTCGTTCATCAACAACATGAAGGTTGCGGGAGAATTTGACAACCCAAAAGGCATGACCAACCATTCAAAGAGGTCCTCCTTGGCTTTGAAGGCAGTCTTCCAAACATCTAAGGGTATTATTGGCACCTAGTGATACCCAAACTTAAAGTTGATCTTTCTGAAATATTTAGCCCCCCTGAGCTAGTCGAGGAGGTCATCTATCCGTGGATTAGATACCTATTCCAAACTGTGATCTTGTTAAGCTCCTGATAGTTAATACAGAGTCTCCAGGTGTCGTCCTCATTCTGTACCGACATGATGGGCTCCCATAGGGCAAATATCTTGGCCTTATGTGCCCTTAATTTAATAGCTCTTGGATCTACCTATTTATTTCATCATTATTTAGAATAGAGTTTTGATAGATCATCCCATTAGGAGGTGACACGCCTAGGGTTAGATCAATGGAGTGCTTGACCTAATATTGTAGAGGAACCCTTGTGGGTGAGGAGAAAATGTCCTAGTATTCCTGATCCAGGTGGCTCTAGACACACTCAGGAGTCCAAGAGGTCTTAGAAATGGTAAAAATTATTTCATATCCTTGATTACAATGGTGCAAACGACACTCAAATTCGAGTTCGTATGAGGGAAATAGAGCTCTTCAAAGTTTGACACGATAGGGAAAAAAGGGGGCTCTCCGTGTGCCACATGGCATGCCAGTGAGAAAGTGGGACCCACGAATTACATGGAAGTCGACTAATGGCCTATTAGCTAGTGACACTTGGTGCTCATCCATTGGTTCCTTCACCCTACAAAAGAACAAGAAATATATTATTAAAATGACATAAAAAACAAAATACATTAAAAACAAAACTATATAAAATAGTGATTAAAAATCATATATTAAAACAAAAATAAAAAAATAAAATGTTAAAGTCATAGTTGAAAAATCTAACAGATTTAATATAAATTAAAGGTTATATGGTATAAAAAATATTTGATTTTGTTATATCCATACAGAGTTTATGGCATAACCATGCCATGGTTATAACAATACATAACCAATGCGCCCTTTAAAACATTGAAGCCGAAACAGTTTTAACAAAATGTGCCACCAAAAGTAAAGTTCCTAGGTTAGGTTTTAAACCCGGGCACTACGTGCTTCAATTGGCGTTGTCACCAATGGACCAATGGGCCTATTCCTTGTAAAATCAGCCGACTAGGGTGTATAAAAAACACAAGTTTTACATTCAACGGAGGGGGAGCGACGGAGCGAAGAACCAAGAGAGGCCGAGTTCCAATGGAGGAGCATCGAGTAGTGGAGCGTAAAGGAAACAAAATGACACAACCATGACACAGTGGCCGAGGTGGAACCATGACCCAAGCGGAACCTTGCCCAGGCAAAGAGGCAGTGGAACCATGAACTAAAGAATTTTCCAGAGGTAAAAATTCATTTTATCAGAATTGTGTCAAATTTATAGAAAAATTAAAAAAAAATTCATAGGGAACACAATGGCGATATCAGATTCACCATTTGAGTAGCAGATTTCCAGTCAGCCCATGGAGCAGAAGCTTTGGAGAATCACAGGGGGAATCTAAAAGATTCCTGTAGGCCCAGATTTTGACAGTGTCAAAATTTGATGAATGGATAGTCGATTTTACACTACTCAATGCCAGAAATTCAGTGGTGCAGTCAGTTTTTGTAGCTAAGCCTTTCATTTTTTGGCCAACTTCAAAAGTGAAGGTACATGAAGTAGTGATGTCATGTTCACTTTCATAATTTTTGAGATGATGTATTATGCTTGATGTTATGTTGCAAGATCATTATTTCCACATTATGTGAGATGTATTTAGTTGTTCATGCTATGTATTATTGTTGAGATCCCTCTTTAACTATATTGAAGGGATAATCATCACCACATTGTGTGAGATTGTGTTAGTTTTTCATGTTGAGAGGAAGCCTTCTTAAGTGAGAATTCATGTAAGCAGAACGTCTCATGGAGTGACAAGCCACTCTTGTTTGAGGGCGTGTGACCTTGTTATGACAAAGAGTCATCCTTGTACATCATAATCTCTTACAACATTATATGAAGTGGCCAACACCATATTGACACCAGGCCTGGAGACATAGCCCACACTGGGTGGACTTCGTTATCAAATCTCTCGTGTTCTTGTGTTAATGATTGTCAACATGTTTCCTCTTGCTTAAAGCATGCATATGTGTTCATTTATGCTCTTTTAAAATTCAATTCTAACAACATCACATAAGTAAAAGATCATGGGTAAATGTGGCAACTGATGACTCGTTGATGTGAATTGTGAGCGTGAGCAACTGAACATGCATCAATGGAGGATGAAAAAGAAATGTATAAGGCCTTACTAAGGATGTCCAAAATGGTGGACATAATGTATGAAGCTTACGAAAAGGGAATAGAGGAAGAGGATAAAGGAAGAGCAGAGGACAATGCTCCATCTACCCCTTTAAGTGAATAATCATCTTCTTCCTCGTCGGCTCATCATTCGAATGAGGAGATCAATCATAGCCTTCAAGCAAAGAATTCTAAATTGGAGAGAATTCTATGAGAAGAGAAAAAGGAGAAGCAAAGGCTGCAACTTCATCTACGAGTTGTGGAAGAGGCCTTAGAGGAATTGAAACGTGAAAGAGGCTTAAATAATCCCTCATCACCTTTTCTAAATCCACAGTTGAGATAAACAATGTTGATTTCTCTTCAGTTTCATCTTCACATGCTATTGTTTCTGTTGGAAATGTGGAGATACCTATTACATGAACTGGCATGAGACTCCTTACCAAGATGAGATACAAAGGAGGAGGACTTGGTTTTAATGGCCAAAGCATGAATCAACCATTGGAGGTCGTGCAAAGACCTTAATATGCAGGTTTGGGATATACCGAAGGAGAGTGCTCGAAGGTGTCAGAATCTTCCAAGACATTGTTGAAACCATCGAGGAAAGAGGATGATGGTAACACATCACCATCATCCCATGATAGGGCACATTGCAAAGGAAGAGTTGAGGCAAGATATCATCGCCATAATTTTACCATAGACAACCAAGAAAGTTATAACAAGTATGAGTACTCTAGTGTTCATTTTTATTACAAGCATGTTACTAGTAATGAACATAAATCATGGCATCAAAATACATGTAGTTTTTGTGGTATATATAAACGTGCTTTTGATGAGTGTTGGAAGAGAATGACAACATGAAAGAGGATGAGGCATGGAAGGCCTTCTCCACAACAGGGAAAGAGGAAGGTAAGGAAGGTCTGGAGGATGAAGACTTATTGCAGTCATTGTGAAAAAAGTGGCCATCAAAGAGCCACATGTTGGAGGCTCCATCCAGAGAAACGCCTTAATGAAAAAGTGTTCGTGCATGAATCAGTTGAAACAATTTTTCGACAAGCGAATGCGCCATAGAGAGATGACCCATTCACTTTGATAAGTGAGAGATGGTTTTTCTCAGTGTGGAAGTGTGTCATGGCCTTAATTTTTAAATCATGTGTTTCAATTTAAAATGTAAAAGTGATGATGTGTTTTCCATCACTTGTTGAAGCAACAATGATGTTTTGGCGTTGTATTGATAAATGGGGTATTGATTTCCATTTGATGTAAACTTGACCACAGAGTATGTGTTATAAACTTGTGGTTGGTTTCCATTTGATGTAAACTTGACCATGAAGTATGTGTTATAAAATCGTGGCAAGTATGGGATGCTTGGGTCATAATAGGTCATGTAAATGAGCATGTAATTTGCAAAATATTGTACTATAGGTTTACAGAGATGTAGGTGTAGCCTCATCCCTTATGGCTCTGAAGGACAAAGGTGAAGGAGAAGGAAGGGTGACCTATTGGACACTTGTGGTACAGACAATGTACACAATAGTTGCAGATTATTTTCATGCTTTTGGAGGAAAAAAAGCTCCTCAATGGGGAGGATTGATTTAGGTGGCTTTAGACACACTAAGGAGTCCAAGAGGTCTCATAAATGGTCAAAATTCAAAGTGGTCTGAACGTTTTCTAACTTGGGCAAGATCGAAGTGCTCGCCTCCCTGATTCCAACAACATGAATGACACTCAAATCCAAGTTCGCATGAGGGAAATAGAGCTCTTCAAATTTTGACACGACAGGTAAAAAAGAGGAGCTACATTGTGCCACATGGCATCCGAGTGAGAAAATGGGACCCATAGATTACATGGAAATCGACTAACGGCCTATTAGCTAGTGACACTTGGTTCTCGTTCATTGGTTCCTTAACCCTACAAAAGGAAACTAAATCTATTACTAAAATGACATAAAAAAACAAAATACATTAAAAGAAAAACTATATAAAATAGATTTTACAAATCATATTTTAAAACAAAAATCAAAACAATCAAATGTTAAAGTTAGAGTTGAAAAATCCAACGCATTTCATATACATTAAAAGTTATATGGTATAAAAAAGGTTTGAATTTGTTATTCCCATACAAATTTTATGGCATAATCATGTCATGGTTATAACAATGCATAACCAACGTGCCCTTTAAAATATTGAAGTCGGAACAGTTATAACAAAATGTGTCGCCAAAAGTAAAGTGCCCATGTCGGGTTTTGAACCTGAGCATCACGCACTTCAATTGGTCATGTCACCAATGGCCCATGGGCCTCTTCCTTGTAAAATCCAGGACTAGGGTGTATAAAAAACACAAAGTTTTACATTCAACAGAGGGGGAGCAACGGAACGATGCACCAAGGGAGGAAAAGTTTAGATGAAGGGGCATCGAGTTGCAGAGCGGACAGGTAGTAGACTGACGGAGCTGTGACATAGCGGTTGAGGTGGAACCATGACCCAGGAGGAACCTTTCCCATGCAAAGAGGCAGTGGAACCACGAATTGAAGAATTTTCCCAAGGAGGTAAAAATTCATTTTATCAGAATGGTGTCAAATTTATAGTCAAATTTCATGAAATTTTACAGGGAAAGCAATGGCGATATCAGATTCACTATTTGAATAGAATATTTCTAGTCATCCCATGGAGCAGAAGCTTTGGAGAATCATGAGGGAATCTAAAATATTCCTGTAGGCCTAGATTTTGACAGTGTCAGAATTCGATGAATGGATAGTCGATTTTACACCACTCTACGCCATAAATTCAATGGTGTAGTTAGTTTTGTAGTCGAGCCTTTATTTTTTCAGTGAAATTCAGAAGTGAAGGTACATGAAGCAGTGATGTCATGTTTACTTTCATAATTGTTGAGATGATGTATTATTTTTGATGTTATGTTGCAAGATCATTATTGCCACGTTATGTGAGATGTATTTAGCTCTTCATGCTATGTGTTGTAATTGAGATCCCTATGTAACTATGTTGAATGGATAATCATCACCACATTGTGTGAGATCATGTTAGTTTGACATGCTGAGAGGAAGCCTTCTTGAGTGAGAATTCCTGTAAGTGGAACATCTCATGGAGAGACAAGCAACTCTTGTTTGAGGGCGTGTGACCTTGTTATGACAAAGAGTTGTCCTTGTACATCATCATCTCTCAAAAAATTATATGAGGCGGCCGACATCATATTGACACTGGGCCCAGAGACATAGCCCACACTGGGTGAACTTCGTTATCAAATCTCTCATGTTCTTGTGTTACTGATTGTCGCCATGTTTCCTCTTTCTTAAAGCATGCATATGTGTTCATTTAGGCTCTTTTAAAATTCAAGTCTAACGACATCACATAAGTAAAATATCATGGGTAAATGCGATAGTTGATGGACCCAGATCAATTCCTTCATGACTTTGTCCATATGCTACTGTCGCGCAGGGGCGCCCTATTTGGAGGTTGCAACCACAACCTTCTTCTTGTCCTATGGGTGAATCGTAACGAAAACAAATTTCCTGGTTTGGTAAATAATCTTACTGCATTTCTTGGCAATAATTAAAGAGATGGTGGAAGGTGGTACTACCTTCGCTATCTTGTACAACATATTTCCCAAAGTAATATTAATAGAACGAGGCCTAGAATCATACACAATATGTCACTTCCACAAGTATGGTTGGCCTAATAATAAATCAGAAACTTCAACAAGAGTAATATCACATATTACCTCATCCATGAAGGGCTTGAAAATATAGGGAAGGCAACACTGCTGGCTGATGCAGAGATCTATTCCTTGGTGAATCCACCCAATGGTATATGACTGCATGTGTGTTTATGTCAGTAGGCATAGTTGCTTCATGATATCTACTGAAATGAGGTACTTTTGGCTTCCTCTATCAATAGTTGATTTTATTGGAGAACCCTTCACCCACATGTGGGAATGGAATAGGCGCTCCCCCTCCTCTAGATCTTCAGGTTCCTCCTTTTGGATATTAGTGGTGGAAACGATGGCACTGGGTATTGCATCAATGGTTTTCTTCTCTTTGTCATTTCCCTTGTCTGGTTCTAACTTAGAATCAGAACACGCATCTGATTTAGATGCCTACAGCTCGTCCACGAATGACTATTTGGCCCGACACTCACTTGTGTTGTGAGTGGAGCTTTTATGAAATTCACACTACTTCCCCATGTCCTTGTTTGGCTTTGTGGTGTTGTTTTTCGCTTGTTACTTCAGCGGGTTGTCCCGAGTTACCCCACTTTGGCTTTGCCCCTTGTTCTATAGTTTTGTGGCACCTTTCCTTGGCTTCAGATTCACGGATCCAAAGTCTCGCTTCTTTTGCTTAAATTTATGCTCGATCTTGGCGGCATATCGATATGTCATGCCAAAAAAGGTAATGTCGAGGAAATCCATTTCATCCTGAATGTATCAGTGCAAACAACTGCATTACTTGAGGACCAATTGTTTCTTCGAATATTTAATACCCAATTTTATGCGTAGGGTACGGAAAAAATTCCTCAGCTCATGCACATGTTTATCCCTTTGTTGCCGTAGCGTGGTATATTGGATGTACTTATCCTCATATCTCCCCACGGGGTAATATTATTCCTTGATTCCATCTCAGAATGAATTCTAAGTGGGTGCAGCTGAAAAAAGTGAGGGTTCTTCCTCATCCCTTTGTTCACACTAGGTTTCCCACCAATTTTTGACATGGGGGCAGCTTTTATGAGTGCAAAGGTAATCTTTTCTCGATCGGAGAAATCATGGACCAAAAAATACCCTTCCAAAAAATTCAACCATCTATCTATGGCATCTGCATCTATTTGGCCCTCAAATATGGGAATGTGAAATTTTACTTGTACCTTAAAAGGAGTGGTGCCTCTAGGGTGGTTGTTGGATGAAGATGCATCATCGGTGGGTAGTCATTGGAGGACCTGGGAAAATTTATCCATCATCGTGTTCCTTTGTTTCTCAAGGGCCTTCTCAAGCAATATTTTGATAGGATCTCCTGATCCCTCATCTATATTTTCTTCCGCCATGGGAGGTCGTCAAGGTTTGCGAGGTTTATCTTTCAAAGGTTCAACTAGATCGAGCCCTAAATCCTTATACCTCGACCTCATTGGGGACATGAAAAGAAAGATCGATAAAGAGAAAACCTGGCTCTGATACCACTGATTTGGAATTATGTAGGAACGCAATAAAATACATAAATAAAGATAAATGTAGATATGTAGTACGAATACAACTTCACTTCATTATTATCAAATACTGAAAATTTATGACAGACATAATGGAAAATAAACTAGCTCGGGCGATTGTAGATTATCTCTGAGAAGATATGTGGTGGATACATGCCTCTGAAATGTGTTATAATGAGGTTCAAGGGAATTTTTGTTATTGAAAAGTAAGAGAAAACCCTAAAAAACCAAACCCTACCCAAGGAGATGTAACACCAAGAGTTTATGGGCCCCATTGGGGTTAGTTGGGCAGCCAACTTCCCAGGGTCATAACTTGGTCATATTATCTTCGTTTGGCACATATGATACCTCAATTGAAAGATATCTCCAAGGAATAAAACATATGATGTGATTAATTTCAAATCGCCAAAGAATTCATGTCCAAAAACGTCCTTTAGAGCCTAAAAATGGCTCCAGAAGTTCAGGACCCGAAAAAACTGCTAATAATAATAAAAAGAAAACTGATGAAACTCACTAGGTGGAATAGGAAGGTGGCCATCAATATCCACTTGGATCAATAGCTCTTTTCATCCTCCCCTTCCTTTCACCTTATCTGCCCCATCCATCCTGGATGATATCAGTCAATCCAAAGCTCCTTGTCGAGAAATTTTGTTTCCATCCTCTGGCAATTTCTGTATAGAGGACCTACCCAAAAAATGTCTAGCGCTTTCCTCTTCTTGGACCACTAATTCAATAAGAACTTCCTCTCCTAGGGAAAAATATTTCACTAATGAATTTTTTGATTCCATCACATACGAAAAAATTTCTATAACCACCACCTACTCTCTAAAAAATAGAAAATATCACATAACTAGTTATAAAACCACCCACTGAGCATTCAGAAAACCACCTTGGTATATTGGGAGCCCCATAATAGATTGTGAAATAAATAATATAACAACAAGTAAAAGACCATCCAAATCAAGAAAAATAGGCTATAAACAAAAAGAAAAAGTGAAAATTATGTGATGATAATAACCCCAGAGAGGAGCACGCCTCCAAATTGACACTCAATTCAATGGAAAAATCTGCTAATATATCTTCATTGACCTGATCATAGAATAGAGAGGAATGAAGAAATATTACTTGGAGAAAATAAAATACTAAACAATAAGTTGTCATGTGCATAAAAGTGAAACAAGATCTCTTCCTATCGATCCCATAAGAAGTGAGCCCTCCAAAAGACAAAAAGAATGGGCCTAGCTTGTCATGTAATCATTACCACTGGAAGAAACATGATATATTGCGAGTATAATTGAAATAAAATTAAAAAAAAGTATGAATCCACCTGAACAGGAAACTTATCTGATGTGGTAACAAAATAAAATGATACCCCTAGAAGTACCAACAAGGATCTAAATCCCTTCTTATATTAAGTAGACAAGAAAGTTCAGTCAATTTTTGAGAGATCCAAGTAGGAGTAGGACAAAGTTCATAAATGAAACCACTACCACTTCACACTTTGAAATGGATCTCCTTATGAAGATCCAAAAAACCACCTTACCAATGGATAACCAGAACTAGAACCAAGGCTCAAAAGTATCCCAAAAGAAATCAGACAACTTACTATCCACCGAAATCTGAAAGCAAAAACTAATCTCCTAAAGGTGACAGATACTATATATGATAACGTTAATACCTTTCACCACCCCTCAATACCACTAAATAAGGGATCAATGTGACCCAATCTTTACCAGTAGAAAAGACCCAATAGACCTTGTAACACAAAACACAACTATAGAAATATGGAAATGAAAAAGCAAGCATGCAACCATCAGAACATATGAAAGGTGATAGGACTTCATTCAACAACACCCTGAACAAAATCTGCACCAACACCAACTACACCATCACCAACTAGCATCAACATCATTTCCAACCAAAACCACCCATTTAGAAATCAATACAAACTTATAACACAAAACCATGAAATACCAACATTCCTCTATGATCCAACCTTCCCACTTTCACTGGAGATGGAATGGGAGAAGCCCTGAAAAGATAGCCACAATATTTTGTCATTTACCATTAAATTTTTTTCTTAGAAGCGTTAAGTTGCTTTGATGCATATCCCTTAGTTATTTAACTTATAACTGTAGTTCAAACTTAAATAACGGTAATTGTGTCCATGAAATGACAGACTCACATGTGAATAGTGTTATATCTCTCTAGTTTAATGTGAACTCAGATGAATATTTACAGGTATTAAAACATGATCTAATGCTTAAAATTATAACCCAAAAAAAAAATGTGTTCCTTGTCTAAAAAGTTGCTAGAGTCTGCATTCTATTTTTTAATTTTTACTTAAAATGTTGCTAGAGTCTTATTTTTGTTTTTGAATTTTTACTTATTAAAAAATAAGGAGCCATTTGTCCCTTTGAATTTTAGCGTAAATTTCATCTGACGGATTGAATTATTAGATAAAATGTGATGACAGTAACTCTAGCGAAAGTGGCTTGCTTGTTGGAAACTTACACTTACTGGCCCGCAACAACTTATGTGAAAGTACATTATTTGGAGTTTTAGTGATGGAGTGCGGGTTTAAGGTTTTTTAGTCGGGTCATGTTATCACTGGGAGACAAGTTTTATGGGTGGCTTCAAATTTATTCTATTTCATTTATAGAGTCCATAATTGTTGCAGGATGAATGGTTAATTCACGTTTTCTTGGGAAATTTTAACATGTTGTTTCCCGTGAGTCCTAGGATCCCTAGTGAAAGTTGATTGGTTAGTAAGCCCTGTATTAATATTCTATTCTTGCAGCAGAAGGTAAAACTGATAATTTTTGGTTGAATACCACTTGTACATAGGTAGCCATCAGAATTGGCATCTAAATTAACATAAATCTATTTCTCAGGCCGTGTTTCTCTAAGCAGCCTCAAAAAACAAAATGACAATGTTATTACATATTGGTGCATACATGGACATAATATGAAGTCTTTGGAGGGTAGGATGACTAGGATGATGTTTTGAAATGTATAATGCATATTTTATGGAATATCTGAGCGGAGATTTTCTAGTTAATGGATTTCATGGAGAGATATTTTATGAACATGTTGGATTATGAAAATGTTCCATAACTTTTACAAATGATATCGAAAATTAAACAAATGAAATGGTAATGGAACAAGTATCTATTCAAAAACATATGCAGCTAGTGGGAGATGTATTGGGTTAGTGGCATTGGACAAAACAAAAGACTAGTTGCAGGTACATCTTCGAGTTGAGCTAATGATTTATATTTGTGTTCTCTTTTGAAATCATGATCGATCACTTGCTAGGAGAAATCATATAGTGGGCTAAGACAATGGAATGCCTAAGATGAGATTTATAGGAATTTGACAAAACAAAGGACTATTTAGAGTTACATCTTATGGTTGAGCTAATTATGTATATTTGTGTTTTATTTTGAAAGCATGATCAAACACTTTCTAGGGGAAATCAAATAGTGGGCTAAGAAAATTGACTACCTAAGATGAACTTTAGTGTCATTTGACAAAACAAAATACTAGTTGGAGATACATATTTTTGTTGATATAATGACGTATATTTGTGTTTTATTTTGAAAGCATGATTAAACACCTGATGTTAGGGCCCTATATTACTATTGTAGTCCCTTATTATTGTTAGTGTATTCCCATTATTGTTATCCTTGTACCTCTGTAGTCCCAATATTATTATTATTGTGCGTCATAATAGCCCGCTATTGTTATTGTTGTGCCCTTACATTATTATTGTTAGGTCAGCTAGGATTATATTGTGACCCCATGGACTCCTATATATAGAAAGGAGGTTTTTTCATTTGGGTCATCGAATAATTGTTAATTTATGTATTGTAAAGGAGGTTTCCCCCTCGAAGTGGTTGATTTATAAGGTGTTGATATCTCTTTTCTTATATTGTGGGAGCTGGTTCCATAACATTTAGTATCAGAGTTTTGGATTATAGAGTTTCGCTACTTCAAACAGGTCTTCATGGCATTTTATTTATACCTTTTTTCTACGAAGTTTCAGACGTTAAAAAAAATACCCATTTCTGAAGAAATGTTGAGGAACTTCGTGTAAAAAATTCAGATCTTGGTTCACAATATTTTTGGAGATATGATTTGTGGAAGTTAGGGTTTTTGCATGATCCTGAATTTCATCTCAAAGAGGTGAACTTGGGAAAATCATCATAAATCTCTCTCTGAGCATCAGATTAGAATTATGTAAAAAGTGGCCAAAATTACATGAAATGTAGTTTTTTGTGTATCAATTTCAGAGCTGAAGGAGGAAATAGTGACACATGGCACGCCATACAAGTTCACTCCACTAAAACAGTCCATAATTAGGTCATTGTGGGAGATTGAGCATAAATTTTCCTTGAGTAATCCAAATCAGGTCAGACATGAGTCATTGGAAAGAAGATTCATAGGGCTAATAAAGGACTAAAGATAAAATTTTTGGGATCTGAAATCACAGAGATACATTAGATTCAATATCTAGCTCCTCAAAAGCAAGAAAAAGGTGTGTATTTTTTTTAAAATTTCATAAATCTTGTTTGAAAAATCAGTTTGAATGGATTCCAAGGGAACATTGAAGCACTAATATTAGTATTGGGTTCTAAAATGGTGCCTAAAAAGAATTCAATGCCCATTAAGCTCTCATAAGGCTCTACTATGATTCATGAAGAGGAAGAAGAGCAATATGATATATCAAAATTACAAGAACAAGTGCTACAAATTTCACTCTCGCAAAGAGTAACAAAAAATGAAATGGAAGCTAACATAGATGGTTTGAAGAAAGGCATGGAAGCTAAGATGGATGGTTTGAAGAATGGCATGGAAGCTAAGATGGATTGTGTGGAAGCTAAGATGGATGGTATAGAAGGAAACATGGAAAATAAGATGGATGGTTTGAAGAAAGGCGTAGAAGATAAGATTGATGGTTTGAAGAAGGGTGTGGAAGCTAAGATGGATGGTTTGAAGAATGGTATAGAATGAAACATGAAATATTTGAACAAACACATGGAAGTTTTGGAAAAATTTCTACAATAAAAACTTCCTAAAGATGAAAAATAGAGGAAAATCATGATGAGAACAAAAGAAATGTTAATCATGATTTCATAGAGTCTAATGTTGGATTTAAGACCCACCATATTCCAAATATAGATATGAGGAAGTTTGATGGAAAGGATCCGATAACTTGGATACTACAAATGGAGCAATACTTTGAGCTCCATAATAAAAAATATCAACAAAAGGTAGGCATAACAACTTTATATTTAGAACAAAACTAGTTTGTATGGTATCGATGGCTTTTTTTTCATAAACCACTAGTCACTTGGTCAATTTTTACAGAGGAAATGATAGCACATTATGAGGATACAAAGAGAAACTCCTTCTTTAGCCAATTGATAAATCTCAACAAAAGGGTTCAATGATGTATCACATTCAGGACTTCCAAAAATTGAATATAAGGGTAAATAATATTCCAGAGGAACATAGGATTGATGTCTTCATAGGGACTCTTAAGGATAACATCCAAAATGAGGTTCGCCTTTGGGAACCTGATAAATTGGAGAAGGTATTCAGGTTGGAAAGAAAAATTGAAAGAAAAATTATGGTGACAAGGAAGACTACCACTTAAAATTATAAAGATGGAAGTGTTGCTACTCTTAGAGTTCCACAACCTGTAAGGTTGACACCACAACAATTGGAAGAGAAAAGAGAAAAATGGATTTTCTATAGTTGTGATAGAAAATACACTAAAGGTCATAAGTATTATAAGAAGAAATTATTTTACATAGATTGTGAAGATGAGGAAGAAAATGAACAAGAAACTTCAAAAGAAGAAGATATACACCAGGAACCAACCCTAGAGGAAGAAGAAATGAATACGACCATATCCTGTAATCCATTGGCAGGAATTACCACTCCTCAAGCTCTCAAGATAAAAGGACATATCAAGAAGAAAAATGTAATAGGGCTTATTTATTCAGCTGGTACCCATAATTTTATTCATTGTAAGGTAGCCAAGGAATTGAATTTCGTCCTATACCCAGTGCCAGAGTGTAAAGTGATGGTGGAAAAGGGAGGAGATATAAATTTCTCTGGAAAGTTCCATAATATCAAGCTAACAATGGGGGAATATGTATTGAATAGTCCAATGATTTTCATTCCAATGGGTGGTGCTGATGTTGTACTAGGAGTAAAATGGTTACAATCTTTGGGGATGATAGCTTTTATTTTTCAATAATTTTTCTTGATTTTTTTTTTTTCAGAAGGAAATTTCAGGGAAGACGAGAAAGATAATAAGCTTTGATGTCATGAAAAAAAATTTTAAGAAAGAAAAACAAGTTTTCATTGCACAATTATTCTCATTAGAAGTTCCAACATCAAAATCATCTATTTCTCCATATCTCCAAAAAGTGTTGGACAATCATTCCAAGGTGTTTGAAACTCCCAAATAACTTCCACATATTCGTGATCATGATCATGCTATTCATTTTATTCCAAGAAGTGTTCACCCAAACATCAGGCCTTACAAATATCCTTATGTCCAAAAGAACGAAATTGAACATATGATTGCAGAAATGATAGAGGCCGGTATAATTCAACCTAGTAAAAGTTAATTTTCTACTCCAATAGTATTGGTGCACAAGAAGGATTGATCATGGAGCATGTTTCTGGATTATAGGGAGCTCAATAAGCTCACTATTAAAGATAAATTTCCCATTCCTGTGATTGATGAATTATTGGATGAACTACATGGAGCAATTTATTTCACCAAGTAGGATCTTCGTTCTAGATATCATCAAATTAGAATGAAGACTTCATACATTCTGAAAGCAACATTTCGAACTCATGAGGGTCATTATGAATTTTTGGTCATGCCTTTGGCCTTACAAATGCACCTTCTACATTTCAAGGGTTGATGAATTCCATTTTCAAACCCTTCCTTAGAAATTTTTTGTTAGTATTTTTTGATGATATACTAATCTACAACAGGTCTTGGAAGGATCATGTTCAACAAGTTGACCGGGTGCTAAAACTCTTGGAGGAGAAACAAGTATATGCAAAAACCTCCAAATGTTTATTTGGAGTACAAGAGGTGGAATATCTGGGTCATATTGTATCTAAGGATGGTGTTAAGGTAGACTCTAACAAAATTAAATCCATTAAGGAATGGAAAGTCCCCATAACCATAAAGAAAATGCGACGATTTATTAGGTTAACAGGGTATTATCACAAGTTTGTTAATAATTATTGGAGAATAGAAACACCTCTAACAACATTATTGAATAAAGATGCATTTTCATGGACTCATGAAGCAACTAAGGCCTTTGAACATATTAAAGAGGAAATGTGCCAAGCACCGGTCTTAGCTACGCCAGGCTTCACAAAAACCTTTATTGTGGAATGTGATGCCTTGGGAAATGGAATTGGTGTTGTTTTAATGCAAGAAGGAAGGCCTGTTTCTTTTGAAAGCTGTCCAATCAAAGGAAATTATTTACAGAAAGCTATTTATGAGAAGGAAATGTTGGCAATACTACATGCACTAAAGAAATGAATACCTTACGTAATGGGAAGAAACTTCAAGGTAAAAACTGATAATGATAGTCTTAAATAATTTTTGGAACAAATATTATCATCAGAAGAGCAACAAAAATGGACACAAAGATGTTGGGTTATGACTTTGAAATAATCTACAAAAAAGGGAAGCTACATTTTGTTTCAAATGCACTCTCAAGAAAGGATGAGGATGTGGAAGAATTTCTTTGTGCCATTTCTATTATCCAACCCCATTGGATAACCGAAGAAAGGGAGGAATGGAAGAATGAAAAAGAAGTATGGACACTCATTCAAAAGTTGCAGCAAGATCTCATTACATCTGATACGTTTAGTTGGAAAAATTATTCCTTATGGTACAAAGATCGATTATATATTTGTAAGAATTCCCAACTAAAATAAAAGATTCTTTTGGAATTGCACACCTCTCCCTTAGGAGGACACTTAGGATTTTTAAAAACTTACCACAGGGTGAAGAAAGATTTTTTTTGGGATGGCCTTAAATCTGATATTCAAAAGTTTGTGGAGGAATGTTTGGTTTTCCAGCAAAACAAAGTTGAGAAAATTAAGACTCTGTGACATCTACAACCTTTATCCATTCCAAATCAACATTCGGAGGAGCTTCCAATGTATTTTATCACAGGTTTACCTAATTATAAAGGAAAGAGTGTCATCATGGTGGTAATTGATAGACTTACCAAGTATGCACACTTTTGTGCATTATCTCAACCATTTAAAGTGAGTACAATTGCTATTGAATTTATGGAAACAATTAAAAAGCTACATGGAAACCCAAAAATTATTGTAAGCAATAGAAATCCCATTTTCACTGGAAATTTATGGAAATAACTATTTTCTTATTTGGGTACTCAATTATCTCATAGCTCACCTTATCTTCCTCAATCTGATGGGAAAACTAAGATAGTGAAAAAAATGTTTTGAAGGATATCTTCGTTGCTTTGTATATGATAAACAAACACAATGGGTCAATTGGTTACCTCTGGATGAATGGTGGTATAACACTTCCTTCCATATTGTAGCAAAAATGACCCCATTTATGGCACTTTATGGATATGATCCACCATCCATCATGTTATCACTCAGATTTTCCTTGAAGTTGTAGGAAAAGGGAAAGGGGTCCGAGGTAACCACAAACCAACTTTTAGGTACAAAATCTAGCCAATCTGTACCCAGAGAGGGCTCTCTCTTTAATTTTTAGCTTTGTTTTGAAAGATATTAGGCTAGTTATGAAAGTACAAGGATTTTGATTGAGTTTGGGTTATGAGATTCTATAGAAGAGGGTAAGACTGAGTAATTTAGGTCATTGGGATAATGGAGTCAAAGAAAGATGGCTTAAATGGATTAAGTTTCTTAACAATAGATGGTTTCACAGGGCAAGGTAATAAAATAGGGAACAATTAAAAGATCTAATATGAATGGAATGAACTCGAAATGGGTGAAGGGAAATTAAGAATCCTTCAACATATTTGAAAGAGGGAACTTGAATGATTATTAATAAAGAGCAATTAAGAATTATTTACTAAATAATCAAAATGAATAAACTAGAAAATAGGAGCAATTAAGAATTCACTATTTAAACTAGTTCAGAAGAAAACATTAAGAATAACAATGATTGAAAACAGATTGCACTTAAGCACTTTCTGAATTATTCCTTTTCGTTTATCATTCAGATATGAAACACAGATGGTATAATAAACAAGTATAAAACTTTAAAACATAAGAGATAGATGACTTATTGATCCGTTGTCTGACTCAAGAATCCTATGAAAAGTCCTTTGCATCAATTCCTTATCCAGCTAGCCATACGAAATTTTTCCAACAACACTTTATTCCAAAATAATCAATGTTACAGCAAAGTCTAAGAACCCACCCCTTAATACTCCAATTGAGGGAGTATTTATACAAAAAATTATAAAAAATACCTTATAACAAAATGAGATATAATTTAGGATGACTCATGAATAAGTTACAAGAAAATAGAGACAGATGGTCTCGTAGATAAGAGAAAAGATAACTGATGTTGTGTTGTTCCCCCGTTTTTTATGAATGTGCTGGAGGTAGGCCCTATGATTTGGCTTGCTGCTGTCCTCTTTAGTAAATTTGTGTTGGCTGCTCTGTTTTACTGATACTCTTTACCTGTACTGATACACTTTGACCTATTTGATCTCTGTTTATCCTTTTTATCATGTGTTACTGTAGTAAATAATCAAAATTCATGCAAGGATAATTTTTACAAAAAGTCTAACATCTCTTCCCACCATTGTGCTTCTAGTATTCTGGTTCTTTGAAGCTTCCTCAGAGTCTCATCAGTCTCTGTATATCTTAAGAAAGTAGGCTGAATTGGGAATAAGTGTTTTACCTCATGTTCGAGATAAAACAAATTTTCCAGACTGTCATGAAGAAGTTTTACTGTAGGCAATGCTTTTGCTACTGATGAAATGGTCGATGAACTGGCCTGGTTGTTAGCATACTTATTCAATTTCAAAACATAATTTTCCACGCTCATTAGTTTATCATCTGAAACTAAAGGACTTGGCAATCCTTTACTCTGCAAAATATCCAATCCCTTTGTAAAGGCATTGATTTCTTCCTGCATATCAGAGCATCTTCTTTCTAGGTTCCACATCAGAGTTCTTTTAGTAAAATATCTTCTTATCTCCAAAATTGTTCCTGTTATGTCTTGGATGCCTAGTTCTTCAAGTTGATATCTATTCTTGGTATTCAAAAATTGTATAAGCTCATTGGCTTCCTCAGGCATGTTTCCTAATTCTTCTCTTGCCTTTAGAATTTCTTCCAGAGCCAATTTAATTAAATAATTTTGCTCATACATTATTTGGATTGATGGCCAAACATATTTTATTGACTGAATAATGTTGGTCCAAAGAATTTCTTTGATTTCTCTCAAAGGTTTCTCCAATGTGAGATCCCTTTCTAATGTTCTCACAAATTTTTCTAATCTGTTGATCTCTCTTGTCTTTTCTATAACACTCATTTTTGAGAGATCATATTTTTGTTCTAAGGTGGTAAACTGTACCTTTGTTTTCTCGAGCTCTGTCACCTGGAGTTTCAATTCCTCCATTTATTTTATTAATTCTTTAGTGCTTAAATTGCAAGTGTTGCTCTGTGATAATTTTGCTGACTGACCTGTTGTTGTTGTATCTGTAATCACTTCTATTGTAAATGCTAGAATGTTTTCCTGCTTGTCCTTTAATGCCTTTTCAAGTTATTTTTCAGTCTCATTCAGTTGCTCATTCAGTTTCAAGAGAAAATACATCAATTCTTCTTCAGAGTTTTGCTTTATGATTTCTGCAATTTTTGGATGCCTTGAAGATGGAAACTTCAGCTGTTTCCTTAAGGCTACAATATCATCATCTTTCTTTTTAATCAAGGCTTCTATTCCCTTGAAATATTTGGGATTATGACCCAATCCAATAATTATTTCTTCCAATGTATTTATCCTGTTGTCCTTAGCTTGGTAAGAGGCTTTTTCAAGATGCAATTGAGCAGTAGTATTATCCAAGGAATTCTGCAATCTTTGGGCCATCATTGATTTATCAGTCAAAGTTGAGTAAATCATCTCTCTAGTTTGTTTGTGCAGCTCAATCTGATCCAAAGGATGAATATCATTTGCCATGATTTCAAAATTGGTTCTGACATAGTCTGCAGCTATTTGAGGCTGCTGTACTTTGGATTTAAAATGACTCATCACCATTTTACCCTGCTGGATGTCATAGGCTGACATCAATCTCTGTTGATTTTTAGGAGCCATCTTCAAATATTGATTATAGAATTGAAGTCTTATTGGATCATTTCTAGCCTTTATATTTATAAATGTCTTCTTAATATCCCCGACATCCTTCACTGATGGTTTGAAGGAAGATACTTCTGCACTTTGCTGCCTTTGTAGCTCTTTTCTCTATGAATTAGTGGATGTCCCACTGATTGTGCATGTTTGCTGACTATCTAACTCTTCTCTCCTCTGACTATCAGGGACATGACTGCTCGTTGATTGGGATCATAATTGGCATGGCAGTGATAGATTATTTCAGGAAAAATGTGAACTGAGGGTAAAAGATACATCGGAAGATTGGATTCCCACAGTCCAAAAATGTCAGAGCCGTTCAAGTAACTATCTCTGCATTGGAAAAAACTTCTGAGAGGATTTTCACTAAGGATGAGGTCTTTAATTTGAAAATATCTATCTGCTAGAGGCAGATAGTCTAAATATTTATGGGGGGCATTCAGAGGTGCGATATTCAAAGCCACGGGAATTTCCATTTCTGGTTCTTGTGGATTCAGAAAGGAATTCGAGTTTTGATAGAAAAAACAGGAAAAATTACAGGTCTGGGAATACAATTACAGGTCTGGGATTTTTAGGAATGAAATAAAGACCAAATTGAACTCTGTTTCAGTCTTTTCCTGTGGAATTAAAACAAAAAACAAGATTTTGCAGAGTTCAACGGGAATTTGGGTAAATACCTATTTTTCGGGAAATGATCAGTGACAAAAACAGGTGTAGACAACAGCAGATGGGTTCTGGATTGCTCGTCTGCAAATTTCCTGAGCAAGGTGGCGTTGAAAATCTCCGACAGTTGGTTTTGAAGTTTTCTGCATGGGACACTGGTCACTGCACGGGATAATGAAAATGACCTAGGTTTATTCATTTTATTTGCAAAGTCAAAGGTTAGCGGGTTTTTATTTTTTAAGTGGATGACGTAAGCAAGAAAGGTTGTTTTGTCAAAGGCAGAAAGGCGGTAAGCGGTATACATCGCACCGCTTTTGGGGACGAGTGGTTTTCAACGGATGGCCAACGATTCCACACAAAACACGACACGTGGCGAGGCACTATTTGGAAAACCGCTTGGCCATCGCGCGTTATCGTTCAGACATGGAGGCGCAGCGATATATATGACAGTCGTTGATCGTGGACTGGTTGGTCGGATGGCTGTCGGGGAAGTGAGCTGATGGGGAGATAGCAGGGCGGGCCCAACATAATAAAAAATAATTAATCATATCAGGGACGATTTGATTGGTCGGATAGGTTATTAATTAACCATGAGGGTTAATTAATCCCTTTTTTATACGGCGAGTTGTTGGGCTTTTAATTAGTTGAAGGTTCAACTAATTAATCACAATTAACATAGTTGTATGGTTATATTTCAACCAAAGGGGCAGGATATATAATAATTGGGAATTTTATTAAAATAATATGGGAATGGGTGGATTTGTATAGGGATTTAAATAATAAAGTTAGAAATCAATATGAAAATGAATGAAAGCGCTAAGTATAAAAACATTAGGTTTATGTAATTAACTTATGCTTGAATGAAAAGGGTTTTTATGAAATATTGTGCAATTTCCCTAAGTAAAATGGGATTTCACTTAGGAAAAGTTTTTTTTGGAAGTGAATGAATGATTTATGAATGGCTTTAAGTACTTAGGCTTTTTCAATTATTTGGCCGAGGGTCCGGTCCCTCCAAAATTCAAGGAAATGCCTTGAGCCCCTTTAATTTTCAAATGCCTTAGTACTTAGGGGAAATTAGTAAAAATTTTAGGGAAAAATGAGAAGGGAAATTAATCATTTGACCTTGTTTTTCTTGAAATTCTTCTAGTGTAGTGGCTGCCTTTGAACTTTGTGATGAAAGTAAATATTTAACACATCTAGAGTCATTATCCATCACATGTAATTCTGCAACAACATCTACCTACCCTACCTACTTTAACCTACCATTTTTTATTCTTTACTAGGGTGCACTTAGACTGGAAAACCCTTATCACACTTTTTTTATTTTACATGTAGAATTCTATCTAAGTCTAACCTTATTACATCCAAGGGCTCAGATTAAACTGTTGAGCTCCTTTTATTTACTCTACCTATCTACATATCTTCCAAGATTAAATAGTTTGGTCGGATTTTATTCTCTATCTCTAAAACATAAAATTGAAAGATGAACTAGCCAAGCTTAAACTGTTTGACTGTTCATAGATTGTGGCATAAGATACAAGTTGCACACAATTTGTTTATTTACATAAGAGAAAAAAGTAGTGGCATTTAGACTTGCGCACTTTCTTTGGCCTTTCTTTTGGTGGGGTCCATTTTCTTTCACTTTTTTGGCCATTTTTATTCTTTTCGCCCTTTGATTTTTCTTTTAGGGTATACCCTCTTTACATTTTTTAATTTTTTTGATTTTTTTGACAATATGGAAAACCTTTGCAACAAGAAAAGGTATGAACATATTACATAGCCCATCAAGTCAATCATGATATATGACACCTATTGGTATAGGAGTCTAACACTGGCTCCACTTGGGTATGGATTTTCCTGGTGAAAATTCAAGAACATCAGGTCAGTTGTCCTCAGAATGATTTTGAATGAACTATGGAATCTTCTTCTGCTTGTTGCTTTATTGTATGTATGACAGTGATACTTCTGAAGCTTAGGGCCTTCTCTTCGAGCTTCAACTCAAGCAAATTACTATCCACTCAAAACCGTGACATTACAAAGGATATAGTATGTAAATGTTAAAAATCAGAATATCCTAATAAATAGAATCAAAGTAATGTTTCAACATTCGACCATTAACTGGCCCATATTCAATTTCTGTACCATCCAAGTTTTTCAGAAAATATGTATTGTTTCCTTGTAAAGCATGAATAATATAAGGTCCTTTCCATAGGAAGTCAAACTTCCCATGTTTTCCCTTATCCTCTCTTCTGGAATCCCATCTTAAAAATTTGTTTCCAATTTGGAAATATTATGCCTTGGTCCTTTTATCAAATATCTTCTTTAGTTTCTCCTGCAATACTTGGGATCTCTGATATACTTCCTCTCTAGTTTGCTGCAAATTGATGTCTAATTTATTCTCCTTTGAATATCATTAGGTTCAACCTGAGCTTCTTGAAGTAATTTCATTACAGGAACTCCTAAAGATGAAGGAAATACAGCCTCAATGACACAAACTAACTCATAAGGACTGGTCCCAATAGATTTTTTGGTGGTGAGTCTGTCTGCCCACAGTGCATTTGTAAGTTTCTTGTGCCAATTTTTCTTGTTTTCCTCCAATAATTTCTTAATAATATTGATGAGAATCTTGTTGGAAGACTCAACTAGTCCATTACCTTGAGGGTAATAGGCTGTGGAATGGCTTAAGGTGATATGATATTTGTTACATAAACTTATCATCTTCTTGGATTTGAAAGCAGCAGCATTGTTAGTTATGATTTTATTAGGACAACCAAATCTTAATAATATATTGGTTTCTAGGAATCCTATGCTTACAGTGTCATTGGCTTGTCTGGAAGGAATTGCTTCTATCCATTTAGTGAAATAATATGTGGCAGTGAGGATCCATTTGTGTTGGCCAGAAGAAAGAGGATGGATTTCTCCAATGAAATCCAGGCCCCAGTGTTGGAAAGGTTTTTCAGTGGAAATTGGTTTCAGAGGTAAAGGTAATAGTTTTCTCTTGCCTTAAAAAATTTGACATTTATGGCAAGCAGTGACAAATTTCTTTACATCAGAGAACAAGGTTGGCCAATAAAATCCATCCCTTAGGATTTTGTCTGCAGTTGATTTCCAATAAAGGTGTCCACCACAGTCTCTTGCATGAAATTCATGGAGAGCCTTGTCAGCTTCATCTTTTAACAAACAATTCAATAGAATACCTTCATGATTTTTCCAAAAAAGAACATTATCTAAAATACAAAACTTTGAAGATGTCATCTTTAAAAAACTTTTCTTTGTTCTGGATAGCCCTGGAGGAGCTTGCAAGTTTAACAATACATAAATTATATCAGCATACCAAGGTGAATCTAAGAAGGCCTGGCTGATTTGTGGAGTCACCATCTCCTGTTCGTCATCCAGTTCATTAATATCCAGGGCTTGACAATTTGTTTCTATCATGAGTTGAGCCAATCCCTGTCCCTTTATAAGATTTGTAGGTTTTATTTCAATATCATACTCTAATATGGTAGCAATCCATTTACCTCTTTTGCCTTCAATTCCATCCTAAGTTAAGATGTCTTTGACAACAACATTTGGTACATAGGCTATTACATGGGAATACAATATGTAGATTCTAAAATCTTTAATTGCTTTTACAAGTGCAAACACTTGTTTTTCCATGATGTATTTTAATGATGCATCTCTTAGTGCTTTACTAAAAAAGGCTATAGGTTTTTCACATCCTTGATCATCCTTTTTTAATAAAACAATTGCTACAGTGTGTTCTGATGCAAATGAAAATATTATGAAGTCTCTATCAAATTGTGGACTGGTAAGAACTGGTGTTCTGGTCAAAGCCATTTTAATTTCTTCAAATGATTGTTTGGCTTCTACTGTCCATTTAATACTTGAATCATTTCTTAACATGTTATTAAGCAATCTAACTAGTTCAGCTAGGCTAGATATGAATCTTCTCAAAAAAATGATTTTTCCTAGGAAAGCTTGAAGTTCTTTGACATTTTCGGGGTGAGGTATCTGCAGTATAGCTTCTATTCTAGCAGGATCAATTCTAATACCATCTTTGGAGATGATATGGCCCAAAAGTTTACCTTCTTCAAGACCAAATAAGGAATTTTTTGGATTCAAAGAGATACCATATTTTCTGCATTTTATGAATACTTGTCTAAGATGGTCCAAATGTTGCTGATCTAATTTAGAAAAAATAGTTAAATCGTCCAGATATATGATAAGAAAATCAAGAATTTCTTTTGCAAATGCAATGTACATTTCTCTTTGGAAGTTTTCTCCTGCATTTTTAAGTCCAAATTTCATTTTAACATACTTGAATGTGCCCCATGGTGTTGTAAAAGCTGTTTTTTCCTGGTCATTAGAATGAACTAGAATCTAGTTGTATCCTGAGAACCCATCTAGAAGAGAAATCCTAGAAGCACCTACTACCCTTTGTAAATTGTGATCCATTTTGGGCAAAGGGTAATTATCCTTCAAAGAAACCTTATTTACATTTCTTAAATCAACACATAATCTGATCTCTCCAATTTTCTTCCTAGTAGGTACTAAATTAGACACCCACTTTGAAAACCTAATAGGAGTAATTATCCCTGCTTCATACATTTGTTTGATTTCTTTTTCAATTAAAGGTAGCAGTACAAGTTTGATTCTTTTGATTTTATGTTTAAATGGTTTCTGATCTTCTTTCAGAGGTATTGTATGCTGAATTATAGAGGTGTCATATGATTTCAAGTCTTCATAACTCCAGGCAAAGACATCCTGTAATTCTCTTATTAGTTCAACATATTTTAGTTTTTGATCAGGAGACAAATATTTAGATAATTTTATCATTTTAGGATTTTCTTCAGTTCCCAAATTATATTCCTCAATATCTGCTTTCAAAAGTTCCATTTTGGGTTTCTTTGGAATATTGTTAGAATCGAAAAGATCTTCTAGAGGAGTTAATCCTTTAGGCAAATGATTATCTTTTAAATTAAGGATCTCAGATTCTTCTTCTATAATCTCATCAACCTCCATTTTTTTGAGGTCCTGCATTTATTTTTTGGTGAAATTTGTTGGATGAAGCATTTGAATTGCACTTTCTTCTGAAATGTCTATTTCTTGTTCATTTATTTGATCAGATTCAATGACTGTATCTTCATCTATGTTACTGTTAGAAAATTAATTCTCTAAAGTCAGAAAATTGTTAATCTACTCATCACTTGCAAACACTTGCCAGTTCTTAAAATTGTCAGGTATGGCTGGTTTGTGTCTAATCTCAATTGTGAACTAATGATTAGGTTCGAATGGTAATTTACAAGTGCTGGCAAACATTGCAAGACTATGAGCGTGTAAGTTTTGTTTTCTTGGGATTTTAGAAAGCTGAGTTTGTAGAAAAGTATTGAGAATCTCTACAACTGTTCCTCTATATTCTCTCAGTCTGGGATCATTTGTTAGAAAGTGTCATTTGATCTGTTGAATGATTAAATCAGAATCTCCTATGACAGATACTCTAATTGCCCTTAATCTTTTGACAAGTTTAAGACCTAGCAAAAGAGCTTCATATTCTGCCATATTATTTGTGCATTTAAAATTTAATCTATAGGCATGGCCTTCAGCATGATAATTTTCAAGGTTATGCACCCAAACTCCAACTCCTACTCCTAATTTATTAATGGAACCATCAAATTCTAAATGCCAAAGAATTTCATGTTCATAATTGGTATCAGGAGTTTCAGGAACTTTCTTAACAGTGAGATCTAGTTTTTTACTTTCTTCTTGTTTTTCTTGGGTATCTGGTGTTTCATTGTCCTCAGAGATTTCCTGGATTTGAACACTATATTATTCATTTGTAATTCCTTTGGTTCTACTACTGGAGCTTCTAATTCAGTGGGAGGATCAATTTCAGCATTGTAAAGAATAAATGAATCCATATCAGAGTGTACTGATTAGATGGGGAAATTTTCAGGTTTCTCCTGACTATTGACCAAATATTTCATTAAAGTTTCTCTATATAGTCTCTTAGGTTGGCCGAACACTGAAATAGTAGCGTATGACATGTCCAATTGAAGAGATCCTTGAAGCTTTGCACCCCAAGATCTGGATAATAACATACCATATTTTGGAGGAATATCTTCTACTACTATGTCCATCAGAATTGTTTTTGCAGGGTATTGAACCAGTGAAACACACAAGTCTTTGATTAATCCTAAACATCTCACCTGATTTGAATCAAAATAAAAGAGATCTTTGTAAGGTCTGGTGATATCTAGGTTCAATTTCTCCATTACAGACTTGGGCATTAGATTGTGAGATGCCCCAGAATCAAGCATGGCATTATGAAGTATTTTATCATGTATATTTAAACTCACATAGAATGCAGGAGTTTCTCCACTTCATGGTTTTCCATTTACTTCAGGGCCAAAGAGTAATCTGGGTTGGTCATCAAAAACGTTTAGTGAGTCATCAATTCTAGTAATATTGAGTGATTTGTTGATTTGACTTCGGTAGACATCATGTTTAGCTAATTCAGACAATGGAACAACTATTTTTAATTTTCCTACTTCAGCCTCCAGATTAAAATGTTTTTCAGTCTGAGTTCTTGTATTTCGGAAAGTTGGATTCTCTTTATCTCTTGTGTTTTCGGTATTTTTCTCCTTCTCAGGAGTGGGGTTGTGGGTTGAAGTTGTTTCCGAATCAACTTCTAGAGGTTCCTACATTTCCCTTGGGAGGAAGAGTATTGGAAAGTTGTTTGTTATTCAGTTGACTATCAGATACATCTTCAATTATTAGGTTAGCAGGATTAGGATCTGATCTAGAAAGAATATGTACAGGGGTAGTATTGGTTTTACCTTTGAGGGGATGTTTTGTAGCTTTCTGTTTACTTGTTTTCGAGACATCAATTCTTCTACTCCTCAAATTATATTGCTTATGGAATTCATAAATGGCTATATCATACCCCTCCTTGAAGTCAAATGATTCTCCTGAATGATTTTGGAATTATTTAAGAATGTGAGCTTCTTGATCATCTTAGGTCAAGAAAACTTCTGGTTCGTTTTTACGTTCAGTCAAGTTGTTTTTTTGAGCATCTTCTGTCGCTTCATCAGAAGTTGAGGCTTCAACATAATTTTCCTGGAATGGGGGCCTAATGTTTTGGTCGGGACTAGTTTTTCCAGTATTTTGGTTTTGGTTCTTTCTGAAATTTGGATTTCTCCCAGTATTGCTTGGTTGACCATCCCAAGGAGACTTCCTTTCAATTGTTTCTACTCTATCTCCTAGCCTTTCCATCCCTTTAATAATAGCATCTAGTTTCTTTTCAAAACCTGAGGGTTCTTCGTTTAAAGGCATTCTCCTTTCAGTTCTGGCTTTAGCTCGTCTAGCTATCAGGTTGGCTTCAACACTAACAACTATACTTTGCATATCTTCTAAGGTTTGAGGAGATCTTTCCCTAAGCTGATACGCCATCTCAGAATCAAATCCATCAGGGAATTTGATTAATGCTGAATCTGGAGGAGGTATAAGGTTTTGGGGAATAGCATTGTAAACATAATTGAACCTGGTGCAGTAATCTTGCACAGTCTCTTGTGTTCCTCTCTTTAGATTTCCATAGTCTGATAAGATTTGAAGAGGATATTTCTTCTTTTCTCATCTATTTAAAAGTGTTCTATAAAGATCTTGTAAGTCAGTGACACTGTTTGCAGGAAGGGCTCTAAACCAGGTTCTAATTTCTCCAGTAAGACTTTGAACAAATATTCTCATTCTCACATCATCAGCATCTATTTCATAATTTTCAAAATAATCAGTCATCTTTTTAGTATGTTGTTGTGCAGTGTAGGTACCAGAACCATCGAAAGGAGTGATTTTACTTTGGTAGTCTTGGGGTAGAGCACCTAGCTTGGCTGGTAATACCAAAGGAGCATATATTTTTGCCATTGCAAGAGGTAGTGATGAAATAACAGTTGAGGTTGGTCTGGGAGTGGTGGATGGAGGAGTAGAATGGGTGGTTTGAGGTTGATATGTTTGAGGAAATGTTGATGAACTTGTAGAGGCTGAAGTAATCACAGAAAGATTTGATGTTACTTCAGAGGTAAGCTCAGTTTGTATGGAATCTCGTAAATTTTTATCAAGATGTGAAGTAACAAATTGAAATTGTAAATCTTCAATAAATACTGGGTCTTGAACCAAATTGGACAACTCAGATTCAAAAAAATTTACAAATAAATAGGTTTCAAATTGCTCATGAAAAGGTTCGTCCTCAAGGTAAATACACTTCACAGGATAGGATATTGATCTATAGAGAGGTCGAGAACTACCAGAAATTTCTTGACTTTCTTGTCTCCTAAGAATTCTAGGGATCAGATTTAGATTTTCAAACACAGGCGGTGGATTTGGATCAGGATTAGCCCTGGTGTAATGAGTCCTTTCTGAAGCCAGGTTTCTAGGTGATTCCCTTTTTTTTTGGTTTTTTGTCTCAATGGAATGAACAATACAACTTTGACAATCTATTTAAGAGGTTTAATATATTGGATTTAAATTTTCTTAAAGATTTATTTGACTAGAGGAACTGATCAAATGTTTGAAACCAAATGTTCAATTCATAAACTAGACCGGAGATAGACTGAAGCAACATTTATTTACTTATGAAATTGCAGAGCAAAAGCAGTTCAAAGGCTACCTGGCTAACTTCAGGGTCCGTTTGTAGTTTATAAAGTAAACAATAGTAACAATAAAATTATTCAGGTCCCCAATGGAGTCGCCACTATGTTATCACTCAGATTTTCCTTGAAGTTGTAGGAAAAAGGAAAGGGGTCCGAGGTAACCACAAACCAACTTTTAGGTACAGAATCTAGCCAATCTGTACCCAGAGAGGGCTCTCTCTTTAAGTTTTAGCTTTGTTTTGAAAGATATTAGGCTAGTTATGAAAGTACAATGATTTTGATTGAGTTTGGGTGATGAGATTCTATAGCAGAGGGTAAGACTGAGTAATTTAGGCCATTGGGCTAATGGAGTCAAAGAAAGATGGCTTAACTGGATTAAGTTTCTTAACAAGAGATGGTTTCACAAGGAAAGGTAATCAAATAGGGAACAATTAAAAGATCTAAGATGAATGGAATGAACTCGAAATGGGTGAAGGAAAATTAAGAATCCTTCAACAAATTCGAAAGAGGGAACTTGAATGATTATTAATAAAGAGAAATTAATAATTCTTTACTAAATAATCAAAATGAATAAACTAGAAAATAGGAGCAATTAAGAATTCACTGTTTAAACTAGTTCAGAAGAAAACATTAAGAATAACAATGATTGAAAACAGATTGCACTTAAGCACTTTCTAAATTATTCCTTTTCGTTTATCATTCAGATATGAAACACAGATGGTATAATAAACAAGTATAAAAATTTAAAACATAAGAGATAGATGACTTATTGATCTGTTGTTTGACTCAAGAATCTTGTGAAAAGTCCTTTGCATCAATTCCTTATCCAGCTAGCCATACGAAATTTGTCCAACAACACTTTATTCCAAAATTATCAATGTTACAGCAAAGTCTAAGAATCCACCCCTCAATACTCCAATTGAGGGAGTATTTATATAAAAAATTATAAAAAATGCCTCATAACAAAATGAGATATAATTTAAGATGACTCATGAATAAGTTACAAGAAAATAGAGACAGATGGTCTCATAGATAAGAGAAAAGATAACTGATGTTGTGCTGTTCCCCCCTTTCTTTATGAATGTGTTGGAGGCAGGCCCTATGATTTGGCTTGCTGCTGTCCTCTTTAGTAACTTTGTGCTGGCTGCTCTGTTTTACTGATACTCTTTACCTGTACTGATACACTTTGACCTGTTTGATCTCTGTTTATCCTTTTTATCATTTGTTACTGTAGTAAATAATCAAAATTCATGCAAGGATAATTTTTACAAAAATTCTAACATCTCTTCCCACCCTTGTGCTTCTGGTATTCTGGTTCTTTGAAGCTTCCTCAGAGTCTCATCAGTCTCTATATATCTGAAGAAAGTAGGCTGAATTTGGAATAAGTGTTTTAACTCATGTTTGAGATAAAACAAATTTTCCAGACTGTCATGAAGAATTTTTCCTGTAGGCAATGCTTTTACTACTAATGAACTGGTCGATGAACTGGCCTAGTTGTTAGCATACTTATTCAATTTCTCAACATAATTTTCCAGGCTCATTAGTTTATCATCTGAAACTAAAGGACTTGGCAATCCTTTACTCTGCAAAATATCCAATCTCTTGTAAAGGCATTGATTTCTTCCTGCATATTAGAGCATCTTCTTTCTAGGTTCTGCATCAGAGTTCTTTTAGTAAAAACTCTTTTTATCTCCAAAATTGTTCCTGTTCTGTCTTGGATGCCTAGTTCTTCAAGTTGATATCTGTTCTTGGTATTCAAAAATTGTATAAGCTCATTGGCTTCCTCAGGCATGTTTCCTAATTCTTCTCTCGCCTTTAGAATTTCTTCCAGAGCCAATTTAATTAAATCATTTTTCTCATACATTATTTGGATTGATGGCCAAACATCTTTTATTTACTGAATAATGTTGGTCCAAAGAATTTCTTTGATTTCTCCCAAAGGTTTATTCAATGTGAGATCCCTTTCTAATGTTCTCACCAATTTTTCTAATCTGTTGATCTCTCTTGTCTTTTCTGCAACACTCATTTTTGAGAGATCATATTTTTGTTCTAAGGTGGTAAACTGTACCTTTGTTTTCTGGAGTTCTGTCACCTGGAGTTTCAATTCCTCCATTTATTTTATTAATTCTTTAGTGCTTAAATTGGAAGTGTTGCTCTGTGATAATTCTGCTGACTGACCTATTGTTGTTGTAGCTATAATCACTTATGTTGTATATGCTAGAATGTTTGCCTGCTTTTCCTTTAATGCCTTTTCAAGTTCTTTTTCAGTCTCATTCAGTTGCTCATTCAGTTTCAAGAGAAAATCCATCAATTCTTCTTCAGAGTTTTTCTTTATGATTTCTGCAGTTTGTGGATGCCTTGAAGATGGCAACTTCAGTTGTTTCCTTAAGGCTGCAATATCATCATCTTTATTTTTAATCAAGGCTTCTATTCCCTTGACAGCTTTGGGATTATGACCCAATCCAATAATTATTTCTTCCAATGTCTTTATCCTGTTGTCCTTAGCTTGGGAAGAGGGATTTTCAAGATGCAATTGAGTAGTAGTATTATCCAAGGGATTCTGCAATCTTTGGGCCATCATTGATTTATCAGTCAAAGTTGAGTAAATCATCTCTCCAGTTTGTTTGTGCAGCTCAATCTGATCCAAAGGATGAATATCCTTTGCCATGATTTTAAAATTGGTTCTGACATAGTCTGTAGCTATTTGAGGCTGCTGTACTTTGGGTTTAAAATGACTCATCACCATTTTACCCTGCTGGATGTCATAGGCTGACATCAATCTCTGTTGATTTTTAGGAGTCATCTTCAAATATTGATTATAGACTTGAAGTCTTAATGAATCATTTCTAGCCTTTATATTTATAAATGTCTTCTTAATATCCCAGGCATCCTTCAATGATGGTTTGAAGGAAGATACTTCTGCACTTTGTTGCCTTTAGGCTCTTTTCTCTGTGAATTAGTGGATGTCCCACTGATTGTGCATGTTTGCTGACTATCTAACTCTTCTTTCCTCTGACTATTAGGGGTTTCTTGAACAAATTCTACTTCTGAAAGAGGATTTAATATTTTTTTTTTGATATCAGGTTGTTCTGAAGATCCACTAATAGGGGTAGCTCTTTCTGCATTTCTCTTCTTACCTTTTTCTTCATTGAGAGGAGTTTGCAAAATTGAAATTTCTGCCACATTGATCTGAGTAGGAGAAGTCTGTATTTGGGCCTGTTCTTTGGAAGTTTTAGGCTGCTCTGTCATTGTGAATTTCTCTATGACTTGTGTATCAGTCTCATTTTCCTTCCCTTTGGATGCTACAATGGCTAATGCACTGATTTCCTGCAAATTTTGCTGAGAGGTTCCAACAGAAGAAGGACCAGTTCCTGGTCTTTACACCTGCCCAAAAGAATCTAGGTCAAGTATTTTCTCAAGATCTTTCATAACATTTTCAACACTGACCTGTTCACTATCTTGTTCTATTAAGGTCCCTTCCATCCATTCATCCATATTGGAAAATTGTTCAATCTCTGGAATTCTATGGTGAAGGTATAGTGACAATTTGTTTTCCATTATCCTATCACAAATAAAGTTGTTTGGGTCATAAGGTACCCAGTAGAAATTTTTTTGCAATTTGAGATAATCTTCTAGGATTCTTTCAGCTTATTTTCTGGCATCCCTAGAATTACAGACAAAAGGACCTAATTGACTCTTAATTCTGAGCTGAGATTTCTTCTTTGCATTGCAAAAATGGACTATATATGAATTTATCATTTTTCTGAAATATTCTAAGGCAAAGAGCCTCATTGGAACATATTTTGGTAGCTTGAAAGGACATAGCTCACTCCCATATATTCTAATTTCTGTATGATTCCTGTATAGGTACCAATCACCTATCCTGTATTGCTTGGAAAGTTGGAGAATTTTCTTCATATCATTATTGACCCTAGGAGGGGAGACTCCTGTTAATAAGGTGGTTGCAGGGTGCACAAATAGGTCAATGAAATCATTGTAAGAATAAGGATAATTAGAGGAATTACGGAAGATTGCAGACCAAAAAATTACAGACCTTGGATTTCCTTTGGCATCAAGTTTCATGACATGGAAAGGGAAACTTTCTGATTGATAGTAAAGCATGACATGGTATATAACAGTGGAATATTTGAAAACTCTTTCAACTTCCAATCTCATGAAATGGTCATGAATTTTATCAGCAATATAGGAAGCAAAATCATATTTGACGGTAGGGGGCTGCCCAGGGGTAAAAATTGACAACAATACTAGGGTTAACTGATCCACATATTCACTAGTATTGAAACCCATTACAGAAGATATCATATTCAAAATGAGTCTACCCATATCTGTGAAAAAGGTATATCCATAAGGAGGTGGGCCTTTGGGTTGATGTTTTGGCAACATGAAAGTTTGGCAGAGGCGATTCAGCTCTTCTTGGGATAAATTGGTCGATTTTTCAAGTAAATCTCCCATGGAAAGGGGAGTCAAGGCTTGACTAGGCTGAAACTGTAACATTTCGTTGATAGAATGAGAAGTTATTGGGAAAAGGACAGTTTGACTTGGGGACATGACTGCTCGTTGATTGGGATCATAATTGGCATGGCAGTGACAGATTATTTCAGGAAAAATGTGAACTGAGGGTAAAAGATACATCAGAATATTGGATTCCCACAGTCAAAAAATGTCAGAGCCGTTCAGGTAACTATCTCTGCATTGGCAAAAAATTCTGAGAGGATTTTCACTTAGGATGAGGTCTTTAATTTGAAAATCTCTATCTGCTAGGGGCAGATAGTCTAAATCTTTATGAGGGGCATTCAGAGGTGTGATATTCAAAGCCACAGGAATTTCCATTTCTGGTTCTTGTGGATTCGGAAATGAATTCGGGTTTTGATAGAAAAAACAGGAAAAATTACAGGTCTGGGAATACAATTACAGGTCTGGGATTTTTAAGAATGCAATAAAGACCAAATTGAACTCTGTTTCAGTCTTTTCCTGTGGAATTAAAACAAAAAACAAGATTTTGCAGATTTCAACGGGAATTTGGGTAAATACCTGTTTTCTAGGAAATGATCAGTGATGAAAATAGGTGTAGACAACAGCAGATGGGTTCTGGATTGTTTGTCTGCAAATTTCCTGAGAAAGGTGGCGCTGACAATCTGCGACAGTTGGTTTTGAAATTTTCTGCATGGGACACTGGTCACTACACGGGATAATGAAAATGACACGGGTTTATTCATTTTATTTGCAAAGTCAAAGGTTGGCGGGTTTTTATTTTTTAAGTGGATGACGTAAGCAAGAAAGGCTATTTTGTCAGAGGCGAAAAGGTGGTAAGAGGTATACATCACACTGCTTTTGGGGACGGGTGGTTTTTAGCGGATGAGCAGCGATTCCATACAAAACATGACACGTGGCAAGGCACTATTTGGAAAAGCGCTTGGCCACCGCGCATTATCGTTCGGACGTGGAGGCGCAGCGATATAGATGACAACCGTTGATTATGGACTGGTTGATCGGATGGCTATCAGGGAAGTGAGATGATGGGGAGATAGCAGGGCAGGCCCAACATAATAAAAAATAATTAATCATATCGGGGACGATTTGATTGGTCGGATAGGTTATTAATTAACCATGAGGGTTAATTAATCCCTTTTTTATACGGCGGGGTGTTGGGATTTTAATTAGTTGAAAGTTCAACTAATTAATCACAATTAACATAGTTGTATGGTTATATTTCAACCAAAGGGGCGGGATATATAATAATTGGGAATTTTATTAAAATAATATGGGAATGAGTGGATTTGTATAGGGATTTAAATAATAAAGTTAGAAATCAATATGAAAAGGAATGAAAGCTCTAAGTATAAAAACATTAGGTTTATGTAATTAACTTATTCTTGAATGAAAAGGGTTTTTATGAAATATTGTGCAATTTCCCTAAGTAAAATGGGATTTTACTTAGGAAAAGATTTTTTGGAAGTGAATGAATGATTTATGAATGGCTTTAAGTACTTAGGATTTTTCAATTATTTGGCCGAGGGTCCGGTCACTCCAAAAGTCAAGGAAATGCCTTGAGCCCCTTTAATTTTCAAATGCCTTAGTACTTAGGGGAAATTAGTAAACTTTTTAGGGAAAAATAAGAAGGGAAATTAATCATTTGACCTTGCTTTGCTTGAAATTCTTCCAGTGTAGTGTCTGCCTTTGCATTTTGTGATGAAAGTAAATATTTAACACATCTAGAGTCATTATCCATCACATGTAATTCTGCAACAACATCTACCTATCCTACCTACTTTAACCTACCATTTTTTCTTCTTTATTAGGGTGCACTTAGACTGGAAAACCCTTATCACACTTTTTTTCTTTTACATGTATAAATATATCTAAGTCTAACCTTATTACATCCAAGGGCTCAAATTAAACTGTTGAGCTCCTTTTATTTACTCTACCTATCTACTTTTCTACCAAGATTAAACAGTTTGGTCAGATTTTATTCTCTATCTCTAAAACATAAAATTGAAATATGAACTAGCCAAGCTTAAACTGTTTGACTGTTCATAAATTGTGGCATAAGATACAAGTTGCACACAATTTGTTTATTTACATAAGAGAAAAAAGTAGTGGCATTTAGACTTGCACACTTTCTTTGGCCTTTCTTTTGGTGGGGTTCATTTTATTTCACCTTTTTGGCCATTTTTATTCTTTTCACCCTTTGATTTTTCTTTTAGGGTATACCCTCTTTACATTTTTTGATTTTTTTGATTTTTTTGACAATATGGAAAAACTTTGCAACAAGAAAAGGTATGAACATATTACATAGCCCATCAAGTCAATCATGATATATGACACCTATTGGTATAGGAGTCTAACACATCACATCATCTTTAAGAGAAAATTCTAAGGTTAAAGCAATGGAAGATCAGATCAAGCATCAAAAACAAGTTCTCCAACTCTTAAAGGATAACCTAAATTTGGCACAAAATCAAATGAAACAATAGGCAGATCAACATTGCAATGAGAGAAATTTTTATGTAGGAGACTGGGTATTTTTACGGCTACAACCATACAAACAAATGTCCCTCAAGCAAGCTAACAATGATAATAAATTATCGCCAAAGTACTATGGTCCTTACAAGGTGTTACAAAATATTGGTACTATGGCATACAAATTGGAGCTTCCTGCATCTTCTTGAGTACACCCAGTTTTCCATATTTCATGATTAAAGAAGGCTATAGGTGAAAACTTCCGGTTCAAACAATATTGCCAAAAATTTATGAGGAAGGAAAAATCATATTGCAACTGTAGAAATTTGCTGAATAATGAAGATTTATCCACCGAGATTATCCTGATCACATATCAATTCGAATTCATATGCAACACATAATCTCTTCTACTCAGATCATCACACATGCGGAAATAAACAAGCCGTATGCGATCAAAAGATCATCAAAACATCACACACATTACACAGTATGTATGGGGAAAGCTTATAGCTGAAAACCCCCAGCTATAGTATATTATACATGGAAGAGAAACATGTAACAATCTCAGTACAATACTCCTCACAAGTACTCAGTACTGTCTCATGAAGTTACACACAAACTAGCTTGGTTTTGAACAGGTCACAGGTTCAAAACACATCCACTAATTGCCTACCTCTATTGCGCAATCAAGGCTGGTCTAATGTGAGATCCAAGGTTCGAATCTCATTGGCTTGACAGCACAATCATCATTGGAAATTCCTCCAAGTGTGGTGCAAATCTCATGCACAACTGATGTCACAACTGATAGCTATCTCAACCCTTTCATCTACTTCTTTCACTGGTCTCCACTGAACTGTCCATGCACTGTAGTGAACTGATGTGTTCTTGAGTTGAATAATGAGTTAATAATTAGTGAATTAAATAATATTTAATTCACTCCACTCATTACTAGTTGATTAGCTAGTTAAACTAATCTCAACTAGTTCAACTAAGTTAAACCGAACACAACTCCACTAACTGTCCCATCAACTCCACCAAAATTCTGCCACTGAAGTCCTAACTGAAGTCAACCATGCATGAGCTCACCAAACCCCTAGGAATAGCGTAATTCCTCTGTCAGATGCATGAGCCACTTCCAAGGCTCGAACTGAAGTGCTCCAAGAGAGTAAACTGAAGTTTATAGTCCAAATATTATTAAGGGTAAATAATATTTGACTTCCCTATTTTAAGGAGAGGCAGTCTAAAAATAGACTTCGACCTATAGGTCCAAAAAATAGAGTCCCATCTATTTTTACCAACATGACCAATACTCCAAGAATAACATACTGCAACCCCCGGACCATGCTCCATATGTCTAAAAATAGACATAGTCTAAAAATAGACTTTGCGCCAAAAATAGCCTGCGGGCCCACTTAGTGAAGGCGACTTCATTTCACTAAGCTCCATCATCTTGCTGCATTTTCAACAGCAACCTGACGCAGTCATGGAAATAAGAACTCGACAACTATAAAATAGATCAATTTCAGAGTATCTAATCAAGTGGAAGAACTTACCCACTGAATATTCCACATGGGAGGATGAGAATTTTATATAGAAGCATCCAGAACTACTCAAGCATTAAGGACAACAATTTTTTGAAGGAGATGGGCATGTTAGGGCCCTATATTACTTGCATGGTCCCTTATTGTTGTTAGTGTAGCCCTATTATTTTTATTGTTGTACCCATGTAGTCCCCATATTGTTATTATTGTGCCCCATAATAGCCCACTATTGTTATTTTTGTGCCCTTACATTATTATTGTTAGGTCAGCTAGGATTATATTGTGACCCCATAGACTCCTATATATAGAAAGGAGGTTTTTTCATTTTGGTCATCCAAGAATTGTTCATTTATGTATTTTAAAGGAGGTTTCCCCCTCGAAGTGGCTGATTTCTAAGGTGTTGATCTCTCTTTTCTTCTATTTTTGGAGACGGTTTCATAAAACTTGATAGGGGAAATCATATAGTGGGATAATAAAATGGCATTCCTAAGATGAGATTTAGTGGAATTTGATAAAACAAAAGACTAGTTGGAGGTATATCTTCTGGTTGAGCTAATGATGTATATTTGTGTTTTATTTTAAAAGCACGATCAAACACTTTCTAGAGGAAATCAGATAGTGGGATTAGACAATGGACTGCCTAAGATGATCTTTAGTGGCATTTGACAAAACAAAATACTAGTTAGAGGTACATCTTTTTGTTGAACTATATTTGTTTTTTATTTTGAAAGCATGATCAAACACTTGCTAGGGGAAATTAGATAGTGGGCTAAGCCAATGGAGTTCATAAGATGAGCTTTAGTGGAATTTGAAAAAACAAAATACTTGTTGGATGTACATCTTCTAGTTGAGCTAATGATGTATATTTGTGTTTTCTTTTGAAAGCATGATTAAACACTTGCTAGGGGAAATAATGTAGTGGTATAAGAAAATGGAATTCCTAAGATGATATTTAGACAACTCTATACTGCCTAAAATGCTCACATATACTTCCTAAAATGATCACTGATATGTGATCAGTTAAATAGTAAACTTGATTAATTACTTATTTATAATTATATATTCCATAGGGTGGAAGAATGACACTCAACCAAAAGAAGTAATATAGTATAACAAGAGTTTAAATCATTATATATTTTATTAAATAATATTTGCATCTGTATGATAATCCTGAGATTTCATTTGCATCATTTTGACATAATAAAAAGATAAATAGTGGTAGAAATATCGTAACATCCCTTGGTAAAAAGTAAATATTTAATTTACTTTTACCACAAAGACTTGGTAAATCATGGGCTATAAGGAAAGTCTAATGGGAAAATTTAATGTTTAAATTTATTTTTAATTTTATATAAAAGTGGTTATGGCAAGTCTTGGAATTCTCGGGAAAAGACCCTAGATGAAACTTTTTATTTACCAGATAATCAGTGGAAAATTACTTCCTCTCTCCCTAGAGATAAAACACCTTAGTGGGAAAGAAGCCAAGGAATGCAAGAGAGACAATCCAGAGGCATATTGAAGGAAGGAGAGGAGAAATTGATACCTTGAATAGGAAATTGCTAAGGTGAGGCATGACGTTGCCAAGTAGGGTATCCTTGAGCTGGACTAAGAGCTAGTGGAAACCCTAAGACAAATTTGTGAGTCTGTGAGTTCAAGGCTGGACTGGTGTAATCTTCATGCCCAAGAACATATCTCACTAGATAATTGTCCATCTATTGTTCTGGAATTGAAAATGCTCAGGGGGAAAATTGGATGTGATTTCCATTCTCATTGGTAGGGAGTTGTCTTTCTCCTGTTTGAATTCCCTGACTACCTAAACCTATGCAAATAATTATCTTTAATTTCCAGAACTTATAGTAACTTTGTCATTGTTGTGGAATGAATACTTTACTAGAAATCTATGGACAATTATTTTTCTGTTGAATAGATGATGATTATAAAAGTAGGAAACAATGGGTCACTAAAAGAGATCTGTAACTTAACCTGTAATTTCAGAATATGGAATACCTATTTCTCTTACTATTATTTTTGAATAGTTAAAGTTACTGTAGATATCTATGATATTTGTATATAAGAAAAAGGATTGTATCTTCCTATATAGTGAAAGTTATGTCAAATTTTGTGATATATGAGTAGGAAGGAATAAATGATTTATATAGAGTAAAATAGGTTTGTATGAATACTGAATCTAAAGAAATAATTGTACTTTTTTAATTAATGTTATGATGAAAGGTTGAATGAATAGAAGGGAACCATGCTAAGAACTTAGATTGTTAAGATATTATTAATAATAATGATATAAAGAAAGTTGGGAACCAGATGGTTCTAATTCAACAGGTTGAAACCCATAAGAAGAAAAATGTAAGACCCTATAGCTATTATTATATAAGTTCCCAAAGAACAGTTGGTAGGCCCCAAAGGAATTTAGGTTCCACCTTCCCTCTATAGCACTAATAATAATTATTGAATGAAAACTTATAAGAGTACCATAATTGTATCAAGTATGACTTGTATATGAATGAATGAACATAGAAATGAAAGATGAATGATATATCTTAATCAATAAGTGTCCTTGTAATAATAAATATTTACAGAAGTTAACAACAACCATATTCCCATAGCGAGCTAAAGGAAAACTACCAAATCAAGGAGGTAAAGATAAAAATTAGTAAGAAAATGCTGAGGACCTGGCATGTGCATGTAAATATAAAAATTATGAATATTCATAGAAAGGAAGAACCAACAATGCTCATTTGATAATCTTTCAAGTATTTACAAAGAAAATAATGAAGAGGAAAGGAATATACATATAGATCATTAACATGGAGTATATTATTATAGTATTAAAAGGCAGTCGATTTTCTTATATGGAAAAACGTATAAATCATTTAGAGATAACCCAACAGGAAATTATGAGAACCCAATTACATTACAACAAAATTACAAGGAATTTTAGATCAATAGGGACATATACAAATCACAAAAATTTTGTTAAAGGAAACTAACCCTAATACTAAGAATTCCAAATCAATTATTGTACAAATTCGAAAAATAAACTGAAAAATAATTTTCCTGAAAGGGTTCGTTACTAAAGAAAAATTTAAACTCGTAAACTTTAAAATCCCTAGGGTCTAGGGTTTAAAATCCAAACAATAAATGTTTGAGTAACCAAAGCACATGCAAAACCCACAGATAATTTTACATGGTACTTTAATAATCCAATAGTTGAGGATATGAAAATAACGACATGACGGATGTAACTGAAAGTCCTTCAAATCGAGTTCTAACTCCTACTGAGCTTGCGGCTCAAAACAATTTCCGAATTAAACTTAAAATATTTAAGAAGGGGCTTCGACCATTCACAATAGTTTTGACAGAACCTAGTTAAGGGAGAAATTTTTGAGTCAGACTTCGTAGAAATAACCATCATTCCAGAACTTTAAACAAAATACCCAAGTGCTGCATAAACATTTAACTTAACTTGCAACCCAAGAACATAGGTTATATTTTGATGGTTGCAAGGAATTTTAGCAAGGAAAAATAACATGTAAGGAATTCATGGAGAAGGGTAAAAAATTACCTGAAATAAATTCCATGGAATTTCTTTATAGGATTCCCTGGAGAAAAGGAAAAACAAATGATTATGAATAACCAGTTTCCTGTGCAGTAAAGCTGAAAAGTGATGGCAGAGGGTTTTATATTCTCTCACTTGAGAAATGTAATGCCAAATGCTTGCAACTAGACTAATGTTGTTATGTGTGGGTCTACACTATAACTCTGAGAGGAAAAGAATCACTAGGGTTACACAACATTTTTCCAGCATAGAAGAATATACCACAACCAAACATGATAATATAGAATACAAACTAATTTACCTGTAGGAAGCTAGAAACCATCATCCTACAGAGGACGAAACCATAAAGAAGTTGTAGAGCCTCATTGGCATAGGGAAATAATATGATTGATCAGTGATGAGGGAAAGAGAGGGGGTAGTTACCCCTTAACCACCCCTCTCGCTCGAAATTCGTCTGATCAGAAACCTGTAGATCTGACGGTGGAAGGTGCAATAGGTGTAACTCGAGATTACTATGATGCAAAACAGATGGGGAGCATTAAAACTTAGAGATGGTTCTATTTACCCAAGGTTTTCCTCCCTTATCAGGCTATGTCACATGACCCAAACACAATAGTCATCATGTGCATAATCATACCATAAAAGAACTAGATATTTAACACCGAACTTGAAATGGCAACAAATGTTGTTAAGTAATCAGACCAAGAAATAATGCGAATGCAGCAATGATAATGTTAACTATACCATGAACACCCTTTTTTCTAAGATCCAATGTAATTTTGACGACGAATGGATATTGTATAAGTTTTATGATCATAAATTTATACACGTAAGTATTGTAGACTCTAATAAAAGTTAACAAAATTCATATGTTTGGAAGGTACAAGTAATAAAGTTAGGTGATAAACAAAATTGTGTTAATGGGTGTTACAAGTGGTATTGGAGCCTGGTTTCTTCACTTTGGCCTGTTTGGGAAACCATAAGAATGAAGAAATTTTGTTCATGTTCACAAAGAAAGTGTGGCGAGGAGAGGAACTGGAAATACACCACCAATAAGGCCATCAATAGGATATATTTTAGTGTCGTTTGCAAAAGCCAATCCAAATATGTGGGTTCAACTATGATAGGAATCCAGAAACCCAAATGCTATGTTGTTAGAAATAGTCCAACAATTAAGAACTGAAATGGAAAATTTGAGGGATGAAAATGAACAGTTGATGTAAGAATCAGAGAGGATTATGAAGAGCCTTTCAAATACAAAGAATCATATAATTCCTATTGCAAGCCCTGATAATGGAAATAGGGATGAAAGACAACGAAAAATAAAGGACAACTAAGAGTCTGAGGGGGGCTGATATGAAAATGAAGAATAATTTGGTAATTTTTCTGGTCAAAAGGGGGAAAAGGGACAAAAAATTGAACTACAAGGAGATTTCAAGAAGATTAAACCCCAACATTTTATGGAGAGGTGGAGGAAGTCGTTGAAGCATGAATAATTAATATGAACAAATACTTTCAAATTTACGAATATCGCAATAATTTAAATTCTATATTAGCAATATACCAACTTTAAGGGAAAGCCACCTTATGATGGGAATAAATTAAGATTGTTTGAGGGATTGATGAATAAGAGGTGACTTGGGACAACTTTCAAAAACATCTCAAGGATAAATATTTAACACAATGATTTTATGATGAAAAGGCAAAAGAGTTCCATGACCTAAAATTGGGACAACTTACTATGGATGAATTCGTAACCAATTTTACCTCCTTATTAAGGTGCGTCCCCTATATACATGAAAATAAGGATAAAATGAAAATTTTCATAGTAGTATGCCTACATTCATGAAGGAGCGGTTGGAATTTTACCTTGAAACATTCATGGTTATCTTCATGACGATTATTTATTTCTAGTTGCAATCCCTTTTTGTATATATATATATATTCTCGATGCATAATTATATGTCTTAAATTAAATGTCTAACATGGATTGTTGAATAAGAAATGTTTAGTCAATTTAGTGTTCCTAAATTAATTTCATTAATTATCAACCAGGGCTAGTAAACTGATGAAGTGTGATGCACCATATGTGCTTAAGAAACCTATTTCTTACTTTGTTGTGCTTGTATTTTTATATTGTTTTTAAGGGGTTTTGTTCTCTAAGTTCTGGAGATGACTAACCTATAATTATGAAAAATATTTATTTTAATCTAATTCAATTTGAGAAGAAAGAAAAGGAAGTGTACTAAAACTACTCTAATTTTCATAAAATCAAAACCTAAAGCTAAGAACTAGCTTAATACCTAGATTTGAAAATCAGAGCATTTATCTATTTGATTGGTTAATCCTAATCCATGGATCTACTTTAGCATGCCAAGGTTATAGAACAGTAGACAAAGAATGAAAATGAAAGCATCTAAGATGTGTCTAGCTACTCCAAGTATTAAACTATGAAGAGTGACCTTCTTTGAAGTAATGTCTAAGTAAGCTAATTACACCTGTTTTAAATTAAAGCACTAGGAAAGCTCTGTAAATAACCCAAAAGTTGCATTAAATTTAATCATTCAACCATCCTCTCTTAATATGTTCAGATTAGTTTCCGTGTCGAGTGGTTCTTAGAAATATTATTGTTTGCAGTCAAATGAGGGTCTTAAAAGAAAAATCATGCAAGGACTAACTAAGATCAACCAGATGTATAATTGACTTATCAATATCACTTAATTGTGAAGCTTTTAACCTCTTGAAGTTTCTTCGGAGAAATCAACTACGCCACTGGTTATTAGCAATCAAATGACAAGAAATAAATTCAACTATTGCACATATGAAACATGTAACCATTAATATAGATTTGGTACATTGGAAATGGTATTTTTATGAATATCAATTTGTTACAGCAGTTGGAAATTCTACTTTATGAAAAATAAAAGACAATAAGCTAAAAAACCATGGTTTCCAACACTTCAATCTTTATTTCAATATGGAAAACAAAATTTCTATCTTCTTGAAATGTTTTGGAAGACAAGTCTGCACAGTTTCAATCTATCATTAAACTATTTGAAAACTGGAAATGAAGCATAAACATAAATTACTAAACAGAATGAAAGAAATCTAACTAGAAAGCATAAAAAAGCCTCCTTTAGCAATAGGGGCCCTCTGCTACTAAGTTGGTTGATTCCTAGCTTGTCAAAAGTGCAATCAAACAAGCATTTGATAACTGAAATTCTTTATTGAAACAGAGTTTTGGAAAATAGAGTATTCACTTGAAAATATGAACTATACAAAAACTTAACCTTAACTTTCCCTTGGTTATGTGGAACCACTATTTAAAGAGGAATTACATAAATAATTGTGAGCTAAGTTAGATACAGGTGTCTGTCTTGAATGACAATAAAAATAGGACTAATGGACTCATGATTTTCTTCGAAGAGCAAATTAGGAGTCCTATTGCTCTAGGTAGCATTCTTTGACTTGTAACTTTGATTGTAAGTTTAGGCACCTCCATATGTCGATTTGGATCAAATGAGTAGGATAGAATCCATGTTGGAAGGATTATAGAAATACCCATGTAGCTTGCTACCTCATCTGACACCTGGAACCCAGTGAACCATAAAAGTAGCTGCAAAACACACAGTCAGTTGCAGAACAGGCTACATTTTGTAGCTAATTTGCAAAAACTTATCAAAATAGAAAAATCATGAAAATACAGTATGACAATCATGTAAATGTATCCTTGAGACAAAAACTTGGCACTCTTACTAATTAGGGTTTATGTACTGATGGAAAAGAGGTGAAATATCATGAGAAAAACTGTAAAGAAGAGGGTAATCATGGGGCTCAACATATCCCCATTGCAAAATCATTGCATGTCCTCATGCAACTTTGACAAAATTATGAGTTCTTTCTTTTACTGCATATGCTTAGATACTTCAGCTAGGACATCCAACCTTATTATTTTGTTCCTCTTTGAAGTTAATGTCATCCTTGGCTTTTTCATGAGAAGTTTGAATCTAAGGTTTATGAATGCTCTATTCAACCTTTTGTTCTTCTTCTTCAATTTCTTATTTTCCTTGTGCAATAGCCCTAGCTGCAGAGTAGTATCATCATGCATTGTGTTTTTCAACTTAATTTTTTCCTTCAAGATTTCATTCTCATTCTTGATGTGCCTGTTCAATGTCTCTAATTCATAATTATCTTGCTTAAGAGTTTCAATCAGAGGTTCTTGTGGATTGACAAGTGTTTCTTGGTTCATTGAGGCACTTCTTTCCATTGACTCCACATAATCATATATCTGCTACTGAACTAGGTCTATATCAGGAGATCTTCTACTAGGGCCTTCTTCAAAATGATAAACAAGAGAATTTTGAGGGTTGTACTCAGGAGAATTAACAATCGGTGTTGGAACTAGAGTTTCTTCTTCTATATTTATGAGTTCTGCTTCTTTAGACAATTTCCTCTTCATAGTGCCTCGGAGTCTAGAACTTCTTCTCAGTTTTGGAGGACTTTCATTTGTCTCATTTAAATACTCATTCTCTATCTTTTTCATCCCTCTAGCCTTAATTTTTTTCTAATTTTTGTTATTTCATCAGAAATTAGTTTTTCATTATCCCTTTGAGGTGAAATTTTAGGTCTGTCTTCAATAATTACATCAGTTTTCTTCCTTTTACTTCTCCTGACATTTTCTTCCTTGGGTGGTGATTCTAGTTGTTCTTGAAAATGATCCCTATCAAGGAAATCCTCCCAATTGTCTCCTATGCTCCTTAAATGAAATTCAATAAGCATTTTCACTAAGCCATGATGATGCATAGTGGTTTCTATAAATTGGATTTTCTTCTGTACATTCGAAGACATTCTCCTTAGACTATTGAGCAGAAAGAAAGGTAGGTTGATCTCACCATTTTCTAGAAAATTAATTTATAATCGGATATGATAAACATACATGGTTCCATACCTTCCCTCATAAGTTATGAATTTTTTCAAAATCAACAACATATTTCTACATTTACTTTTCAAAGCAGTACTTGGAATTCCCTTTCTAAAGACTGAAACATCCATATGTATATTTTTAAGTATCACCTTCCATGACTTATTATGAAATCCTTTGTTCTTGAACCACCACTCTCCATGCCTCAGGAGTTCCATTTATTCAACCAAGAATGAATTTTTTATTGTGAATTTTATGTCCCCAATTTCCACCTCAGTCCCATCAAAAGATCTGGAAAATGATTTGGTAATTTCCTTATGAAAGCCATCAAAATTTTATATAAAATTCAACCATCCAGCTTGTTGTAGTAGCTCCTTAACCTATGGATATAACTCCATGTATTTGACCCCCACTAGCTCTGTTCTGACAATCAAACCCAGTTTCCTTCTTTGTAGAATGCCTTCAACCTTCAAGATTACCTCTCTGTGGAGTGGAAATGAATTGGCTGAAGAGTTGATGGAGATGAACGAGCTATGGAATTGGTAGAAATGAAATGAGATATGGATATGATGGAGGGTTTATGGTGATATGTAGGGAATAAGTAAGTGATATAGTCTTGAGGATACGTGGACAAATAGGTTACGTAATGATCATGACCGTTAGTCATTAATCAGGGGTTTTAATGATGGACCATTGTGGAACGTTATATGAGGGATATGGTAGAGATATATCATAATGAGGATTAATCAATTCGAATGATAGGTTACCAAGGAACATATGAATGTACACATTATACATATTTCATGTTTTAAGTTTTGCTATTAAAACAAATTTCTACACTTTACCTTAGAATTTGACCTTGTTGTTTGTTGTTGCTTGATGTTCTTCCTTAGCTTCTCTTTGTAGCATTATTTCCTTCAAAACATAGTATTTTAGTTCCTTTTTTGAAATTATCATGTCAGTATTTGAAATGGCTGCAGAATAGGATCATTTTTCAAAAATGTGCTTTGCTGCAAAATATGATGAGTTGTAGAACAGAGTATATATATATATATATATATATATATATATATATATATTTTTTTTTTTTTGCATATGAATGGAATGGAAAAAAATACGAAATGAACATGGAATGAAGATGATATGGATATGAAAAATGAGATGAAGGTGGAATGTAATGAAATGACAGTGGAGTGAGATGAATAATACTAAGTTTGCTGATTGTTGACTGTAAATATGAATGTAGTTTTCACTACCTTATTACAGAAAGGAAAATGGAAAATATATGGTGTCAGAGAGATCTGATTTTCACCCTGTATTTTCTGTATAAGTATGCCAATCATTGATTGGTTTTCATACTTATACATTTTTTTTTTATATAGGAAAAATAAAAGCTAAGTTAGTGAAGAAGAATAATTCTTCTCCACTAACTCCATATCAACATTATCTTGAAATTTCTTGACAAACTCTTCTTTTGAAAGTGGTTTATGATATACTTTCAACCTATGACCATTCACAAGAAGAGATAACTTTTCTTCATATATTGTTCTAATCCTTACTGCTCCATTATCAAAGACTTTTTCAATCTAATATGGCCCAAGCCAATGAGTCTGAAACTTTCCTTGAAAATCCTTGAATTTTGAGTCAAACAAGAGTGCCCAATCCCTTTCTTGAAACTTTTTTTCCTTGATGTACTTGTCATGCCATTTATTCCTTTGGCTGTTGGATTATACTGGTTCTTTGGATTGCATCTTGTCTGATTTCATCTAATTCATTGAGTTGCTCTAGTCTATGCTTCTGATAAATCAAGTCTCGATTGGACTACCATCTTGAAGGTCTGGATCTGAAATTATATAGGAAATAGGACTTGCTTCATATAAAAAAGTTCATAGGGAGTATGTCCTGTTTTTTTCCTCCATGTAGTTCTGTAGGCCCATAAGGCTTCAGGAAGCCTTTCTTCCCAGTCTCTTATGTGTAGATGAATAGTCTTAGTGAGAATCCATTCGATCACCTTATTGGTAGATTCAAGTTGACCATTTGCTTGTGGATGGTAAGGAGTAGACTTCCTATGCTTGATTTTGTATTCTTCTACCATATTTTGCACCATATTTGATGTAAATTGAGCACCCTGATCTGTTACAATTTCTCTTGGAACACCAAAATGAGTGAAGATATCCTTAAAGAGAAAGCTAACTACAAAACTTTCATTAGAAAAAGATAATGCTTTATCCTCTGCCCATTTAGTGACATAATCAATGTGTACCAAAATATACCTTTTTCTATTTAGATGGAGGATTAATAGGTCCAAAAAAATCCAAGGCCCATTTTTCAAAAGGTTCAATAACTACCTGGGGTTGTAAATGCATTTCATTTGAAGGAGAAGGTTTCTCTACTCTTTGACAACTGTCACACCTTTTGACATATTCTTTAGCATCTTTGAAGATGGATGGCCAATAATATCCTAAATGAAGGATTTGATAGGCTGTCCTTTTGTCAGCAAAATGTCCACCACAAGGTTCATCATGACATGCCTTAAGATATTTAGGCATTTTATCTTCTCGAACACATCTCCTGATAATGAGATCTGGACTTGCCTTATACAATTCATTAGTGATCCATGAGTATTTTTCACTTATTGAATGGTTCTTCTTTTTTCTCTGGAATGCATATGTGAAGATAATTTCCCTGCAACTAAGTAATTGGAAATATTTGCAAACCAAGGGGTTCTAGTAGTTATTGCAAAAATATATTCATCAAGGAATTTATCTTCAACTGGAGTATTATCTTTAATATTTTGAATTCTAGACAGGAAATCAACACTATGTTTTGTTTTCCGGGCCTATCTAGAATAATGATGTTAAATTATTGCAAGAGAAATAACCATCTTGTAACTCTACCATTAGTAACAGATTTGTTCATTAAATACCTAATTGCAGAGTGATCTGTATGAAAAAAGGTTTCTAAGCTTGTTATGTAATGACTGAACTTATTGATAGCATGAATAACAACTAAGAATTCCTTTTCAGTTACAGTGTAATTCAACTCTGGGGGAGTTAAATTCTTAGTTGTGTAATAGTTGGCATAAGGGATTAGGTCTTTTTGTCCTAACACAACTCCTAGAGTTGTGTCTGAAGCATCTGTTGATATATGAAAAGGCAGTTTCCAGTTATGCCCTCTTAAGATGGGTGCTTCAAATATTTTTTCTTTTAAGGTTTCAAATCCTAACTGGCAGTCTGGATTCCATTTGAATTCACAGTCTTTGGTGAGTAGTTTGAAGAGTGCGGATGCTATTTTGGTGAAATTTTCTATAAATATTCTATAATAACCTGTGAAACCTAGAAAACTTCCAACATCCTTTTGGAAACTTGGAACTGATAACCTGGAGATGACCTCAAATTTTGATTTATAAAATTTAATTCCATCTCCTGAAATATGATGTCCCAAAACAATCCCTTCAGTAAACATCATGAAACATTTCTCATGACTTAGTGAAAGATTTTCTTCCTTACATCTTTTAAGAACATTTTCCAAGTTTTCTAAAGCCTCCTCAAATTGTAAAGTCATCCATATACACTTCTACACAATCATGTATTAGATCAAAGAATATTCCTAGTACTACCCTTTGGAATGTTGCAGGTGCATTGCAAAATCCAAAAGGAAGTACTCGATAGGCATAAGTTCCCCAAGGACAGGTGAATGTGGTTTTATCCTGATCTTCAAGTGCAACCTGAATTTGACTATAACCACTGAAACCATCCAAGAATGAGAAATATTTCTTGCCTGCTAATGTATCTAATACTTGATTTATAAAAGGTAAAGGAAAATGATCTTTAATAGTAGATTTATTCAATTCTTGATAATCAATGCGTACCATCCATTTACCATTTTTTTTGGGTACAATAACTAAGGGAGACACCCACTGACTCTCTGAAATTGGATAGATGAATTTTACATTTAACAACTTATGCAGCTCTTCTTTCACAATGTCCCTAAGATTTGGATTCATCCTTATTTGAGGTTGTCTAATAGGTTTGCAATTTTCCTCAATGTAGATGAGATGTATACAAGTCTTCGGATTAATTCCTTTCATGTCAGTGTATTCCCATGCATATGTAGATGAATTTTTTTGCAATGTTTTGATTAGCCTTTCTTGTTGTAATTTTTCCAAGTTTATGTTTATATTCAAGGTTTCCTTGGAAATATTTCAACTGTAGAGCTATCAAATTCTTCCATAGAGTAAATAGACATCTGCCTAGATGACAAGTATTCAATATTAGATCTTTCTTGAAATTGATCATGTTCATACTCTAGAGATGACTCATAATTTTCTATTGTATTTAAGATTTGACTATCTTCACTGATATTTGAAATAGTGAAGAGAGAATATATGTCTTCTTCATCATCAATCCATTCCTTATCATCTATTTCTGTGATTTTTCTTGTTGGAAGATACAGAGTGAATTTATTAGCTGATTTACCATCAGAAATATACATGTCACCAGATCTACAGCTAATGAAAGAATAAACTATAGCCAACCAAGGTCTTCCTAATATGAGTGGATGTCCTCCTAGATTGTTCTTAGGGGTTAATATCATAAAATAAACAGAATATTCCCAAGAATCTAGAGATACTAAAATATCTTCCAACACACCATCTGGTTTGATTACAAATCTATCTGCTAACTGCAGTAATGTACGTGTATAAAGAAGATTAGGAAGCTTGAGTTTTTCCATGGTCTGACTCATGATGTTTATTGCTGCTCCTAAATCAATCAACATATTTGGAATTTCAATTCCATTCATATGTGTTTTGACTACTGGACTTCCGGGATCTAAATATTTTTGAATTGCAATATTTCCCATCATTATGTCTATTATCTTTCCTACAAGCTGGATTTTTTTTATTTCTCTAATTTTTCTTCCTGGTTTCTTCGTACTCAACTCCTTTATTGTTTTCGCTAAAATTGGAATTTCCTTGATGGCTGGTAACAAAGGAATTTTTATGCAAATATTTCTCAATTCATCTAGGAAATCATAATTAGGTAACATAATATGCTTTTTTACACCTTTATCAAATTGTAATCTCTCAGGAAAAGGAGGTGTGGAAGTAGATACTGATGGTTTCTCTATGACAGGAGTTGGTTTTATTGATTGTTTTTGCTTTTCTTTTTCAGAATTTTGGTTTTGAAGAGTTACTTCTTCTTCAAAAATTTATTTGGATGTAGAGAATCTTCCTCAGAATTGTCTTGTTCTTGAATAATTACATAAGGTTTCCTCTTTTCTAATATCCTACTAGACCTTAGTTGAAAATCATTAAGATCTATAGGAGTAATCATATATGTTGGAAATTTCTAACCTTCTATCATATAAGTATTCTGAGGATTTTTATTGTTGAGGTTTGGTACTGGTTGGGCAGGTAACTGATTTGGTCTTTGAGGAAACGGTAGTGAGAGTTGTGGATTTTGGTTTTGGACTGGAGGTTGTTGGTTTTGTTGAGGAATTTGTTGGGGAGGATAATTTGGGTATGATGAAGGATATTGATAGTACTGAGAAAATATTCCATATGGGTTTTTCATACCTTGAGCCCAAGGTTGAGATTGATATTGAGATTGGGGCCAAGGTTGCTGCCAAGAATTCCAATTTGGTGGGGGCTGAGTATACATTTGGTTGTTAAACCTTTGAGCTTGTGGCCCCTGCCATGGTCTTCTAGAGACAAAACAAAGATATTCTGTAGGATTTGTTTCTTCTTGAAAAAAACCTTAAGACAAAAAATTGAGGGACAACTCTTAGTCTCATGACTTTCAGAACAATTCGCACAGGTTTCTATAACTTTTGCATCAAGAGGACATTCTCTCAAAGCATTTTTCTTTCTGCATTTTGGACAGAAAATAGCCAAGGCATCAGTTTCAGCTTTCTGCTTGTTTTGTAACTTAAGGGTGTATATTTTTTCACTAATACTCCCTAAAATATATGTTTTGAATTCATCAAGCATGTTTCCAATTTCTGCTCTATTCACTGTTCTAGATGCGGATTTGTTTACCCTAGCAAGAGCAGGATCTCTTGGTCCTTTCAAAAAAAATTATTTTCCTCTTGAGATATTAATACATAGTTCCCCAATATCAGCTAATGGAAGTTGAGATATGTCTCCCATCCCCATCATGTTAAGGATATCTATCCATTCATCTTTAATTATTTTTAACAAAAGAGCTTTTAGAGTGTCTTGATCTAGATTTTCCATTTTTTCTCTCTTAATGTTATAGTTGAATCTTTCAAGTAAATCCTCCAAATTTTCATCCTCTTTTTGCATCATTTTAAACACTTCCTCTTTATGGTTAATAGGTATACAATAGTCCAAATACCTTTCTATAAATTCTCTCTTCATATCATTCCATGACTCAGTAGACCTAGTGATTAGACTCATGAACCATTTTAGGGTTGCTCCTTTCAATGTTGAAGGAAAACATTTGAGTTTTAGAGTATCTTGTATATAGTCATAAGTTTTGCACAAGACTTCAAATTCAAATAAAAATGTATCAGGGTCCTCACTTTTTAACCCATGAAATTTTGGAAGAACATAAGGTGAGATATTTTTCATGGTAGCATTTTTCTCTTCATCTACCATAGGGAATCCAACAAAACTTTCAATTCCCCTTCTATCTCTACCTCCTTCTACATTTCCTCTACCTCTTTCTGCATTTCCTTTACCTCTTCCTCTATCTCCTCCTCTACCTCTACCTCCTCCAAATAGCAAATTTTCTCCATTAAATATTTATCCTTCTCCTTCTCCTCCTTCTTCTCCTCTTCATGCCATGATAGATTCTTCAGAATTGATATAAGGTTCAGTCTGAAGGGCTAACTGTTCTTCTGGTTCTTCTATCAATGGTATGTTGAAGGATGGTTCTTCTTCTTCCTCTTCGCTAGGGATTCCTAATTCTTCAGCTAGAATATATTCCCCTATAGAAGAAAAAGGTTACTCCTTCTGTTGGAGTCCTAGGATCTTCTTCCTCTAAGATTGCCTCAGTGGATGAAGTGGGAGACCCTCCAACCTGGATATCTGATCTTAAAACTTCTGGAAGTCTATGACTAGTATAGTATGGGATATGAGTTTGAGATGGAGGTGTACTACTACTTGGTCTAGGTGGGGTGAGTGGTGTTGTAGGGATTAAGCTTTTGCCTCTAGCTATAAATCTGACTCTAGAGTCTCTTTCTCTACGCATATCATTTTTTTTGAGATGTAAGGAATAAGGCTACCTAGTTACACTTCCCCAGAAATGACGCCAAAATGTTTAGTCAATTTAGTGTTCCTAAATTTCTTTTATTAATTATCAACCAGGGCTAGTAAACTGATGAAGTGTGATGCACCATATGTGCTTAAGAAACCTATTTCTTACTTCGTTGTGTTTGTATTTTTATATTGTTTTTAAGGGGTTTTGTTCTTTAAGTTCTTGAGATGACTAACCTAAAATTATGAAAAATATTTAAGTTAATCTAATTCAATTTGAGAAGAAAGAAAAGGAAGTGTACTAAAACTAATCTAATTTTCATAAAATCAAAACCTAAAGCTAAGAGCTAGTTTAAGACCTAGATTTGAAAATCAGAGCATTTATCTATTTGATTGGTTAATCCTAATCCATGGATCTACTTTAGCATGCCAAGGTTATATAATAGTAGACAAATAATGCAAATGAAAGCATCTAAGATGTGTCTAGCTACTCCAATTATTCAACTGTAAAGAGTGACCTTCTTTGAAGTAATGTCTGAGTAAGCTAATTACATCTGTTTTAAATTAAAGCACTAGAAAGGCTTTGTAAATAACCTAAAAGTTGCATTACATTTAATCATTCAACCATCCTCTCTTAATATGTTCAGATGAGTTTCCTTGTGGAGTGGTTTTTAGAAATATTATTGTTTGCAGTCAAATGAGGGTCTTAAAAGTAAAAACATGCAAGGACTAACTAAGATCAACCATATGTATAATTGAATTATCAGTATCACTCAATTGTGAAGATTTTAACCTCTTGAAGTGCCTTTGGAGAAATCAAATACCCCCCTGGTTATTAACAAGTAAATGACAAGAAATAAATTCAACTACTGCACATATGAAACATGAAACCATTAATATAGATTTGGTACATTGGAAATGGTCTTTTTATGAATATCAATTTGTAACAGCAGTTGGAAATTCTACTTTATGAAAAAGACAAGATAGTAAGCTAAACAACCATGGTTTCCAACACTTCAATCTTTATTTCAATATGGAAAACAAAATTTCTATCTTCTTGAAACGCTTTGGAAGACAAGTCTGCACAGTTGCAATGTATCATTAAACTATTTGAAAACTGGAAATGAAGCATAAATAGAAATTACTACACAGAATGAAAGAAATCTAACTAGAAAGAATAAAAATGTTGAAGATTGCAACAAGAAACAATGAAGGAGGCATCCTAAAACATCATTCCTGATCCTAGTTGGAAAGTGATCACCTAAACTAGGTGGGGCCCACACAGGTGATTTTTGGTGCAAAGTCTATTTTTAGACATGTCGATCATATTCTATGAGTTGTAGGATGTTATTTGTGGATGGTTGGTCAAGTTGGAAAAATAGATGGACTTCTATTTTTAGACATATTGGGCGGAATCTATTTTTAGATTGCCAGTCTAAAAATAGATATGTCGAATATTATTAGCTCTTAATAATATTTGGACTATAAACATTATCTTATTCTCTTGGAGCACTTCGGTTAAGTGCACAGATGTGGCACAAGAGCTGACAGAAGGAATTACGCTATTCCTGAGGGTTAAGTGGAGCTATTGCATGGATACTTCAGTTAGAACTCATGTGATAGATTTTGGTGGAGTTATTGAGGTAGTTGATGGAGTTGTGTTCAGTTTAACTGAGTTAAACATAGTTGAGCTAGTTGTATCTAGTCTAACTGATTGATACACTAGTGAGAGTGGTGTGAATTAATTATTAATTAATTCACTAATTATTAACTCATTAATCAACTAAAGAATACATTAGTTAACTATAGTGCATGGACAGTTTCAGTGGAGACCAGTGAAGAGGTAGGTGAAAGAGAAGTGTGACTATCAGTTGTGACTATAGTGTTGCATGATTTGCGACACACAGTGGTTGGAGATGCCTATAAATATTGCGTGAGCAAGGCTGGGGAAATTCGAACTCATCCAGAGCCATTCTTCAACATTGATTGCGCAGTAGAGGCAGGCTAAAGGTTGGCAAAGATCGGTGCATGGATTTGCAAGATCGGGCCTGATTAGTGTGTAGCAATTAGAGATTGTACTAAGAGCTTGTGAGGAGCTTTGTATGATGATTGTTACATGATCTCTATGACATATAATATACAAATAGTTGGGGGTTTTCAACTTTAATCTTTCCCATAAATTACTGTGTTCATATGTGTGAATTTTTATGGTTTTAATGTGTGCATGCAATTGATTTAATTTACTCATGTGATGATCAATGGTGGAATAGATTATGTATTGTGCATGAAGTTAAAATAGTGTGTGATCAGGAGAATCTTGGACATATGCATGCGTAGTGCATATAAGTGTGACAAAAAAAAACCTCCTTTAGCAATGGGGCCCTCTGCTACTAAGTTGGTTGATTCCCAGCTTGTCAAAAGTGAAATAAAACCAGCATTTGATGACTGAACTTATTTATTGAAATAGAGTTTTGGAGAACAGAGTATTCACTTGCAAATCTGAACTGTACTAAAACTTAACTTAACTTTCCCTGGATTCTGTGGAACCACTATTTAAAGAGGAATTACATAACTAATGGCAAGCTAAGTTAGGTACAGGTGTTTTCCTTGAATGACAATCAAAATAGGACTATTGGACTCATGATTTTCTTCGAAAAGAAAATCAGGAGTCCTATTTTTGTAGGTAACGTTCTTTGACTTGTAACTTTGACTGTAGGTTTAGGCACCTCCATATGTCGATTTGGATCAAATGAGTAGGATAGAATCCATGTTGGAAGGATTCTAGAAATACCCATGTAGCTTGCTTCCTCATCTGACACCTGGAACCTAGTGAACCATAAGAGTAGTTGCGGAACGCACAGTCAGCTGCAGAACAAGCTGCATTGTGTAGCTAATTTGCAAAAACTTATCAAAATATCAAAATCATGAAAATACAATATGAAATTCATTTAAATGTATCCTTGAGACAAAACCTTGGCATTCTTACTGATTAGGGTTTATGTACTGATGAAAAAGAGGTGAAATGTCATGAGAAAAACTGTAAAGAAGAGGGTAATCATGAGGCTCAACAAGAGACATGTATAAAATAATTAAAGATATCATTGGTAAGTATTACTTACAGTTGGAAAGTAATTAATTAATTGGTATCAAATACCTCCTCGTACATATATTGGATGCTCACCAAGAAACTAGTGGAGAAGTAAATGAAAAGAAATACTTGGTATTAAAAATAATTTTTAATCCTAACATAAGAATTAATATTATGTGTGAAAGGGAAGCAAGCTAAAAAGGAAAAATATATAGTAACATTGTGAAACACTCCCAATAATAAGTACATTGTATGTTTAAAAATAAGAAGATGTTATACACATAATAAAGCGTATATAGGAATGGAAGGGAATGAAAACCATGTAATGCATAAAGCCAAAACATATGGTGTATTGGAGTACCGAGAAAGCCATTTGGATATACTAAATGATAACTATTTTAGGAGATGCAATGGGATATAAAACACTTACAATTACAAAATACCTATATGAATACGAATTAATTGGAGAAATTTTGGGTGATTGGTGAGAACTGTTGGCATCTGTTTCATCCAAAGAAGCATTAGAAAATGATTTTATAGACATCGAAAATGATGATAATAAATTATAAAAAATTATATGTCAATATTATGACTCAAAATTAAATGATTCCAATGTAATAATAACTGGCTGGTACAGATTTCATTATCGATGAAAACAAATTGATAAGAGAATTAATGAACTTCCTCATTGGAAAGTATCTTCATGAGTAAAGTGGAGCCATAAAAAGATTGGTTACAACAATAGAGTAATTGGCACAAATACTAGCATGAAAGATTTCAAAAGTCAAGTAATTGAGAATTGAAATATATTCACTAGATAAAATACTTGTTTAAAAAATAGTGAAATAGAAGTAAGTTGTGATAAATTGTCATAATAATTTGATAAGGAAAGGAGACTAGTCTTGAAAATGGTGAAGTGAGTGGCATATATGAGACTTGTAAGTTGAAAATGACATGATAATAGTATCTGGGTTACTTGAATACATTAAATAAGCATAGAAGCACAACGGAAAATTGTTGTTGATACTCTAAGTGATATCAACTTGACATCAAATTTTGCAATTATATAGAGAGAAATATCATAATCAATTTCAAGAATATAGAAATTTTCTGGAAAGTTATGCAACAACCCCTAAGATATAGAAAAGCGATGCTAACATTTTTTGAATTTTTTGTACCTGTTGAACATAAGTGGGGAATCCTAAGATGGCATGAGTTACAAACTTGTAATACTGAATCATGGAATGATTTTTTAATTGGTTTATTTTATAACCACCTCACAATCTGAAAGGTTCTGATCAAAATCAAGATGAAAGGATATTTTTGATTCATTGAAATGATTGTTGACACAATAATATGAACAAGAATAGATGCAAGTGAGATCCCTTGGGCAAGCTAGTAGGATTGTAGAAAATTATATATATATATGATAAAGTCACAAATTACAAGGGGGAAAAACTCTGATGTCTTACTTTTAAAAAGTTTTGAAAAATATCATACGCTGGAAAAATGATATTTTGAGGAAACATGTGTGTGTGTGTGTGTGTGTGTGTGTGTGTGTATCTGTGTGTTAGTATATAAAGCAAGTAATCTCTTCTTCCCTTGTGTCTTTTAGGCGAACATGCACTTGCATATGAACGGTTTCTTAAATCACTCGAGTTTCCCATCTCCCTTTCGACCCACATAGTGCAATAGGAAAAAGAGTAAGCGACCCATTATCCGCATATCATTTCTTTTTTCAAGGAAAAAACAAAATTTAGTATAATTAGGGGGATATAGTAAATGATCATCGTATATCTGCATCTTATCACACTTTGTATGTTCACTTTGCCACACACTAAGTGTTTGTAAGCCTCGTATAAAAATCCATCTGGTTCATGTAGCTTTTTGTACTTAGATTAATTTTTCTTACCATCTCACACCCTAAGAAAATTCAGACACCTAAAATCAACCATAACTTGAACCAATAACTCTCCTCATAGGGGCCATAAAAGAATTAATAGTTTAGGTTAAGACCGTTGGGGGTAGGCATCCCATAAGTCGCCATGGTCATCTTACATTTGTGAAACATATAAGTTTACTTTTAGGGTGCTTAAAATCCTTTAATCACCCCACAGAAAAGAATACCTGAGCATAGCAGAGACCCGATTTAGAAGGGGTTCGAATTAGGTCCAGTGCATGCAGTAATATTTGGGGATACCCAACCCATCTAGTGATTGATACTGGTAACTAACTAACAAAAAGATAAATTCTCTAATGCTCTCATGGGATGGAGGTACTTTAGTGGAAAAAATATAGGGCATCCTTTCCCTATAGGTGGAGGTGTGGGAATCACTAAAACCTCATCCATTACCTTGGTTGATTATTAGGTTGCTGGAAAGCATCATTAGTTCTTTCAGGATATCGCCCCAATACCCATTAGAGGATATCTTCGCAAGGCCCAGTTACTTTAAGAGTGGCAAGGATGATTAGGTTTACATAAGATCTTTTATCATACGCAAAAAATGAAAACCATTTTTTTTTTTTTTTGATCACATAACTTAATTATAAAAGGAAAATAACCATTTCATTTTCAATTTGTTTTATATATGTGATTTTATTGCATTGATATATCCCCCCTTCCCTCAAACCCACAAAGTAACACACACGCTACTCAATACCATAGGGGACCCCATGGCTCCCCATCGATCTAGACATTTTTTAAACTCCCTCCCATTATTGGGAGGTGTGTCAGGGCTCCCACCATTTATGCGTAGAGGACACCACACACCCACCATTATAGGATCTTCCTTTATCAATGCAACTTTGCTTGGGACCCCCCCTTATCAAAGTAAACCTTTCACAACCCGCCAAGGATCCCCACACGCAACCCCTTTGGGGAGCCCACATACCAATCCTATGGAAATTCCATGAGACAACCGTCAAGGTAGTTCTCCTCACACCTTCCCCACAAAGGACCCCTCTACATATAGCTATTCAAAATCATTTGGAGTTGACGAACAAATTTCAGGTACCATTTTTAGCTTCATTAAATTTACCTGATTTAATTCAGTTAACTAATGACCCTATAACACATGGCCCCAATTGGCCACTCATGCCTACCAAACTACCTTCGGATGTTCCAAAATTCAAAGGAAAACAAGGAGAAGATCCTAGAAAAATTGTCATGACATTTTAGCTATGGTTTTCTTCTAATAACATCACATAATATACTATTTTCATACATTTGTTTCAACGCACCCTTATGGGGGCAGCAACAAAGTGGTACATAGGTCAAGCATCTGGGGCACATGGAATATTTGGTTCCATAGCCACCGCTTTCCTTACATTCTTCCAACTCCCTTCCCGACAAGATTCAGGCCTGAAACTCCTTACCCACTTCAAAAAAACACCTTCTATACACATATCATACCATATCCACGAATGGAAAAAAAATGTCGAAGCTTATGTAAAGATAATATTGAAGCAAAACTCCTCATCAATACCTTTATGAGATCTCTTACTTCAGAAATATATAAAGATGTGGCTAGTTTAAGTCCAAAAAATGAGGAAGAAGCCATCAGTAAATCTTAGTAGATAGATCTTATCTACACTCAGTATAGATACTTCTATCATGCACTTCTAGATGCCCCGTACCTGCAAACCTTTAAACAAGAAATACCAGGTGTATCCAATGTTGTTGATGGATTGATAGGGTCCATAACCCAAAACCGGACCAGAAACACCTACCAGTATCCTAGATACTTGTTTAATAACCCATAATTTGATGCTATGCAAATGGCACCACCAGGATATTATTCTAGACAACCCATATCGATGAAGAATATAGTTAATAGTTTTAACCAATATTAGCCCCCGCAAGGAGGACCTCATCTACCCTCGTAGGGAAGCCAATACTCCTATAGGAATGCATACACAATGTCCTCTTCCCAGAATCCATATATCAATCAGAGGCAAGGAAATCGATATTCTCCTTTCCCTGCACAACAACGAAGTAACCCACTAGCGCAAAATAATGCAAGGGTTAATCTAGGGAAACCCTCTCATGATCAACAAGATCCAACATTTGACCAGGGGAATACACAAAATACACCTAATGTTGTTAAGAAAAAGCCAAAGAGAAAACCAAAGGGAGAACATGTCCAGGGGGAAGCAATCAGAACCACCCCCCGCGAATATTGACTAGGGGAAATCCCAATCGAAATAAGAACCAGCAACAAACCAACAATAACTCACAAAGGTAAAACAAGAACACATGTCTTATGAAAAATAATTCTTGTGCCATCTACATGGAATAAAATTATTATACTCACCATTGTCCTCAACTCTCGCAGTTGAAAAGGATTAAGGATAATAGGGGACATGGAGGGAAAAACCAACAAACTTCAGTAATGCATGATCCTTTCCTTATCAGGAAGTAGTTAATACTCAACAAAAAAAACCATCCCAACAAAATCCTCCTAGAGGGAACCCCCATAGTAACTCTAATCATGAAATTTACATGATAGGAGAGGAAATTCTCCTACATACACGAAATATAAATTATGAATCTCCCCTAGAAACCAACCCATCTACCTCAACCAGGACCATTATTGTAGTATCGTTGGCCATTCCTCGAATGCCTATAGAACCTATGCCGAATATGGTCAAAGGGCCCTTGTGACAAGCAATACACAATACGAAGGCTATTCATAGATACAACATAGGTGATGACCTGGCTCAATCTCCTTCAACTATGTCAGCATTAGAAGTCTTGCAATCATGCCGTGCCCAAAACAAAACCCTACTTTTCACATTAAGCGCAATCAATCCTTCTAATTCTAGCTTAATGGTTTTTTATCTGGATAAATTTGGCGTATGACTCCCCCCTAGTCACCTTACAAATCCCTGTCTCAATCCAAAACATCACCATTCATCGTTGCATCGTTGATGAAGGAGAATTTGCATGTACCATGTCCAAAACTATTTGGTAGAAACTAGGATATCCAGAACTCAAACCATATGACATTATGCTCATATCATATGATGGGGTTCCTTCTGCCCTTGTAGGTATGTATCAAGATGTATAGGTACATCTCGCCAAAAATATTGTGCTTATTGGCATCGAAGTCTTGGACGCATAGTTAGATTACAACATTCTTATTGGCCGGAGTTATATGTATGCAATGATTGTCGTCGCTTCCTCCGTATTTAGGGTAATGATGTTCCCCCATGAAGGGAAATTCATTACAGTTGACCAACTCACGTATTACGAGAAAAAGACAGTAACCACCTTTGATGGCATGCTACCATACGTAGGATCTTCTTCAGAATTGATTACAACATACACTGAGTTCAGTCCCAGTCAATTCAAACCATCCACTCTCCATAGTACATACCTTGGAGAACCCCTTGTGTTGTTGGAAGATGTTCCAACAACCACAGGAATTCTAATGTGCATGATGAGTTCATCAAACACCCAACCGAGTCAAGAACCAATATCTGACACCCTGAGTTTCATCATTGCTGACCTAGTCATGGTAACACTTACGTTTCCAAACATGGATATCGCGATATTAATCTAGTATGTGGCCCCTACAGCCATGTCGACAAACTCATGTATCACCTCTACAAGTGTCATTCCTATCTCCCCTCGGGAGGCTATCATAAATCAGGAAGCACCTGTATTGACATCAGCCAGTGCCACTAAAAGGGATAAGAAAAAAGGGAAGAAGGTGGATGCCCTAAAGACTCCCAGGGAACTCCCACCTTGCACTTTATGCAACATAGTTTTCCACCCTACCAACTCCCACCCTGAGTTACAGGAGTTAAAAACTCTCCTACATGCCCAAAAAATGACCATGACCCTAGCTCTACCAATTCGAGAAAAGTTCGCAGTAGTACACAACACGAAATTACACACCAACCATGCATGTGTTATATGCCCGGAATATGGGCATTACACTCTTCATTTCCCTAATAAGTAGAGATGCATTAAGTGCACTCGTGCAAGCCAATTCTCAGGCTCCTTCAGTAGCAACTATGCAACTAGATTATGATGGATCCAAAATAATTCTTTACGTACGAGAAGGAGAAACTTCATGCTCATAGCCCCATCACCCAACCCCCAAAAATAAAAGAAGGAAAATGGAAGTCCATAGCTCCTACCTCAACTTGTGCCTTGTGTGATGAACCAAGCCATTTAATCAACCAATGGCCTGAATTACGGGAATTCAATCGATGGTATCTGGTCAACCCGGTTGCCCAAAGCAACACGACTACACGCAGGTGTCATACTTGCCAAGTATGTGCAGGAAACCATCATGTGTGACACTGCCCTCATATTTCCTTATTCCACTCTATGTTACACTTCATGCCATTAGGGGAATTTTGAGGTCTAAAATGGGCCTCCTAAGGAAATAATAAAATAATAGTTAAACCAATAAAATAATATTTATGAATTTGGAATTCACTTTTTGCACTACAATCCATGTAACCATGGTTAAATTCAATTGAAAAGTTGTCTCAAAATAAAATTAATAATTTTTTTTTATTGATGTAACTATAAATAAGAATGAGTTTTTATAGAAAAAAAACATTATTATTAAACAAATAATTCCTTTGTCCTTTGTACATAAATAACTTAAAATATATTATAAATATAAATTCATAAATTCTTAATTGTATAATATATTATTAAATAAAATTTATATTATTTAAATTATACAATTAAATGATATAATAGAATGTAATTAATATACTATATAAAAACCAAATAATATAATATAAAAAATAAAATGTAATATATTTTTTATGTATTAATTTATAAATCGGTTACAATTTTCATAAAATTTTATAAAAAATTATCAAATAATTTATAAAACCACATTAAAAATATTGATGTGGTTTGATACAGTTGAAGGTTATTTGTATCTACCATTGATAAATATATAACAATAGAAATAGTAATAATAAAAAACTATTACAACAAAAATATTATTATGATTAAACTGACTAATTTTTATAAATTTTAAAATTTAAAATTATCTAAAAAAACACGAAACATTAACAATAAAATATCAATAATATATTAACCAACTCCGATAATATTATCTCATTATCTTCATTATCTTTCGCATAGTCTAAAAAAACCCACAAAATAACCCAAGAATTTCGGCAAGATTATGAAAAATTCAAGAAGAGGTTAAGGGTGTCAAACTTTAGGATTTTGGGTGCCGCAGGGGCTTTTGATGGTGCTAAAATTATTTCCATCATAAAAAAAAATGATTCAAACACTCCAACTACCTGATTTAATATATATATATATATATATATATATATATATATATTATCTGATTCTGGCAAAAAAAACTATCGTCCAGGGTATTTTCTTACATCTGTAGACAATTCCATAATCTTTTATCAATTATGCTTTATATTTTTCAAAGTAAAAAAAAATATATATTATTATTATATATAAAATATCATTCACAACTAATATACCTTTTTTTATTTTAATATGTTTGTATTGTTATTAATATTATAGTAATATTATTCATAGATTTGATTTATACTAAAATTACAAAGTTGCATTTTAATTTATTTTGATTTCAAATGTATAATATATATGTATAGATATTAATATATAATTAATTTGAAATTGTAATATTAAATAAAATGGGATGAATATATAATTTTAAAATAAATATATGAAAATATACAATTATAATATTTATTGAAAACTGTGTAGAGACATGAAGAATTTATAGGGATATGCATTGTTTCTTTCAAAAAATATGAAAAGACAATAAAAATATTTTATTCAAAAAGTATGAAAGGAATTTCACTATGAGTTATGTACTTTATTATTTTGAAATTACTTAGAGCATTACCATGTTTAACCATGAATTTTTATCAACCATTGAGAATGTGACAATTAAGTACCTTTAACTGAAGCAATGCCAACTCAACCATTGGGGATGATGTCATCTCCTAAAATATGATTGGTTCTCATAAAGTTAATTTTGATTGTACATTTTCCTTAGAAAGCCCATTTTAGACCTCAAAATTCCCCTAATTTGGTTGGTTCATCGTTGAGAACTCTGACTTAGCTGGATCAAACATCGAATCTTCGGACAACACCACACCACAAGGGGATGAAGCATCTAGGTCCATATTATGTGTGTTTGAGGAAAAAAGCCGTCAGTAGTCCAACCAACATCCTCTCACCATCACCAACCTAGATATGGGAAAAATACCAAATGCCCTCAAGGCGCTTGGTTCAAACCACCCCTCCCATGTTCCCTATGCGATAAACCCAACCATTTGGTGAACCAATGTCGAGAATTGGGTAAATTTAATGATGGTTTTCGCTTAGTGGCCCAGATTCCTCAAATATGTCTCTCCAATAAAGAGAAAATTACACACTTCTATTGCCGCATATGCTCTCAATTTCATCACACGAAGAATTGTCAATACCCTCTATGTTTTAGAGAAGAAAGAGTATAATTAAGCCAAAATGACCCTAGGAAGTCACACCACACTAATAATAAGACCTGGATATGGAAAGCACTTGGAAATACCCCATCTCATGTCCCTAATCATGCGTCATCATCTTACAGTATGAGCAATACCAACTCACACAATATCTACTTGGTTAGTACTAGTCTTGTGTGTACCATTCACACTAGTAATTATCATAGTATAGAAGCATGTCGTATGTTACAAAAATTTTGACATCTTAGGATTCAGAATTGACCTCCTATTGGAGAAGAAACCTTTTCTCCTTGTACACCAAGAAGGTCGCAAGAAATCCCTCCCACTCACTATAAACGAACCATTACAAAACTTATTCCACTGCCTAATGTTGACGACACACAACATTGCATACGATTCATCTCATCATCCAAGGGATTTGTGATTCGTGTTTTCTGCTCATCATTTTTTGGCGTTGAGACCACTAAACCTATGAAATTAGTAGTAACACCACCGATGGTGCAGAGCCATTCCATTTGCGCATTGTCAACTTCACATGGTTCTACGACATCAACCATTGAATCATATTCTTTCTTGTCAACCAACACTGTTGGGCCCAAAATCCATCTTCACGAATTCGCACAATCCAATTCAACTTTAGATCATGTTTTTCACTCAGATAAAAATATTCTAGAGGCCATGAAGGAACCAAAATTTCCATGGGACATCATACACCGTAATTAATTTTTCTACCTGAAAAAGCATTTGTGCCTACTAACACACCAACCCATAATATTTGTGCCATAGAATCTAAATATTTCCTACCATCAAGACGAGTAGATTGGTTCAATAACCCCATCCCAGTGCCTGATGCGTTTTAGGAAGGAAACATGTCAAATATTTCACCTACCATTAAGGTAAATATTTCAAACAAACCTGGAAAGGTCGAAGAAATCTCACTGGGGGAAGCATGCTCTCCAGAAGAGGTAACCTCATACACATCATTGTTCCACTAATACAGGGAAATTTTTTGCATGGGATTAGTCAGATATTCCAAGCATCAATCTCACCATTGTGGAAGACCATATTGACATGTGTATTGATGCCCATCCCATTCGATAGAAAAAAACGTCAATTACATCCCTCTAAGGCAGAAGCAATCAAACAGGACATAGATAAAATCCAAAAATTTGGATTCATCTATACGATTGCTTACACATCTTGGGTTTCTAACATTGTACCTGTCATGAAAAAATATGGCAATACCATTCACATTTGTACCGATTTCTGAGATTTGAATAAAGATTCTCCCAAAGAAAATTACCCTACACCATTCAATGACCAATTCATCGATGCTTGCACCATCCATGAGGCCATATCCTTCATGGATGGATTATTTGGGTACAATCAGATCCAAATTCTCCATATCGATTGGTACAAAACCACATTCACCACCCCTTGGGGTACATTCACATACCAATTTATGTCATTCAGTCTTAAAAGCACTGGTGCCACATTTCAACGAGCCATGAATTACGTCTTCCACGAATTGGCTCATCTTATACCCACCTATTTGGACGACCTTAAAGTACAATCCAGGAAGTATGCTAACCATTTGGAAGATATCCATTTGTTTTTTCAAATATTTCGACAATATAACCTACACTTAAATCCTCTCAAGTGTGTTTTTTTTGTCAACGCCAAAAGATTACTGGGATTAACAGTCTCCCAACAAGGTATTAGAGTTGACCCTCTCAAATTACGGGCCATTAAAGAAGTACCACCTCCAAAAAAATTAAATTAGTTACAAATCTTGTAGGTTAAGGCCAATTTATTATGATTCTTTGTCCCCAACTATACTAATTTCATGCAGGGATTCCTACACCTCTTTCATCAAGATATTTCCTTTCTAATGGGATGAACAAGCTCAAAAATAATTTGAATCTTTAAAATATGCATTATCTTTAGATCCTTTGATTAGCCCACCTGACCACAATAAAGACTACACCACATATCTATCTGCATTAGATATAGCCATTACTAGGGTGTTATTCTAGTACGGGCAAGACAACAAGGAGCACATAATTTATTATGTCAGAAAGAGCCTATCTTGGCTTGCATTTAAGTATGAGCCAGAAGAAAAAACTACCTTAGCCCTATTACATTCATTACAAAATCTTCAGCATTATATCATCCTTCAAATCTCCATTGTCATAGAAACTATAAACCCTATGTGACATTTTCTCAATCATTGTATTATGAATCACAAATATTCTCAATGGGTAGTTATACAGTAAGAATTTGATCTATAGTTTAATTCAACTAAAAGAAAAAAGGTGCTCATCCTCGTTGAATTCATCACTGATCTCCCAATAGAGACCCAAGGATTTCCCGTTAATGATGCACTTCTAGATGAATATCTTTTCTTAGTACCAATGGAGGACACTTGGCATGGTGATATCCTCTTCTTTTTATGAACTCAAAATTTCAAACCTTAGCTCACTCGTGATGATTGAAGGTGCATACACTATCAGGCTCCCTAATACCTCCTTCTAGGAGATGTCCTTTATCAACGAGGCATCGAAACCATCCTTTGTAGGTGCCTCACTCATGATCAAGCTAAGCAAGTCTTGAATGAATTTCATAGTGGCACTTGTCACAATCACCTCTCAGGGATGGCCACCGCTCAAAAATTCCTCCGTGTCGGTTACTTCTGGCCCAATATTTTTCATGACTGCATCCAAGCAGTCAAAATATGTAAGTTATGCCAATGATAATCTCATAAGGTGCGATCCCCTCTAGCTCCCCTGCATCTAGTGATCATCGTTGACCCCTTCTACAAATGGGGGATAAAATTCATAACTTGCAACCCCCATCATCCGGTAACCACAAATACATTGTGGTCATCATAGATTATTTCACCAAATGACCATAAGCCATGATCACATATAATAACACCGTAGAAACTTCCGCATGGGTTTCTTCAACCATGTCATCACACAGTTTAGTGTTCCCAAGGAATTGGTATCCAATCATGGGAAACATTTCGAAAACAAAATATTCTTGGAATTATCTGAACGCCTTGGTTTTTCTCAGGATTTCACATCCCCAAACTATCCTCAATCCAATGGTTAGGTAAAAGCTGCCAACAAAGTCCTCAAAACAATTTTTCAACGTATGGTGAACAATCAAAAAACCAATTGGCACGACATGGTTTTCTCATTGCTATGGGTGTACCACATAGTGGTCAAAGCATCAACAAGGTTCATGCCCTTCCAATTAGTCTATGGGGTGGAATTTGTGCTTCCCATTGAACGTGAAATCCCCACCCTATATTCTGTTATCAAAATTCTCACCGACACCAAACCTTTAGAGAAAAGGTTGGTGTAGCTAGAGCTGGTTGACGAAAGTCAATGAGAGTATCTCCATCATAAAGAAGCACAAAAAAGAGGGTCAAAGCATTGTTTGATCACAACATCAACCCTCAGTCATTCAATGAAGGAGATTTAGTCCTTCGCTATGATGTCACCCAAGAATATTTAGGACCTGGGAAGTTCAAGATGTTACGGAAGGGTCCATACATTGTCAAAAATTTCCTCCTAAAAGGGGCATACATTTTATCAGAACTCGATGGGACTTGCCTAAAAAACCCCATCAAAAAAATCTACCTTGAAAAATTTCACCCATAAAAAATTCCCAAAGTTCCCTAGAATGTAAATGTATGTACCATAACTTATTTTTATGATGACCACCTCATCATGGATTCACTCTAAAACCACTCTATCATCATGTGTCGCAGATGGATCATCTGCCAATATATCATTATAGATTTGTTGATAGCACCTCTTGATGGTTGCACAACCTTGTTTCTACATCCTAGGTCATATAATCTCCTTACCTGACACCCTATCTCACCAATGGACTATGTATCAGGTCAACCACCAATAATCAAGCTGAATGCATCATCATCATAGGCCTCTTGGCCAATTCCTCCCTCCTAGGTATTCATCACTTGCATGTCTTCCTTGATTCCAATCTCGTTGTATCAAAGTTGAATAAAAGCTTTCAGTTCATGATCCATGCCTCTTTTGGAAACATATGCATGCACAAAGGTTAGCTTAAATTTTTGATCACGTCACATTTACACATATACCATGAGATCAAAATCACGTCACTGATTTCATAACTTATCAAGTCCTAGATTGGAATGCATCACATGTATACCATCAAGCATGAAACATGAAGCATAAAAACCATCACATATATATATAATACATACATCATATACATCATATGTATAAAAATTTATACCAAACACATCATGAGAGCTGCCAAAATATATTATCTCGAATATAGACACCAAAAAATATATAGGGGTACAAAAAATGACTGTACATCCATTGGCTCATGTCTAGGTAAAATGAGTCCTCAAAACATAGGGATCATCCTCATAATGGGTGATTTCCCTAGTACATACATCAAAATATAAACATCTAGGTTCGAGGCCCCCTGGAGACCAATCTCTACATTAGGAGCCAAAATATGACCAACAATAGCCACCACTATAGCTATACACCGCAAAACTGGTCGAAGAGCCCGATCATGTGCCATCAATGTCTCGACCATGACCTCACCCAATCCTACCCAATCTTGCTTGGGAATCCCCCTCTTTGGGATCATGGTTTTGTTGCAAGCATCCTAATAATATTTAAGCTTTGCTGCAAAAGCTACCAATTGTGCCTCTGCTACCTCAACAAGCTCATGCCATCGCTCCATCTCCCTGGAAGCCCCAGAACTGATACCCTCTCAGGAGGGTTGAACAACCTCCAATCATTTCCTTTGCACCGACCACTCAGGCCTAGCAGGTGGCCTGACATCCTTCGACCACTGTGGAATAGGCCCTGCTCCTGCAACACCCATATGCCTCAGATTGTGACATAAAAAAAATTCCAATGGTCAACTGTGTGGTCATACATCTGCAAGTAAACATACATGGTATCGATATCATCATATATACACCATATCTATACACATAAAAAATACAAAAATGTAGAACTCACAAATTCCATACCTACTGGTCCCCAAGTGTCACCTAGAGGAAGCCCCATGTGTGGATCTCCCCTGAAATCCACGCCATGGAATGGAAATTCCAAAATCAACTAAGGGTTTGATCTAAACCAACCCTCCATAGTGGCATTCCAATAATTCCCCACTGCACCTCCACCAGCCCTGACATCACCAACACCAATTGTCGGATACGAGGGTCTATACCATGTTAGTTTTAACCCTATACAAAAATTTCCTGCAGAACAATTCTTATAATAGAAAACAAAAAATGACGACATCATAAAACATAAAACAAATATACACAGAGATTTTACGCTGGATCTAAAAATTGGGACTACCAGATTGATTTTTCATTATGTTCCTTTCAATGTTACAATACATATATATACATGTCGAAAAATTCATAAACCCCAATCCATTAACCTTGGATTAGAACATTATCATAGTTCTCTTGACCAGATATACAAAATACCATGGGAAAAAATCCATCTTGCACAAAACCATGTGAAAAACCCATGCACAAAACCATAGGTAGGTCCGCCCACCTAATATAGGGTCCAACTTTTTTTTCCTGGGGCACTGCCCTAGACCCCGTTTAGGGTAGCTACCGCCCCCCTTCTACGCCCAACGCAATGAAAAATGGGAGCTAAAATTCTCCCACTTTTTGTTTTATTTTCCACACAGGGGGTCACATAAGAGCTTAGTCATTGGTAAAACTTTGCAATTCCCATTGATTCTCTACACCAAGAAAAATTCTCAGTGCTCACAAATTTTTTCAATGCATCTGCAACATTCTTCAAAGTGCCCACCTTTACCAAAAAAACCTTTTTTTTCCTCAACCATATCCCTCAGAAAGTGACATTGAACATCAATATGCTTTGTATTGGAATGATAAGTAGCATTCTTTGCAAATAAAATTTCAATTTTGCTATCACAATCTATCCTTATAGCTTGTTGTATCAATCCCATACTTGAACACAATATCTACAACCAAACAAATTTCTTGCTTTCATGAGTAGCTGCCATGTATTCAATATCTTTAATTGAAAGAGCCACTACAAACTGCCCTTTTCTCATCCAACTAACTGCTCCTCTAAATAGGTTAAACACATACCCACTTGTAGATCTTCTCTGATCTAGATATCTAGCCCTGTTTTCATCAACAAAGCCACAGATTTCCAAAACTCTGTCCAACCCTGGCCTTCCTTGGTAGCACAAACCATAATCACTAGTTGCACGCAAATACCTAAAAAACTGCTTCACTTTTGTCGAATTCTCCTTCCTTGGTTTTGACATAAACCTACTCAATACTCCCATTGCATGTGCAATGTCTGGCCTAGTATAGACCATTGCATACATCAAGCTACTGACTGCACTTGCATATGGAACATGGGAAATGTCGTCTTCCTCTTCTTGTGTCTTGGGACACTTTTCATCATATAAATTTACACCTACATGAATAGGAACCCTCACTGGCTTACTATCCTGCATATTAAACCTTTGCAATATTGTCTCAAAGTACTTCCTCTGGTTTAACCAGATCTTCTTCTTTTCTCAATCTCATTTAATTTCTATGCCCAAAATATAGTTTGCAGCACCAAGATCCTTTATTTCGAGCTTGAAAGACAATTGGGTCTTCAAATTCTTGATAATTTCTTTGTCATTTCCAATTAGCAACATGTCATCCACATACGAGACCAAATAAATAACATGGTCACAAATTAATTTAAAATGCACAATGATCCGCTTTGCTTATGGTGAAGAGAAGTACCTGTATATATGTGTCAAATTTCTAATACCACATCCTTGGTGATTTTTTTAACGCATACAAAGACTTTTTAAATATGCATACTAGTTCTTTCTTACCCTTCACCACAAAGCCTTTAGGTTGCTTCATGTAGATCTCTTCTTCTAGATCCCCGTGGATAAATGTTGTCTTCAAATCCATATGTTCTAAATCAAAATAAAAAGCAAAAAAAATAGATAAAATAAATCTAATAGAAGCTACCTTAGCAACAAGAGAAAAAATATCACCAAAATCAATTCCTGATACCTGGGAATAGCCTTTTGCTACCAACCAAGCTTTGTATTTCTCCACCTTGCCTTTTGCATTCATTTTCTTCTTAAACACCCATTTTCTACCAATAAGTTTCCTTCCAACTGACAACTCCACCATATCCCAAGCATCATTTTTGTCCAAAGATTCCATTTCATCAATCATGGCCTCCTTCCAAAGTTTTCCAACCTCTGAATCTATTCCCTCCCTGACAATTCTGGGAACATCATCAATAATAGATAAAGAAAAAATTGAACAGAAAATAGATGGAATATACCTCTTTGGTTTCCTTCTCTCTCAAACTGATATTATCAAAGTTGTATTTTGTGGCTCTTCCTCTTCTGATTCTTGTTCTGCTATAGAGTCTGATTCTTCCTCCTTTAGCTCAAACTATATCTTCTCAGGTTCCTTTGGTAGGACTTCATGTTTAATAACATATTTCACCTCTCTAAATATCACATATCAGTGCAAAAAACCTCCTTCTATGGGTTCCAAAACTTATAACCTTTTAAACCATCCTTATAACAAATAAATACACACCTTTCAGATTTACTATCCAACTTGGTTCTTTTCTCCTTTGGAACATGTACATATGCATCAAAACCAAATACCCTCAGATTTGAAAGAGAGGATTTCTTACCAGTCCATAACTCATGTGGAGTCTTATCCTCCAATGTTGATGATGGCCATATATTAACCAGGTAACATGTAGTCTCCACCGCCTCTTCCTAGAATTCTTGTCCTAACTCGACACCATTGAGCATGCTTCTTGCATTTTCCATCAACATCATGTTCATTATTTCTGCAACTCTGTTTTGTTGAGGTGTGTATGGAGTATTATTCTACCATGCTATACCACATTTCTTACAAAACTCTTCAAATTCATTCTTTCATAACTCTCCACCATTATCTATCCTCAACACCTTTATCTTCTTCTATGTTTGGTTTTCCACCAGAGCCTTAAATTATTTAAACCTGTCGAAGACTTCATATTTATTCCTAAGGAAATATATCCATGTATTCCTTGATAATCCATCTATAAATGATACATAGTACAAAAAATTACCTAGTGATGGAACTGACATAGGTCCAAACACATCACTATGCACAAGCTCTAATATCTATTTCACCCTCTTAGCACCATAAGGGAAACTCACCCGATTTTGTTTCCCATATACAAACTGTTCAAAAAAATTGAAATACAGAGATAAATTAGACATACCTTATACCAGACCATTACAATGAAGTATTCTAATGCCCTTCTCTTCAATATATCCAAGACTTTGATGCCATAACATGGTATTTTCTCCAAAGACCATAAGGTTTTCTGCTCCACTTTTAGGAACCAAAAAATGGTTGCACCCATCAATAACAATGCTACCTAGAAGCTTGTACAGAGTTCCAATCCAAACTCCCTACATCAATTGCAATGTTCCCTGAACCTTCTTGCAGATATCCTTCTCGAGCACTATTTTTACACTTGCATCATCCATCTTGCTTACAGAATCAAATTTTTTTCCAATGCAATAATATACAGAATATGAGGAAGTGTTCTATCCTTCCACCTTGCAAATTCAGCTTGAGTTTTCTGTGTCCAACGATTTTGGCTAGCTTATCATCACCTAAGAAAAAATCACCACCATCATACTTCTCATACTTGTAGAACCACTCCTTATAGGTAGTGAAGTGAAAGGATGCACTTGAGTTAATCAACCATGCCTCATGATCTACATGTGTAATTGAAGAAGAAGCTAAGAAAGCATTCCCACCTTCATCTGAGGTGGTCTTTTTCCTCTATAGAAGGAGCATCATCAGATCCATTTCCTTTCTCATGAGCTTTAGATATACAATCATTTTTTAGGTGTCTTTCCTTTCCGCATTTCCAACACACCTTTACAGGTTTTCTTGGAGATTTATATCTCCCTCTAGATTGATATATCCCTCTTGAGGAATTATTTTTGTTTATGTTCTGGGATTTTCCTCGAACAGACAAGGCATCTCCATTATGGCCCTCCATAAATTTTCCATCTCATCTCCTCTGACAGTAATGATGAGACTATTTCATCAAACTTCAAGGTAGTTGTATTGATACCTATTGCAACAATATGACTATCCCACGAATCTGGTAGAAAACATAGAAAACTGATGCACTTATATTCATCTGAGATTTTAATGTCAATAGATAAAAATTGTCTTACCATAGTATTAAAGGTGTTCAGATGATCTGTCACTAAGTCTCCATCCTTCACCCTCATGTTATAAAAAATATTTCATAGGAACATTTTGTTCACCAAAGAATTAGATTGGTATAAATTCCCTAACTTGTCCCATAAAGCCTTCTCTGTACCTTCCCCTGATACATTTGACAATACTAAATTTGAGATACACAATTGTATTGTGCCCTTTTCTTTCTGATCCAACTTCGTCCAGTCTTCATATGACGTTGTCGTTGGTTTAGTACCAGTATCCACTGCAATCTACTGATCTTTATCCACCAAAAATCCTCCAACTTGAGCTTCCACAACTCAAAACTCTGGCCATTAAATTTATCAATCTCTATCTTTCTAGTGCTCGCCATCTTCTTTCACTGCAAGAATTGATCCTGCAGATCTCCCACTGAATAGGGTCTATCACAGGCCTGAGAAAAACCCCTCAACAACAAAGGCATCCCCTTGAAGCCAAAACAACTCTAATACCAAATGTGGGTTTTAACTATGTACAGAAATTACCTACAAACAAATTCTTATAACATAACATAAACAACGGTTAAAACATAAAACAAATATACATAGATATTTTCCCTTGGATCTTAAAATCAAGAATATTAGATTGATTTTTCATTATGTTTTTTTCAATGTTACAATACATATATACATACCTAAGCATTCATAAACCCCAATATATTAACCCTGGATTAGAACATAACCATAGTTCCCTTGATTAGATCTACAAAATACCATGGGAAGAAAACCATAATTCCCAAAAGCATGTGCAAAACCCATGCACAAAACCCATCATGGCAGGTCCTGGAGGCACATCTAAGAAGGGTCGGAGAATAAGAAACCTCTCGTACATGATACTACCTAGAATTATATCATAGCAGAAGCTCTGAAGCTCACCACGTTGTACCTATGTCAACTCGAATGTCATTCCCTTATATAAGAAATGATCTTAGTCAAAAAAATTGCCACCTTAATGTAATATTTGCAACACAACGATTTGAGGCCCCGAAACTTGGTGGGGACGCCGAAGCCGCCAACCTGATAATCATCGTTAGTGTGGATTGCTCAGCAAGATCCAAAATCATGGGCCCCTTGATGCAAACCTCCTCATAAGGTTCGGGCCTACAGTGACCCTTTTTCTTCGCCCATATGTGGATATCCACATTCCCAACTGGAAGGGGACGTGGCAAGGCCTCATAATGAGGGAGAAAACTTGTCACAAAATAAATACCCAAGTGAGATGAAATTAGTATATAAACCAACGAACCACAAAGATATGTCGATTTTCATTTAAGGAGTGAATAAAAAAGCATAGGACTCAATCTTGTGATCTCAAAATGGGGTTTTGAAAAAAATTCAGTAACCCCCAACCAGCCAAAGTATGGCTACCAATGTGGTCCCCCGCAATCATTGTACGTAGGGGATCCCAATCATGCTCCTGCCAAATCATCCTCATATTGACATCAAGTATATCAAAAATAAAAATCAACACCCTAGCTAGTAAAAAGATTTTTTTATTATACAAAACGCCTATGCCACACACAGGTGTGCACTCAGCGCGCATGTTTCTTGAACAAATGCATGTGCATGCATCTGTTAAGACATAAGCCACATCGACCACCGAACTAGGGTCTACACACCTATTCTCGGTGCAAACACATGGTTCGTGCATCTATTATTAACATAGACACGTGGACCGTGCGAAGTTGGGCGGCCAAGGAGCCGTATCTTTCACCACTCAGCGACGATCAACACCCTAGCGGACAAGTAATAGAGCATGTATCATTAACCAATCAACATGATAGGCTTCCCTTAAATCTTTTCATATCATACCATCATTTATTTTAAATGCACCATAGGGTCCATCATCTCGACCATGTTTATCACCACCTTTCCTTGCATATGGTAAACATCCATGTTGGTTGATAGATCCCCCCCACTCATGGGTCACCTCATGTTCTAGACCCCCACATACTATTGATCCATGACAAGATACTTAGGCTTGGGAACCACTTCACTTGCATGCCTTGAAGATCAACCTCATTCTACTTCACTCATTGCTTACCAACCCCAATCATGGGCCACCCCTTGTATTTTATGATGGATCAAGGAGGATGCACTATCATGTACCAAATTTGGCATATCGTCCCTCCATTTACATAGCTCATTTGTGTCACTTCATCTGCCTCATAAACCACACACTGAGATAAGAAAATGGGCCCCTCACCCTTAAAAAAAAACATCATCCATATATCATTATGAATGCCAACATGTTTTTAGGGCACTCGTCTCTACGTGTGTACATCCAAACCACCTTTACATTCTTTTGGAAAGTGTACAACTGTTTTTTAGGAAAAATATTCTCACCCATATTTTCATGTCTTATACCCGGCAACAGTTTCTAGTCACCCTTACTCAGAACTCACACATTATCCACTTACCCCCATCATGTCAGATAGAGCATACTTACACATACCCTAGACATCCTATTGACTCCAGTGCCATCCCTACCATAATTTATTTTTTTGACTGTCACCACTTGCAATAGAACTCCAACCTCAGGCCAGTAGTCCATATCCATTACTATCACAAGCTTTTGTTATCATGCCTTGTTGACCCACTATATTATAATTTGCCTTCACCTAATTCCTTGATTCCCTAATCAACCCTTTTCAGACAGTTGATGCTTATTTAATATTTACTTCACCACTCATATTCCAGGATTGAGGTTGTACCTTGAATTTGTTTCCCCTTTCAGGAACATCCTTGGGTGGCACAATGGGATTCAACATTTCCCATTCATGTTATCGATCCCCCTAGCATTCAAAACCAACACCAGTTATCATGTCAGGGTGGTATCGTGCTTAATGACCACTGCATATATTCCATTTAGTCAAAGACCAATGCATCTCTAGGCACCTCATTTAGCAATTCTTACATCGTTATGCAAGGGAGGTACCCAAATTCAAAGACATGTGCATACATAAGCACCTCTCTCAAGCAGTTCCTCACCTTGTTGATGCATAGGGGCACCTGGTTTAGTCTATTTGTTAATAAATTCCCTTGAAGGCATCAACAATTATCATCACCAACCATCAACGTGTCAACTACTACAGTGTGAGTAGAGAAAACCATTTTTTGTCTAATTTTATTAAATCCATCACTAGTCATCATAACGAGCATGGGACATGCCCACCTCATATAAGCACTTTCTATTTTTCACTCAGGTTTTATTTAGCACATGGTTATCCTTTCTCCTCAGTAAATGGGTTCCTCTACTCATTTACAAGACAAGTTATTCTCTCTCTCTCTCAAAGAATTTACTTAGACTCTCATCCAGAATAGAAAAACGTGATGTATTTCGACTATACACTTGCTCCTAACCTCATACATCAGGGAGAAACTATTAACACCAGAAATTTGTACACTATAAAAGACACCTAATTTTTTCCAAAAAAACTTATAAATAAATATTTTCGAGCTGAAGACATTATGAAAGTTCAAAAAATTTAACTTCTCCTAAGGTTATTTATGAAAAATGTTTGATTTCACACCAGATAGAAGGAAAAAAGCATGGTCGATAAAAGGTGTGACTCATAAAATTCGAGACCACTTCCCACACTTGGAGGAGGGTTCCTTGACATTGCCAGTCAAGGACAATAGAATTGGACTCTCCCTAAATTTATGCAACCCTCATTGGAATCATCTTGGCCTACTCTTGAGTGACTATCATTCATGAACCAAGAGAGGGAAGATGGATTCAAAAAATTCTATACAAATAAGCCACAGGAGAACCAAAAAATGAGACATTGTTATGATGGCCAATTCGCTATCATAGAATCACTACATTTCATTATTGAAGCAGAATAAGTAAGAGCACTAGCATGATTTCCATATTGATTCTAATAAATCCATCATCTTAGTGAGAGACGAAGAGTCCATCATTGAGAGAGTCTTCATACTTATTCTGAGAGAGAGAAGAACCTTGCAAAGAGATAGAGGAATGGGACCTCCTTGCTGAGGATTTTTAGCACCATAGCTCAAAGATCTCTCTTCAAGTGTTTTTAGTATTCTATTGTATTCGTCTTCTACCACCAACAATTAATAAAGGGGTTATTTTCCCATTATTGTATTGACTCGTTTGCTTCATTAAGCATTGTTATGTGTATTTGTCTCTTTTTTTAGTGACGCAAATCCACTGCACCAATTGAAAATGCTGCAGCAAAGTTGCATCTTTCTCCTCTGATCACAATAAAAATCATTTAAATTCGCAGAAAATTTTAATTGATGGGTTTTTTTTTTTAATTTAAAATTGAAGGCAAGATCTAAATCTGCGAAATTTCTATTCGCAATTCGCAGATCTTATGCATCCTTTTTCACACTTCAAATATTTGTCATGACCTTCATGACTCCAATCCAACAGTTACTCAAAAATTCTTTAAACTTAATTTTCAACCTTTTCATAATTGGCAGAACTACAAATCAAAACCCATTTAATGTAATTTTTCCTTTTAACTTATATTGCCGATGGATTTCAATACAAAATTAATACTCATCCTATAAAAATATTGCATCCAAAACTTCACTTAAACAACCTGCATCTAACTATTCGATAGTCCTTGGATTTCCAAGCTGTATGCGACAGCCGTTGAATTAAACACATGTTGGATGGTCAACTCAAATTATCAAATTGAATTAATAATCTATCGGATCCAATTGAACTGCTAGATCTCATTCAACTTAAAATGCAATTTCTTTTGATCTGTTTGTTGCCATGATCAAATGGTTCTGATCCCAACCGAAATGATTTGTGAATATGATATCATTTTATTACTTCTGCCATATTAATATTAGTTGCAGGTCCAAACGAATAGCAGATTCTACGAAAGTTTATGGGATTTCGATGCAGAAATCTAACATATGTTTTAACGCTAAATAATAGCCAAGTTATAATACATTCAATATATTTTGAATAACATAAAATCAATTGAACTAGACACAAACTAAATTCACTCAAAACTCAATAATATTTCGAAAGAAAATAAATCTCCAGGATTTGGAATTTACGCACACATTTACACAATTCACAGGCCTGATATGAAATTAAATGGCCTTCATCATATCCATATCACATGCTCCACTACTCTCTAACCTCTATCTACTCCACACTTTCAAATGGTCACAATTTATACAAATACAGATTCATGAACCAATTTGGCTCAGATCTAGAAATTTATCATTCTTTCCTAAAATATCTCTTCAGCTCCACTATTTCCTCAAACAAAATCCCAATTTAAACTTTCAAAACCCTCAAATCCTCACTCTTTCTAAGATTACTCAACTATCTCTAAAATCTCTTCATTCACGACATATTCTCTACAATTTTAATTTACAATTTAAAATTTTCTCAAACTCAACTAAACTTAGGAAAATAAATAAAATGATTAAGGGAACCCACTCCCTTTAGTAAATGTGAAATAAGACTCGTGGGTCTTATAAGTTTTGGCGAATGCTCCTGCATCAGACACCCTAATTTGAAATTTTTCATGACCTCCTGGTCATGTATTCTTCTGTCAAATCATCCAGAATCCCAAACCTTACTTTGTAACTTGCCATCTCTTTCATCATGCTGCTGCTTCATTTATTCTATCACAGTTGCTTTATTCCTTCCAAGTTTCTAAATCTTATGTTGCTGTTGTCCTATTTCTTTGTTGATGCAGATTTCTTTTGTTAATTTCTCCTCTTTGCTGGTTCTCTTTTTGACTGACTTCTTCATCCATAATTTCTCAATTTCCTCTTTACAATTTGCCCTTAGTTGAACTCCATTGACAACTAACTGCTGTACAATCTCTTTTTCCATATAAATTAAGAAATTTATATCCAAATTTACCTTACCTCTCTCATTTATAACCTGTTGGTTGCACTTTACAGCTTCCCCTTCATTGCTATGAAAGTCAATCTTTTCCTCTATATCATCAGGTTTACTTAATAACTTTTCCAGTAAATTAAATCTTCCCTCATATTTAATAAGCATGTCATTTTCATATGGCTTCTCTTCCCTGTATAAAACAAAATTTCCATCACAATTGTCAGATTTAAAATTACTAAGATTGTCTTTCTCCATAGATAATTCTATCATCCGTCTTTCTGCTGATTTTCTGCAAAATTCATAAAAATGTTAACAAATTTCATTTCAACACTTTCCTCTGCATTACACAGTGTTCCTTGTCCTAACACAAGGCTATAATTCAATAATTCAATAGCTAGAATCTCCTGAGGCATATCAGTGTGAAATATCCTTTCATATGTTATATTGATATCATTGCAACATAATAATGTTGTTTCATCTTCATATATAATAGAAACAAAATCCTGTTTTTTTTAAACTTCTTCATGGGTTACAAACTTATAAAAATAATCAATTTCAAAAGCACAGAATTCCTGAACTTCTGTATCTGTCAACATCATCATACATTCCTTCAAATTTTCCATAATAATTCTATCTTGGTCCTTTAGTGAAAATGCCTCATTCTGGTTATCATCAAAAAATCTCATTTGCTTGTCTTCGGCTTCTAGAATTATGACAATTTCCCTGTCAATGCCATTATTCTCAAATTTATTAAATACATGTTCAAAATATTTTTCTAATCTGGCCCTTTCTCCCAGTAATCTCACTTCTTTATCAACATGCATGAGCACATTGTCCCATTGCGGTTCATTACTTGTCAAACCTGAAAACATACACAACACGTCAGTCTTAAAAATACAAGGCCCTTCATTTGAAGCCTCAGTGATCAAATCTTTATGCTTCTCTGAACTATTCTGATAGTTCACTAAGTTATTGAGAAATTCTTCCTCAACACCTCTGATTTCTTTTTCATCAAAGAATACTTTTTTGACTGCAGTTTCTTGAGTATGCTTTGCAACTTTATCATAGGTCGGTAGAATACCTTCCTGTTCTACACAATTCTTTCCAAAACTCAGTTTATCCAAGTAAGATATTTCTGCCTTTCTCTCTTCAATGACAAGACTTTGATTCTTCAAAATATTTCTTGACTTCTTGAGCTGAGTTCTCTGTGTCAACTTCTCTTCTCTTCACTTGATAAATCTGCAATGCATTTATTTCCTTTTCTCTGTCTACTTTCCATTGATTTTTAATCCATGTTAAAATTCCTTCAAACATGATCCAATAAGTTTTTAATAAGAGAAGACACAACCATTCACTCATACCTTTTATTTTTCTCCACCAATTGAAGTCCTGAACTTCTTTATGAATCTCCTTTTGTATTTTTCTTTCTTCTGCCTTTTTCACTTTTTCATGCTCAGGTTCAATTTCATTAAATTTCATACTTGAAAATATACATTCACACAAATAATTAATCCCAAAAATATGATACTTTCTTGTCTGTGTAGATGCTACCAGCACATTTCTCTCATACTGATCTGTATAGATCATCTCTTCGTCATTATCATCACTGTCTCTTTCCCCAAGGATAGGTCCTTTCTCTAGTTTACAAATAGATTCTCTTTTTCCATTCTCAAATTTTCAGAATATTAATTTCTCAACAAATAATTCCCTGACAGGCCACTTAACTCTTTTCCCCACATAAAATCCTTGTTTCCATTCCTCTCTGATTACTTTTTGTACCGAGTTCTGTCTTCATCTCAGCTATCTCTTTGTCAATTTATTCCTTACTCATTCTTTTGAGTCCAACTGCTTTGGCACTTTTCCCTCTCTGTCTGTGACTTTCCTCTATACCCCTATTATGACTAACAATATTCAAATTCATTTCTTCTTCTGGTGAACTTTCCTTGTTCACTGGTGAGCTGCAACCAACCCTTCTTTCTTCTATAACAAGTCAGTTACTTGTCAACCATACCAAATCATCCTTTTGGTATCTTTTCTTTTCCAGGCTCTCTGTGCTAGAACCCTTTCTTCTTATTGAGCACTCTGGCTCAGCTTCCAAAGATTTTGGCTATTGCATATTCCATTGCTCACTTCCTTTTACCTTTAGTAATTTCATTTTACTGTTGGGTACTGCCACCTTTTATCCATATGAGAGTTCTTCTTACTTCATATTCTTTAACATAACTCATGTGTTATGATGCTGCTATAACACATTCTATCTTTTAGCAATTTCATTTCTTCCACTAGCCTCTTTTTGCTAAGATACTTCCTCCTTGTCTGCATATTGATATCTGCAAACATAATCTTCAAACTAGAGTTAAAATAACACTTACCATCTCACTTTCAAGATCTCTGTGTGATCGTATTTCACCAGTCATCTGCATTGTATCTTTATGTGCTGCAATCTATCAGATTCAAAGTCTGATATTCTCTCTCATATCACCATTTTACTTGTATAATCTTACCTCAAGATTCATCAAATTTTTTTCTTCAAACCTGCCAAATTTCTTCAAAGATGTCTTAAATCTAATTCTCATTCCATCAATTAAACCTTTACCAAATGATTCATTATTTCATACTTTATTCAAAAGGCTTCATACAATCAACAATTATTTCTCATCTTACTCTTCAAAATGAACACTTCATCTTTTAAGATCAATTAAAATTCAATATGATCTTTCAACACTATTTACAAAATTCAGAGCAGACACTACAAATTTCTTCTGGAAATGTTTTAGTAAGAAAATCTTGTCTTGCTTCTGCAAATTTCAAATTTCAATTCTTGTAGTGACTATTCTTTCAGATCTATTTAATCCAATCTTCACTCTAACTGTTCCTTCAAATATCATTGTCTTCAATAATACTTGAGAAATCCTCAATCATTCTTCATTTTTCCACAAAATTCTTCAAATCATTTAAATGACTCCAATGTCATAGCAAACCACTCTTCTATTTGACTTTAAATTCAAAACCTTTCTCAATTTACTTTTTTTTTTAAAATCAAATCAATCATTCAATCAACTTATATTTAAATATTACTAAGTACTGACTTCAAACATGGGAGTTTCAGCTGCCTATAAGGAAAATATCTTCTTCTCTGAAATTTCACTTCCTTGTTTTTTTTTAGATATTCAAAACAACTTTAAAATAAATCTTCTTACTTGACCTGCAACACCTTATAGTAATTCTCAGAATTCAATATTCTTCTTCCCCATTCTGACCTCAGTATATTTTGTGCTCTGATTTTTCTTGGATTGTTCCTACTCTAGCATGCAAGTGTCCCTGTCGTTCTGATCATTTCAAAGATCTTTTCCTTTAAAAAAAATACTCCTCTTTGTCAGATGCAATTTATATACATGCTGCAATAAATTTAAATTTATAAACCAAATTCCACAAAGTATTAAAGTCTTCTCTGATACCACAAATGATGCAGCTCCACTGCACCAATTGAAAATTTCACAACAAAGTTGCATCTTTCTCCTATGATCGCAACAAAAATCATTTAAATTCGCAGTAAATTTTAATTGATGGTTTTTTTTTTTCAATTTACAATTGAAGGCAAGATCTGAATCTGCGAAATTGTTATTCGTAATTTACAGATCTTATGCATCCATTTTCACACTTCAAATCTCTATCGTGACCTTCACGACGCCAATCCAACAGTTACTCAAAAATGCATTAAACTTAATTCACAACCTTTTCATAATTGGCAGAACTACAAATAAAAACGCATTAATGTAATGTTTCCTTTTAACTTATATTTCTTGTGGATTTAAATACAAAATTAATACTCATCCTATAAAAATATCGCATCCAAAACTTCATTTAAACAACCTGCATCTAGCTATGCGATAGTCCTTGGATTTCCAAGTTGTATGCGACAGCCGTTGGATTAAACACATGCTGGATGGTCAACTCAAATTATCAAATTGAATTTATAATCTATCGGATCCAATTGAACTGCTAAATCTCATGCTACTTAAAATGTGATTTCCGTTGATTTGTTTGCTGCCATGGTCGAACGGTTCTGATCCCAACCGAAATGATTTGTGAATATGATATAATTTTATTACTTCTGCCATATTAATATTAGTTGCAGGTCCAAATGAATAGAAGATTCTATGAAAGCTTATGGGATTTCGATGTAGAAATCTAACATGTGTTTTAACACTGAATATAAGCCAAGTTATAATACATTCAATATAATTTGAATCACAGAAAATCGATTGAACTAGACACAAACTGAATTCAATAAAAAATCAATAATATTTCGAAACAAAATAAATCTCCAGGATTTGGCCTTTACACACACATTTACACAATTCACAGGCTTGATATGCAATTAAATGGTCTTCATAATATCCATCACACACGCTCCACTACTCTCTAACCTCTATCTACTCCACACTTTCAAAAGGTCACAACTTATGCAAATACAGATTCATGAACCAATTTGGTTAAGATCTAGAAATTTCTCATTCTTTCCTAAAGTATCTCTTTAGCTCCACTCTTTCCTCAAAAAAAATCCCAATTTAAACTTTCAAATCCCTCAAATCCTCACTCTTCCTAAGATTACTCAACTGTCTCTAAAATCTCTTCATTCATGACATATTCTCTACAATTTTAGTTTACAATTTAAAATTTTCTCAAACTCAACTAAACTTAGGAAAATAAATAAAATGATTAAAGGAACCCACTCCCTGTAGTAAATGCAAAATAAGACTCATGGGTCTTATAAATTTTGGCGAATGCTCATGCATCATTTAGTTTATGTTTGTAGATGCATTTTTTCACCGTTTGTAATGCTTTGTTTTATGTAAGTCTTACCACTAATAACACCAACTATATATGTGATCCTTTGTAGGGAACAACCAATTGTTAAGGAGGTGTTATTTGGTGCTCCATTACCACAGAAACACAAAAATAATACAAATGAAGTCTTGTCAAATAGTTGAATAGAATGAACTTAGGTTTACAAAATCCTTATGTCGAGATAACCACACTAACATAGTTTTCTAAAGTAGATGATAGGTACAGAGATGCGAGGGGGGAAAAACATAGATGATCGCACTTCAAGAAAAAGAGGACCTCCATGCACCTTAATTAATAAATTTTAGAATAGAGATGAATGAAAACCCCAACAAAATGTTTGAGGAAAATCATAGGTGAGGCATGTCATAAATAAATGATGGTAAGATTGGGTAAAGTAATTCTCTGGTTAGATTTTGTTGATTTAAAGCATACCCATGCTACTATAGATTATGCCCTTGAGTTATTATAGTGGGTTATTTTAATATTACCTTTTGTTTCTAGCCTCAATGGTTTATTGAGATAATATCAAAAGGAAAATGATACAATAAAGCAAACCAACTGAATTTTAGAACCCTTACTTTTGCATGAAACCGCCAATGGCTAAGTGACGTGGACATGATGGGGCCCACTTGCACAAAGGAAAAAATAATATTTACCATGAAAGTGGTAAGTTGAAGTAATTTCTCTGGAAATTAGTAATATTTTGTTATGACATGTTTGATATCATAGAAGTATTGTTGAGAAATATAGGGGCAACAAGTATAGGTGATTTCTCTTACTTTGATAACTTCTTGTGATGTATTTTACTTGGCTTGATTAAATTTTTCTTTCACTTTATAATTATTAGTGTTTTCTATCATCAAACAACTACCAAAAATAAAAATAATGAGACAATAGGACACAAGATGTAGGCAATCAACTAGGGTCAAAACCTCTCCAACTGAGAGGAAAAACCTCAAGAATTATTCTCTTCTTATAAACCTTCAATTGATGAATTCCAAGACCTATGACCCTTTAAAAAACCTCTCCAAGAATAATTCAAACTTTTCCTTGATGTGCTTCCCTTCACACAAGTCAACGTTGGTCAACCTTTCTTTCCAATCTCAAATTTCGACCCTTTTTTTTCTTCAGAATTCCAGCTTGCTGCAATAGAACTGCAACTTTAGCCCTTTTATATAGTAACCCTAGTTCACATGCATGGCTAGAGGATGGATGAAATTGTATCCTTTCTTCTTTGCTTGACTTGAATTTGTTTTCTTGTGATTTTGGATTGAAAATATGACCTTTCTTAGCTCAAAAATTGATCCTTGAAGATGACTGCAAATTTTCACTTGTTGTTGCAGAAATATGATCTAATCCTTCACACGTGTGGAGTAGAATAACCCATATATAGACCCACAAGTGCTTTGATCTTTTTTCTTCTCTTTCTCATTGTCTTTTCTAAAATAAGGCTTCCTTTTATTCCTTGATCGAACTCTTTATTTCTTGGAATGCATGCCTCTTTGAGTGAGGTCGAGTCCTCCTTTATATAGGATTTCGAGGGTCCCTTAATAGGCCGAAATGTCATTCTAGATAGACCGAATAACTCTTTTGAAGGAAAAATTTAATCTTTCCCCATGGCAAAGTCTTGGAGGGTCTTTTGACCTTATTTTGACTCAAATAAATTTCTTTACAATATGCAACATGCCCAAGAAGGGTCTTTCATACATGACAATGAATTTATTGACTTGTAGATTCAATGGAAATCCCTAGAAGCTCTCAATGGGAGATTTACCTATAAAATAAATTTCCTTGAGCATGAAAACTATGGCTCAAGAGTAACAATAATAAATTTATTTTCTCTTTTCATTAAATGGTTACATATGTCATTATGAAGACCAAACTGTGGAGGTATTCATAATCCATACAAGGTACTTGGAAATTCTCAATCTGAAGAATTCTCATAAGAAGAGTAATATTGGTAACCCATTTTTTTAGTATCATATTAACCATCATTGTCAATTAGCAATGCCTTGAATAAAAAATCTATATCTCCACAATATCATAACACAATTTTGGTGAGACCAATGACTAATAGACACCATCATCATTGTCTCTTAAGGCACATACCCCACCCAGGTGTTCACAGGGTATGTCCTCCCAGGACTATTCTTATCTTGGGTTCACAATCCTCAAATAATATCGGTCCTCTTCGACTACTCTTATCTTGGATTCCCTACCACATCCTCAAAGAGTATCAGATGTCATATGCTTACCCAATCCTCCATTATTTCTTCACAATATGAAGACAAGAATGATGTGTCTATCTATTCCTCTTAACCAGGGAATATATACCCATTCCTATAATGGAATGTACCCAAGCTCCCTTTTAACAAGGGACTTTTCCAAGCTCCCTCTTAAACAGGGAATTGTTTCCAACAAAATATTCCTTCCTTTGGTGGATATTGTGGGAATTTTAGCTTCTTATAGAGATCCTCATTTTGATGTAATGAATTTCATCTTGATCATTATGGAGCATTCTTCTTTTAGCAATTATTTGTAGGGCATCGACCATCCATCACTTTCCTTCATGAACCATGTCAACCATGTCATCATTTTCTTCATCGGAAAGTGATCTTCTAATCCACATCTGGCTTTTCTTCATATACCCACTTCTTCCAAATCATGTTTCTGTTAGGATCTTTCATCCAACCACATGAGTGCTAGTTGTCGGTGACATCTACAACTCTCTTTCAGTAGCCATGTATTAACTCATCCAAATGTTGTTCAAAAATTAAAAATTAACATCAAGTCAAAGTTACCTTTTATGATGCCCTTTTATCATGACATATTCTTGCAACATCAACATCACGTACATATATTGACACATCTCCAAGATATTAAATACAAATCAAAACTTTCCTGCTGGAATTGCTATGCTAGCCAATTCCGGCGGGTATGGAGTTCAGAAGCACAAAAATAAGACTACTCTAGTAGGGGAAACTAGTCCATAATTTGTTTCCCCGAGTGGGGAAACCAACATGTTCAGTCATTATCCAAAATATAGTTCAGTCATTATCCAAAAATTTAAAGTACTGAGCAGGAATAGGAAAAACATGAAAACGAGAAATTAAGCCTAACTGAGGTAGGTAACCTCCCAAAATGAGTTCTAAGGTGACGCATCATGCTACTGGTCATGAGGAGGAGGCTCTTCTATGATGAAGCAACCATAGTCTTCAGAGGAGTCCTCTTCATTCATTGACAGCTTCACCAAAGGCCCTGATGTATTAGCTGAATGCACTCCCGGATCCTTCTCCATGCCATTTGCTGCCAAGATTTTGTTGCCTTCATTGTTGGAGGAATGCGTGGTAGAATTGGTGGGAAACACAATGGATTTCCTATAAAACTGAGGTTGAGAAGTTGAGATGGTGGATTTTCTAAGCCTTTTGTGAGGACCAGAGCTGGCAGAGCTCACAGCCTCTTGAAAATGCACAGTGAGAGTAGCGGAGATGAGCGGAGGGAATAGAGCTCCAGAGGAATCAAAGTGGAGCTGAGAGGACTCTGAATTTCTCTCATGGGGAGGGATATTTCCTTCATCATGTATGGAAAGGGGAGGGTGATAGGACTGGCCTTTGCCACAACCCCTTCTAAAGCGCATTTTGTGCCTTCGAGGCATGGCTGAGCAGGTGGGAAAAGGAGTGGTGTCGGGAGAAGAAAAGAGGAGGCAGGAGGCCTCAATCAACAATGGGGGAAGAGAATGGAGGAGCTCAAGACCAGGGCAAGCGAAATGAATTGTGAGATCCAAATTGGAAGAGAAGTATGCAGGTGATAAAGAGAAGGGCGCCATGGAAAAGCGGGAAGACCAGCAGGCCAGATGACAGTAAAGGCACGCAGCAGGTGTATTAATGCTCACGAAATGAGAACAACTACAGAATTTATAAGGGCGAGGATGGAGTCCATGTGCAACCATGTGGTTACGGCATCTGCCCTGCGGATGAGCCGCCACGTCCGTTAGACTAGCAATCACCCGCATCCAGGAGAAATGTAGTGGGCTTTGGTCTGGTTTAGTCTAACTACTCACTCGACGAGCCACGACCTTGCTCAGGATCGAACACGAGACCGGTCCATCGTTACAAGTCTTACCTTACCACTCTTCCGCCACCAACGACCTTCTCCGAGATATTAGATGTTAAGGGTGTCCTTTATTTCCATAATTCATCAGAGTCTTCATTCCTTTTCCATGGGGATGTCATGGCTAATTATTCTAGTAATAAGATGTTGATTTCTTTTTTACGTGACCATATTTACATCTTTCATGATATCTTCTTCCTTTCTTCACATATTGTATCTTAGGAACTTCCATCCATAGTTCCTTTGTCTTTTTCAACCACCCCATATTCCATATGAGGACATATTATGCTTATTTCATCTAGTTAATATGTGAACCTTGCCTTCATGCATATTTTCAATGAAAGAGGTCCATTTCCTTTAACCATACTCATGAGGTAGAGTATTCACCCATGCTATCTACGACTATAAGATGACATGACTTATTTTATCAAACATATACGTATATACCTCTTTTATTTTATTGGCCATCCAGACTTCCTTTGGAAGCTACATTTCCTTGATTGAGAGTAATTCAATCATCTTAACATGCTACACTCCTTTGTCATCATACCATAAATATTCCAAACAATGAATCCCATAAAAGGAATAATTCTTAGCAAGACACTTACTTCTTCCAAGAGGTGAACCTTTTAATGAATATTCTAACAAAGGATCTTGATTATCCTTATCGTGAAAATGCTCCTTCATAATGATGATGATGCATGATGAAATATATTCTATATGGATTGACTCTACCCATAAGTATTACTTATGCTTTTAATGAGGTTACAAAGAGCTCCTTCTTCCCTATGATGACTTGTTATAGACTTCTACTTCAACTATATTTCAAGCTTCTTATAATGATTCCATGAGATATTGCCTCAATCGTATGCTAGAGTGATATGATACCCTAAAATGATGCATCCTATCATGCTTATAATGTTTCCTACCATGATAGCTATATTTTGCAAAGAATGAAAATAACTTGGTAGAGGAGAGTATCTTAATCATGGTAGAGATCATTTACTTCATCCTTCTTTTATTTCTTCTTTTCAGCTTCTTCCACTTCTTCGGTGACATGGGATTCTTCCCTTCCTATTTTGTTGTTGTCCTTCTAGAATTTAGGACAATTTATATTATAGTGCCCATATTCATGACATCCATAACATTGAATTCTTGAAATATCCTTTATTTTCTTCTTCTAAGGACCAAACATTCCAAATTTTCCTTTCTTCCTAGCCATGACAGCAAACACTTGTACTTTCTTGTTTGATCCTGCATCAATTTTTGCCTTCATCTTGGTTTCTTCAATTTTGCACAATGACCAAATTTCACTGAATGGGGTAGTTTCCTTCCTTTTATAGATACTTGATGTAAAGTTTCCCCATTCCTTTAGTAGTGCATTGAACACTATGGTGGTAATTTCCTTATCAAACATTATTTCCCCCAACTCTTGTAGTTGGTCTCTTATTTCTGACACCCTCATAATGTATGAGGATATTCCATCTTCATTTGAGATCTTCATTTTGTATATCTTGTTTCTCAAGGATATCAATTATCTAGAAGTACTTACAGAGAAAAATTCTACTAGATTCTCATATATTTCTTTTGATGTCCCCAATTTTGATAAGAATCCTTTGAGCCCTTACTTACCATTTCATATATTTTTCTAAGGCTTGAGGTTATTATTTTGGAGGTTTAGTGATTGAACCTTAACATTATCAAAGACTTCATTTTCTATGAGGATCAATAAATCCTCTTCTTCATTGCAAGAAAGTTTGATGACCCAACCAATTTGTTTCTTTCCTTGAAAAATTAAATCATTTAAATATAAGACTACTTATTTGACAATTGAAGATGCTTCTTGATGAAAATATCTTCAACTCGATGAATTCTTGATTTTTGGTGATGATGTTGATAGTGACTTCTTCTTGCTTCCCTTGGATGTAGGTATTTCAATATGCTTCAATGGGTAGTCTTTATTGAAGTGGAGGTAGGGTCTTGTAGATATTCTCTTTGTGATGATGAAATGAGCTCCTCAAGAATGCTTGAAGTGTATATCCTTTCTTTGGATTAGCTATGGTTTTGAGGTCTCTTTTGATTCTTCTTAGTTACTTCCTTCAAGATGATGAGAGGGTTAGTCCTTCTTAATGATTGATGCTCTCGGTTTTTCTTATATGATATTCTTGTATATTGATCCTTGAGTGTCCTTCTTTGATCTTCCCTTCCTTGTATTGTCACCTTAGTTCTGAAACCATGCTGAGAAATCTAGGGGAAAAAATTATAGGTGATTTATCTTACTTTGATAACTTCTTGTGAATTTTTTTACTTGTCTTGATTATCTTTTTGTTTCACTTGATCATTATTAGTGTTTTATATCATAAAAAAACTACCAATAATAAAGACAATGAGACAATAAGACACAATATGTAGGTGATATGCCAAGGAAAAAACATATCCAACTAACAGGAAATCCCTCAAGAATTCTTCTCTTCTTATAGACCTTTAATTGAAGAATTCCAATACCTATGACCCTTTACCAAATCCATCCAAGACCAAGTTAAAATTTTCCTTGATGTGCTTCTCTTCCTTCAAGTCAACACTAGTCAACCTTTCTTTCCAATCTCAAATTTTGACACTTTTTCAAAATCTTGACTCGTTGTAATAGGACTTAAACTTTGGCCCTTTTCTGCAATAACCCTAGTTCACCCTTGTGGCCAGAGGATGGAATAAATTGTCTCCTTTCTTCTTCTCTTTACTTGAATCACTTTTCTTGTGATTTTGGCTTGCAAATATGACCTTTCTTATGCCAAAAATTGATTCTTGAATATGAATGCAATTTGATTCTTGTTGTTGCGAAAATGCATCATAATGCTTTTCACATGTGGAGGGGAATAACCCATAAAAAAACCCACAATTTCTTCGGTCTTCATTATTCTCTTTCTCCTTGTCTTCGTTATAATTAGGCTTCCTTTTCTTCCTTGATAGAACTCATTATTTCTTGGAATACATGTCTCCTTTAGTGAGGATGAGTACTTCTTTATATAGGATTCATAGGGTCCCTTAATAGGCCGAAATTCCCTTCTAGGTAGGTCATAGGTCGACTAGCTCTTTTGAAGGCCGACTTGAATCTTGCACCATGACAAGGCCTTAGAGGATCATTTGACTTTATTTTGACTCAAATAATTTTCTTTAAAATATGTAACATTCCCAAGAAAGGTATTTCATACATGACAATGAATTTCTTGACTTGTATATTCAATTAAAAGCCATAGAAGCTTTCAATGGGAGCTTGACCTATAAAATAAATTTCCTTGAGCATGAAACTCATGCCTCAAGAGTAACAATAATAAATTTATTTTCCTCTTTTCATTACATGTTTACACATGTCATTATGAAGATTGGATCTAGTTACACATTTCAACAATTACTATGGTACCAAAGGAACAAATCATTGGTTGCAAGCCATCATGGGAACAAGGAAATAAACTCTTCCTTGTGATGATAAAAAGAATGGATATTGTGTGATAGTATAATATGATTACCAATTATTCTTAGGTTGTAATAGAATTATTGTCTATTAATATTGCATCGGACCTTACACATCAAATGTATTAAAATATTTTGTTGTTGAAGGAAGTGGATGTGTTCTGATTTATAAGGAAAGAACCATATTATAGTAACATGGAAAGTATGAGACAATCAATACACATACAAGAATAATAGATAGAAACCACATGGATGTATACGAAAGAAAATTTTCATATAATTTATGTTAATAAACGTCATATAAGATGAAAAAGGGGCCAAAGTTGAAAATATTGTAAAGTTGACCCTTGGTTGGCACTACAAAAAATAGTAAAGCAACCCAAGATGGGCATAACTAAGATTACTTGGAAAAAGTAGACAAAAATGCGGCCATTTTGAATATGGAAGGCACAAGAAGTTATCTTAAACTCTACTCATGCATGCATAATGCATATGCAACATTTGCATTAAGATAAAAGTATAGTAGTGTTATTTAGTACAAAGTTCTCTAGTTGCAATCTCTCATAAAAGGCAAGAACAATAAATGGTTTGTGAATATATTATTATTGCTAAAGCAAATAGTGCAAACAAAATTGGTATCTCTATAGTCTGAAACATACAGTGGAACCACATGGTGGGATCTTTGTTAATTCACATAGCCACTGGGTAAATAAAATAATTTACAATAATGAGTTTACAACTATGCTGCTAACTCTTATTAAGTGCATATCACTGACCCTTGTTGGGTTGTGATGCATATTGATGACCTTTGTTGGGTATATAAATAATAGTTGATAGTGTTTGTAATGAATATTTAAACAATATATATAAGTTATTAAATGATTATTGATGGAAACTAATGAAAATAATGTCTGTGAATGAGGTCAAACAAGACGAAGTAATCCTGGCCGAACCTGTGCGCATTCTCGATCAAAGAAAAATTATGTTACAAAAACAAGTGTTTACCCATGTTACTTTAGCCAAGAGAGGTTAACTAGGAATATGAGAATAAATATTTTATTCGAGAGGAATATTCTAGTCTTTTTTTAAGGCCAAGAAACATCGAGGACAATTTTTCCCCCGAGGGGGGGAACATGTAACACCCCTTGGTGAAAAGTAAATATTCAATTTACTTTTACCACAAAGACTTCGTAAATCATGGGTTATGAAAAAATCCTAGTGGGAACTTTAATGTTTAAATTTTATTTTAATTTTATATAAAATTGGTTATGGAAAGCCATGGAATTCATTAGAAAATACCCTAGATGAGAATTTTCATTTACCAGATAGTTAGAGGAAAATTACTTCCTCTCTCCCTAGAGATAAAACATCTCAGTGGAAAAATAAGCTAACGAAGGCAAGAGAGAAAAGTCAGAGGCATCTTGAAGGAAGGAGAGGTGAAATCGATACCTTGAATAAGACATTGTTAAGGCGAGGCATGATGCTACCAATTAGGGTATTATTGAGCTAGACTGAGAGTCAATGGAATCCCTAAGACATACTTGTGAGTCTGTGAGTTCTAGGCTGGATTGGTGTAGTCTGAGATGTCTGAGAATAGACCTTGCTAGGTCATTTCCCACATGTTGTTTTGGAATTGAAAAGGCTCCCATGGGGGGGGGGGGTGGGAATTGGGCGTGATTTACATTCTCATTGGTTGGGATGAGTGGTCTTTCTCATGGTTGAATTCCCTAACTAACTAAACCTATGCATATAAGTATATTTAATTTATACAACTTATAGTGAATTTTTCAATGTTGTGGAATGAATGGAAAATGATTTTTCTATTGAATAGATGTTGGTTATAGCAGTAGGAAATAATGGGTCACTGAAAAGAGGTTAGCAACTTAACGTGTGATTTTAGAATACCGAATACCTATTGTTCGTATTATTTTTTTGAACAATGAAAATTATTGTAGATATCCATGATATTTGTATATAAGAAAAATGATTGTATCTTCTTGTACAATGAAGTTCCTATAAAAATTTTGATATCTGAATAGGAAGGAATGAATGATTTATGTACAGTAAAATAGGTTTTTATGAATACTAAACCTGAAGAAATAATTGTACTTTTTTAATTAATGTTGTGAAAAAATGTTGGAAAAATAGAAGGGAACCATGCTAAGAACTTAGGATCATTAAGATATTAATAATTATTATTATATAAGGAAAGTGGGGAACGAGTTAGTTCCAATTTAATAGGTCAAAACCCATAAGCAAAGAATTCCAGAACCCTATAACTATTATTATATAAGTGCCCAAATAAAAATTGGTGGGTCCCAAAGGAATTCAGGTCCCACCTTCCCTCCATAACAATGATAGTAATTATTGAACAAAAACTTACTAGAGTACCATAATTGTATCAAGCATGACCTATATATGGATAACTGAATAGAGAAATAAAATAAAAATTCTATATCTTAATCAAGAAGTGACCCTATAATAATAAATCTTTACATAAGTTAACAACACCCATACTCCCATAATGGGATAAAGGAAAATTGTCAAATCAAGGAATTAAAGATACATAATTAATAAGAAAAATTTGACGACCTATCCCATGCATGTAAATATAAGAATTACGAATAATGATAGAAAATAAGAACCAACAATTGTCACTAGATAATATTGCAAGTATTTACAAAGCGAATAACCAACAAGCTGAAAGAAAGATACATACATATCATTAACATGATCTATATCATTATAGTATTAAAAGGCACCCAGTATGCTTATATGGAAATATTTATAAATCATTTATAGACAACCCAACAATAAATTATGAGAACCCAATTACATTACAAGAAAATTACAAGGTGTTGTAGATAAGCTAGTACTTATACAGGTTACATAATTTCAGTTGAAGGAAACGAAAACTAATACTAAGAATTCCAAATAAATTATTGGTACGGATTCAAAAAATAAACTAAACAATGATTTTCATTAAGGGTTCATTACTAAAGTAAAAATTAAACTCGTAAACTATTAAAACCCTAAGGTCTAGGGTTAACAATTAAGGGAATAATTTTGTTTAAGTAACCAAAACACATGTAATCTCAAAGAGAATTTTACATAGTAATTTAACAATCAAATAGTTCAGGAGATGACAATAACGACACAACTACCATAGCCTCAAGTCCTTCAAATTGAGTTCTAACTCCTACTAAGCTCGTGGCTCAAAACAATTTCCGAATTAAACTAAAATATTTAAGAAGGGGCTTCAACCATTCACAATAGTTTTAGAAGAACCTAGTCAAGGGTGAAACTATTGAGTCAAGTCACCATAGCAATAACCATCGTTACAAAAATTTAAACAAAATACCCAAGTGTTGCATAAGCAGTTATCTTAACCTGCAACCCAAACACATAGGTTATAATTTGATTGTTTTAAGGGATTTTAGCCCATAAAAATAGCATGCAAGGAATTCACGGAAAAGGGTAACAAATTTCTTGAAATCACATCCATAGAATTTCTCCAGAGGATGCCTCAAAGCAAAGGAAAAAAAAAAGAGTATGAATAAAAAACCGCCTATGTAATGAGGTCGAAAAATGATGGTAGAGGGTTATGTATGCTCTCACTTGAGAAATGTAACACTAAATACTTGCAACTAGGCTGACTTTGTTAAGGAAAAGCATCACCATGGTAACAAAATAATATGCTAACATAGAATACCATACCACAATTAAACACGATAATAGAGAATACATACTGATTTACCTGTAGGAAGCTAGCAACCATCATCTCGTAGAGGATGCAACCCTAGAGTAGTTGTAGAGCTTAACTAGCATAGATAAAGAATGTGATCGATCAGAGGCGAGAGAAGGGGAGGGGGTAGCTACCCCTTAACCACCCCACTCACTTGGGAGCCATATGATTAGAACCCTGTAGATATGATGGTGGAAGGTGCAACATGTGTAACTCGAGATTAGTATGATGTGAAATAGTTATAGAGCATTAAAACCTTTGATAGGGTTCTATTTACCCAACATTTTCCTACCTTGTCAAGTTATGTCACATGACCCAAACACAATAGTCATCATATGTATAATCATAACATGGAAGAAACATATATTTAATACTCAAATTTTGAATAGTCAGACCGAGAAATCATGTGAATGTAGTAATAATAATGTTAATTATACCATTAACACCCTTTTTTTAAGAACCAATGTAATTTTGGCAATGAATGGAGATTGTATAAGTTGTTTGGTCATAAATCTATATAGGTAAGTATCGTAACCTCTAATAACAATTAAAAAAAATCATAAGTTGGGAAGGTGCAAGTAATAAAGCCTATTAGAGGGAAATTTCAGGCTAAAAATGGCCTCCTAAGGAAAAATAATAAAATAATAGTTATAAATTTTGGAGGGAAAAGAAGAAAACTACTTTTTTAATTATATTTTGGCTTGTCTCCTTATATATTTACTCAATTTCAAGTGTAGATACTTGTTGGATGCATAATTAAATTCCACATACAATGAACACTTATTATGCATACGTTCAAGAAGACCCACATTGACAAAAATTGAAAATACATTAAAAAAATGTGTTAAACACGTTTTTTTAATGTATATGCAATTTTGATCAATGTGGGTCTTCTAAAAAGTATGCATAATGGGTACCATTTGGATGTGGAATTTAATTTCAAATCCAACGAGTATCTACACATGAAATTTGAGTAAACCTATAAGGAGATAAGCCAAAAATACAATTAAAAAAAGTAGTTTTTCTTCTTTTCCCTCCAAAATATTTACATGTACCTCTTTTTAAATTTAAAATATTTTGATTGGTTTACATATTATGCCATGGAAATTACATGAAAATTTCATGGGCACTTTTAAGATAAAATTTCCTCTAATAAGTTTGGGTATTTTTATTTTTTTATTTATTTTTATTTGTTAATGGATGTTACAAATATGAAGGCTATAAGGGTTATAATCAGTGTGCGCAATCGATGGGTATATATATGTGTAGTCTAAATAGGTCACATTTTCACCATTCTTGCATCATTTTTAGAAAATATCGCAGACTTATTTAAAAATTTGGGTTAATGTTGTCAAGTTATAGGATTTTTGATGCCTCAAGGGTTCTTGATGGTGCTGAATCCATTTCCCCCATCATAAAAATGGTTTAAACGCTCTCGGGAAAAATTGTGGCCTTGTTAGACAACACATTCCTTTCTTATGTTGACACTAATGGCCAAAGACCCGTGACAACCAAAAGAAAAAAGGATTTGAGATTTAAGATGATTCATTATTCCTGTTTATTATATAGTTGTTTTGGATAGAAATCCTTATGTGTTGGAAGAATCAATGCACCTCTATGGAATCCAAAATTTCCACCCTGGGGATCCTAGTTATCTATTTGGAAATTTTACTAAAACATACAAGTTTTGGTGTAATGACAAACCCCTTCATGGTATAAAAACCTAGACCCATGTTCGATTCCCCCAAGCTATGCCTGAGAGGGGGTGTTGGAAGAATCACCACACCTCTATAGAATCCATAATTGTAGTTATCGGTTTGGAAATTTTACTAACACCTCTAGGTTTTGGTGTAACTACAAAGCTCTTCATTTTGTTGATTGTGGATTCCAAGAATATCCCATAATCTAACGATCGGGAGAGAATTCAAAACATTTGGATGATGGAACTTTTTAAAATGTTAATGAAAAATATTTTCAATCCCTTTAAACATTTTTACTCTCGGCGTTTATTTTCATCAATCAATAGCTAGTGGGATTAACCTGAAAAATCATAATGCATAGTTATACAACATTGTTGCATCCAGATACAGGTAAATGTAGCTTCTGTACTGAAGCATGTCATGGTTTTTCGGTTAAACGTTTCATACATTAAAGACACATAGTCAATGTGGAATCAACTTATTGAAGTTAGTTTGTTAGTTGATGATAGTAAAATTATAGATGTTGATCCAGGCTAGATAAGCCAAGTTCCACATATATTAAATATTCTCTTACATTGTGTGCTTCTCTCCTAAATTTGTTTGAAGATGAATAAAACCTTTTTATGAATGGAGAAAAGGTTTCATAGAGAGGCTTACTAGTGGGTGGGTCTTTTTTTATATACTAGGACTATCATGTCATTCATTCTTAGTCCTAATGGGTTATTATTAATTATTAGTCCTGATGGGTAATTCAATTGGTTCATTGGCCCTCTGTTACGAAGTGTGGGTTCAATTATCCTTGGGTTCATTAGTCGAATGGGTCATTCTTGACAGACATGACTATGACACATCTCATTATTTTTAGCCATCTTTTGTCAGGTCATACCCCATCATTTAGGACTATATTAATTCCCATTCTAATGGTTATGAAATAATCTCATACTACTACTCTCCTTAATCGTTGATGAAAACCTCTAGCTAAAGAGAAATACCTAGAAGCAACACAAGTAGTGCCTCAAGTTACAATTTCAACATTAACTAAGATTCCTTTCAATTATCCCATATAGTGGGAGATCTATTAAAGTTTTAGATGGATAGAACTTGAGGTAGAGGTCTGTATTTTTGCGTTAGTACTGAGAAGAAAAAGGGAAGAATAAGCAAGGAACGAGGGGGAATAGATAATAAACTGCATGATAGTATGGGAATTTTATAAGCCTAAAGTATAATAATATAAATGCCCAACATCATCATGTGTTGGTTTATCAGGCCCAAGATACTGCCATTTAAAAACATACACTGCCCTTATATGAATGAGTCCCTTAGTTGTAGTGATTCCCTTTCGAGGGAACTATATTTTGCTCAATTTTCTTTGCCTCTGCCTGGAATTTTACATCCCAAAGGATGTATTGTAGAAAAGTTGGCTGAAAGTAGAAATATATGATACATATTAATATGAAATATATACATATTAATAAAGGCAAAGATACATATTATTATAACTCAACGGTCATGAGTTAACAAATATAATTCAAGGTACACTTCAGAAGTGCAAAAGGGAAAAAAATAGGAAATATGTTAGGTCCCCATATTACTAGTGCAGTCCCTTATTATTATTAGTGTAGCCCTTATTTTTATTGTTGTACCCCTGTAACCCCCATATTGTTATTATTGTTACCTTACATTATTATTGTTAGGTCGGTTAGGATTATATTGTGACCCCATGGACCCCTATATATAGAAGGAGGTTTTGTCATTTGTATCATCCAAGAATTTTTCATTTATGTAATGTATTGGAGGTTTCCCCCTTGAAGTGGCTAATTTATAAGGCGTTGATATCTCTTTTCTTCTATTTTTGGAGTTGGTTCTATAAAATTTGGTATCAGAGCTTTGGATTCTAGGGTTTCACTGCTCCAAATAGGTCATCATGTCATTTTATCTATAACATTTTTTATACAAAGGTTCAAAAGATGAACCATTTACAGAGAGAAGCCGAAATATTGAGGAACGTCATGTACAAAGTTTAGATCTTGGTTTGCAATATTTTCGGAGATATCATCTTTGGAAGTTAGGCTTTTTTTCAGGCTCTCGAATTTCACCTAAACAGATCATTGTGGAATTTTGACTATAAATTTTATTCTACGAAGGTTCATAAGCTGAAATTTTTCTATAGAAAAGCCGAAATTTTGAGGAACTTCCTGTAAAAAATTTTAGATATTTTTTTGCAATATTTTCGGAGATATGATCTATGTAATTTAGGGTTTGTTCAGGCTCTCAAATTTCATCTCAAAGAGGTGACCTTGGGAAAATCGCCATAACTCTCTCTCTGAGCATCGGATTGGAATTCTGTAAAAATTGGCCGTAATTACACTGACTGCAGTTTTTTGTGTATCAATTTCAGATCCTAAGGAGGAAAGAGTGAGACATGGCATGTCGTACAAGTGTGCTCTACTGAACTAGTCCATAATTAGGTCATTGTGGCAGATTTGGCATAAATTTGTCTTGAAGTATCCAAATCAAGTCAGATCCGTGGAATTCGAAAGAAGATTCAGAGCGATACTACAGGACCAAATTTCATATATTTAAGATTCACAATTACAAATATAATTCAGTTTCAATATCGAGCTCCTCAAAAGCAAGAAAAAAGTGTTATTTTTTTTTCAAATTGCATAAGTCTTGTTTGAAAAATAACTTTTAAGTGATTCCAAGGCCCTATTGAGCATAGTATTGGGTTCTAAAATTCCCCCTAAAAAGAATTAAACATCCATTAAGCCCTCAGAATACTCTACTATGACTCATGAAGATGAATAATTGCAACATGATTTGTAAAAATTACAAGAGAAAGTGCACCAAATTTCACTTTCGCAAAGAGTAACAAAAAATAAAATGGAAGTTTTGAAGAAAGGCATGGAAGAAAATATGGATGGTTTGAAGAATAATATGAATGGTTTGAAGAAAGGCCAGGAAGATAAGATGGATGGCATGGAAGCTGGCATGGAAGCTAATATGGATGACATGGAAGAAAAAATGAAAGACAACATGGAAAACATGAAGAATGATCTAAAAGCAGACATGAAAGGTTTGACAAAGTTGAAACAAGAAATTTTTCCTAATGTAGAAAAGATAGTAGAGGAAACTCATGATGAGAACAAAATAAATGTTAATCATGATTTCATAAACTCTAATTTTGGATGGAAGAACCACAATATTCCAAAGATGGATATGAGGAATTTTGATGGCAAGGATCCCGTAACATGGATACTATAGATGGAGCAATATTTTGATCTCAATATGTGCAAAACACACAAAAGGTACAAATTGAAACTTTACATTTAGAATAAAATACATTTGTATGGTATCGATGGATTTTCTCTCGTAAAAAAATTGTCAATTGGTCAATTTTTACGGAGGAAATGATAGCACATTATGAGGATACAAAGAGAAACACCTTCTTTAGCCAATTGATAAATATCAAACATAAGGGTTCAGTGGTGCAGCACATTGAGGACTTCCAAAAATTGAATATAAGGGTAACTAATATTACAGAGGAATACATGATTGGTGTTTTCATAGGGTCTTTAAAGGATAACATCCAACATGAAGTTCACGTTTGGGAATTTGATTCATTGGAGAAGACATTCAGGTTGGCAAGAAAAATTGAATGTAAAATTATGGCAACAAGGAAGCCTACCACTCACATCTATAAATATGGAAGTGTTGCTACTCCTAGACTTCCACAACCTACAAGGTTGACACCACAACAATTGAAAGAAAAAAGAGAAAAAGGGCTTTGCTACAATTGTGATAGAAAATACACTAAAGGTCATAAGTGCGCCAAGAAGAAATTATTTTACATAGATTGTGAAGAGGAGGAAGAAAATGAACAAGAAACTTAAAAATAAGAGGATATACACCAGGACCCAACCCTGGATGAAGAAGAAATGAGTCTGACCATATCGTGTAATGCATTGGCATGAATTACCACTCCTCAAATTGTCAAGATAGAAGGACATATCAAGAAGAAAAATGTAACAGTGTTGATTGATTCAAGTAGTGCCCATAACTTTATTCATTGTAAGGTAGCCAAGGAATTGAATTGTTTCCTATACCCAGCACCAGAATGTCAAGCGATGGTTGCAAATGGAGGAACTATCAATTTCTCTAGAAAATGCCATAATATCAAGCTAACCATGGGGGAATATGTATTGAATATTCCAATGCTTTCCATTCCAATGGGAGGTGCTGATGTTGTACTAGGAGTACAATGGTTACAATATTTGGGGATGGTAGCTTTTAATTTTCAAGAACTTTTATTGAATTTTTTTCTGAAGGAAAGGAAATCGAATTACGGGGTATCACAGGGAAGCTGGAAAAGATAATAATCTCTAATGTCATTAAAAAGCTTTTGAATAAATAACAACAAGGCGTAATTACACAATTATGCTCACTAGAATTTCCAACATCAAAATCATCTATTTCTCTAGATCTCCAAAAAGTCTTGGATAATCATTCCAAGGTGTTTGAAACTCCCAAAGGACTCCCACCTATTCGTGATCATGATCATGCTATTCATTTGATTCTAGGAAGTGTTCCTCCAAACATCAGGCCTTACATATATCCTTATGTCCAAAAGAGTGAAATTGAACGTATGATTGCAGAAAAGTTACAGGCTAGTATAATTCAACCTAGTCAAAGTTCTTTCTTTGCTCTAGTAGTATTGGTACACAAGAAGGATGGATCATGGCACATGTGTCCAGATTATAGGGAACTCAATAAGATAACTATTAAAGATAAATTTCTCATTCCTATGATTGATGAATTACATAGCACAATGTATTTTACCAAGTTGGATCTTCGTTAAGGATATCATCAAATTAGAATGAAGACTGAATATATTCTGAAAACAACGTTTCAAACTCATGAGGATAATTATGAAATTTTGGTCATGCCTTTTGGCCTTACCAATGCACCTTCTACATTTCAAGGGTTGATGAATTCCATTTTCAAACACTTATAAAATTTGTGCTATTATTTTTTGATGACATAATAATCTACAACATGTCTTGGAAGGATCATGTTCAACATTTTGACAGGGTGCTCAAACTATTGGAGGAGAAACAATTTTATGCAAAAACATCCAAATTTTTCCTTGGAGTACAAGAGGTGGAATATATGGGTCATATTGTATCTGACGAGGGTGTTAAGGTAGACCCTAACAAAATTAAATCCATTAAGGAATGGAAAGTCCCCACAACCATAAAGCATTTGTGAGGATTTCTCCGGTTACCAGGGTATTATTGCAAGTTTGTTAAGAATTATGGGAGAATAGAAGCACCTCTAACAACATTATTGAAGAATGATGCATTTTCATGGACTCCTGAAGTAACTAAGGCCTCTTAACATCTTAAAGAGGCAAAGTGCCTAGCTCTAGCCTTAGCTATGCCAAACTTCACAAAAACCTTTATTGTGGAATGTCATGCCTCAGGAAATGGAATTGGTGCTGTTTTAATGCAAGAAGGAAGACCCATTTCTTTTGAAATTCATCCATTCAAAGGAAAGTATTTATAGAAAGCTATTTATGAGAATGAAATGTTGGAAATACTACATCCATTAAATAAATGGAGACCTTACCTAATGGTAAGGCACTTCAAGGTAAAAATTGATCATGATAGTCTTGAACACTTTTTGGAACAAAGACTATCTTCAGAAGAGCAAAAAAAATGGGTCACAAAGATGTTGGCTTATGATTTTGAAATCATCTACAAAAAAGGGAAGCTAAATGTTGTTGCAGATGCACTCTCAAGAAAGGATGAAGAGGTGGAAGCATTTCTTTGTGCAATTTATATTATCCAACCAAATTGGATAACCGAAGCAAGGGATGAATGGAAGAAAGACGAAGAAGTGTGGACACTCAGTCAAAATTTGAAGCAAGATCCTAGTAAATATGATACATTTAGTTGGAAAAATGATTCCTTATGGTACAAATATCACTTATATCTCTGTAATAATTCCCAACTAAAACAAAATATTCTTTTGGAATTGCACACTTCTCCTTTAGGAGGACACTCAGGATTTTTAAAAACTTACCACAGGGTGAAGAAAGAATTTTTTTGGGATGGCCTTAAATCTGATATTCAAAAGCTTGTGGAAGAATATTTGGTTTTCCAGAAAAATAAAGTTGAGATAATTAAGACCCCGGGTCTTCTGCAACTTTTATCCATTCCAAGTCAATGTTGAGAGTAGATTTAAATGGATTTTATCATAGGTTTACCTAAGTCCAAAGGAAAGAGTGTCATCATGGTGGTAGTTGATAGACTTACCAAGTATGAACACTTTTGTGCATTATCTCATCCATTTAAAGAAAATACAGTTTCTACTGCATTTATGGAAATAATTCAAAAGCTACATGGGAACCCAAATATTATGGTAAGCGATAGAGATCCCATTTTTACTGGAAATTTTTGGACGAAATTATTTTCTTGTTTGGGTACTCAGCTAGCTCATAGCTCATCTTATCATCCTCAATATAACGGTCAAACTGAGATAGTGAATAAATGTTTGGAAGGATATCTTCGTTGTTTTGTATCTGATAAACAAACATAATGGGTTAAGTGATTACCTCTGGCTAAATGGTGGTATAACACTTCCTTCCATACTGCAGCAAAATAACCCCATTTATGGCACTTTATGGATATCATCCACCATCTATCACATCATCTTTAAGAGAAAATTCTAAGGTGCAAGTAGTGGAAGATCACATCGAGCATCAAAAACAAGTTCTCCAACTCTTAAAGGATAACTTCAATTTGGCACAAAATCAAATGAAAAAATAGGTAGATCAACATCGCAGTGAGAGAAGTTTTGATGTAGGAGACCGGGTATTTTTACAGTTACAACCATACAAACAAATGATCCTCAAGCAAGCTAAGAAGGATAATAAATTATCTCCAAAATACTATGGTCCTTACAAGGTGTTGCAAAATATTGGTACTATGGCATACAAATTGGAGCTTCCTGCTTCTTCGCGAGTGCATCCAGTTTTCCATGTTTCATGCTTAAAGAAGTTTATAGGTGACAAACTTCTAGTTCAAACAATATTTCCAAAACTTGATGAGGAAGGAAAAATCATATTGGAACTTGAAACAGTCACGAAAAAAAGAACTCGACAGCTACGAAATCGATCAATTTCAGAGTATCTGATCAAGTGGAAGAACTTACCCACTGAAGATTCTACATGGGAGGACGAGAATTTTATACAGAAGCATCCAGAGCTACTCAAGCGTTGAGGACAACATTTTTTTGAAGGAGAGGGGCATGTTAGGTCCCCATATTACTAGTGTATTCCCTTATTGTTATTAGTGTAGCCCCCTTATTGTTATTCTTGTACCCCTGTAAGCCCCATATTGTTATTATTGTTCCCTTACATTATTATTGTTAGGCTGGCTAGGATTATATTGTGACCCCATGAATCCCTATATATAGAAGGAGGTTTTGTCATTTGTATCATCCAAGAATTATTCATTTATGTAATGTATTGGAGGTCCCCCCTCGAAGTGGTTGATTTCTAAGGCGTTTATCTCTCTTTTCTTCTATTTTTGGAGCCGGTTTCATAACAAAAACAGAATCAAATTGTTTTCTTTTAAATTCTTGGTTTGATGAGGAATTAAAAATGGAAAGGAGAATCTTGAAAAAGGAATAGAACAAGAAGATGAATGTAAAGTTATATAATCATATTTTAAAAAGGAAAAAAGATGAATTCATGCAAACAAGGAAATAAGATTTAATATATCTAGGCAAGAATAACCCCAAGATTTTTTGGAAGGAACTTCAACCAAGGAAGAAGAACACTAAAAATAATATTGCAACCAATCAATGGTTTGACTATGCAAGACAACTCTATGAGAAAGAATCATAGGTTGAGCCTCTCGCTAGGATCAACACAACTACAAAGATTTTCACGTTGCACGAGGTGGATATTGGAATTAAGATGTTGAGAATAGGAAAGACAAAGGAATTGTTTGAACTTCAAGAAGAATATCTATAGTGGGGAATGTACACTCTTGCACTGCACATCATGGAAATATTCAACATCATCTTACAAGGATTCCAAAGGTACTCGACAACTAGCCTCTAGCAATACCCCTTTTTAAAAGTGGAGACATTAATAATCCTTCCAGCTATATTTAACTATTATGATCAATCCTTTGTTTGTAAAGTTTTTTGACAACATGGTAGAAAAGAGAATCAGTAAGTGGGAGAAGTAAAATAAAAGAGTGAAAAGCGGAAAGCGGGATTTAGGCTAAAGCATTCTATAGTGGATCATGGTATCACGCTTAGACACATTATTGAAAATGTTTGGGGGGACAAAGAAGTATTTTGTTGTTTTGTTGACTTCAAAAATGCATTTGACATGGTCCCTAGAGATAATTTGTGGCATAGAATGGAAGAACTTGAAATTCCTTTGCATCATAGAGCTACTGATGTGCATTGTAGAGCTATTGTCCATAGGCTCTATGAAGAGGTGAAAGTTAAAATTAGAACTTTAGAAGGCATTCTAGAAATATTTAGAAGTGACATTTGAGTCAAGCAAGGTTTCCCGTTATCCCCTACTCTTTTTGGTTTATATATTGATCAACTGGAAGAGTGGCTAAGTCTATAAGGTGGAGATGGTGTTCAGTTGGGAGAGTTTTTGATAAAGCTTTTTTTATATGTTGATAACCTTGTATCGATTTCTAAATCAACCCATGGATTCCCATGAGCATTTTTGTAGAAAAGTGAGGATGCAAGTCAATACCAGCAAGATCGAAATAATGATTTTCTCTAATAAAATGAAGCATAGCCAACATATGTTCTTCTTTGAAGGCAACATTCTTGAAAAAGTAAATGAATACAAGTACCTCAGAATTGGTTTCAACAACAAACTTAATTGGGGGGATTGTTGAAAGAAGAGAATTTTAGGGGGGTGGAAATCATTATATGCTCTTTAAAACAAATGTAAAGAGGCAAAGCTACGGGATTGGAAAATATTAAAGAGATTTTTGGACTCCTAGTTTGTCTAGTGATGTCGTATGGGTGTTAATTGTTGGATAACAACATCCCCATCTCAAAATGGAAAGAAAATGAGAAAATATAACAACGTTTGATCATGAGCAAGTTTAAAATAAAAAATTTGGTTCCTTATGAGATAATGTTGAGTGAAACATGAGCAACTCCCATCGAAGCAATTGCTATGGTGCCTCTCATAAGATATGAAAAACGAATTGAGCAAATGGGAGTAGGTAGATGGCCTAAAGTTAACTTCAATGAAGGCATGAGTGAAAGAAAGAAAATATGGATGAGACGAAACAACAAATGGATGCAAAAATGGAATATCTATCTCAATGCATGTGCCACAAATAGAAATGAGTTAATTTTTTTTTGTTATGGAGATGTTTTGTAAGCGTATATGGGGAAAATATTTGGGTAGAAAGAATAAGTACTATGTTGAGGAATTCAACCTCACTTGTGATCTCCAACAAAAAGAGTACATTGGAGCTAACATTTCGTGGAGAGCAAAGATTCTTATTGCTCAATTAAGAACTAACTCGCATAAACTTCGGTGTGAAACGAGACACTGTAAAAGACCTAAAGAAGCTTGCAAAGAACAGGTGTGTACTTTTTGCACTTCTGGGGCAATGGAATTGGAAAAACATTTCTTTTTGGAATGTGATGCTTTTAGAGACGTCAAGTACAATTATGACAATATGTTAGCATCGGTTTCTTGGCATTTTCTTTTTAGCGAGGGGACTCTTAGAAGGATGAGCCAACTCATCATCAATTTGAATAAGAAAATGATTGAATTGAAAAAGGTGGTTAAAAAATTTAGTTCAAATTTTCACCTTAACTTGTTAGCCTCTTGGAATAACTCACAAAAACCTTGGCCATAGTATTACATTCAAAGGATCTGACTTGCTAGACATTGGGAGATGTGATATTTACTTCTGAATTCAAAGGATCTAACATGCTAGACAATAAGATGTGATATTTACTTGTGAATTCTTGGGAGATGAGAAAGGTCCCAGAGTTTAGTGCATAGTGTTGAAGATTTATAACAATGACTTCAATATGAGCTTTTTTCAAGATGGTTTTTTTCTATAAATTTATATGCATGTCATTATCATATATAATAGAAATTATTTATTTCTCTAAAATTTTATTTAAAAATCCAAAATCAAAACTATGAATTTTGATTAAGATAGATCCAAAATTTAATATTAACCCCAACCACCCAAAAAAACACAAAAAGATCACCACTCATTTGATAGCACCTCCGTTCCACAAACATAAAAATGAAAATGACCATTCATATTAATGAACTACACTCCAAAAAAACAAAATGAAAGCATCACTCGTATTAATGAGCTCCATTCCAAAAATAGTGACAAGATGAACACATACGTATTATTTCACTATATAACAACGAAGAGAAGCAGCAGCAGACCCGCATGGGATGGCAGCATAGATTCTAAAACACATCAATTATTATGAGAGATGATGGAGGCTGCGCATTCACGAATGGATTCATGCGTTGGCATGCGCAGATGATGGTGGCCTGGACAGAGAAGCAGAACGCTTTTCTTTATAAAAGTATAAAGAGAAGCAAAGGGAGAAATTCAAGGGAGAAAGCGGGGAGCGCACTCAGTTACCCATTATACTTTGCTCTCCATTATACGATTCTTCTCAACGCACCTTGCTTGCAATTCCCGTCACTCCACTCGAACCAAAGATCTCCGTGAGATCCATGTCCGGCGACCGGAAGGTGCCGACAGACTGGAAGTCAAGGTTATTCAGAGAACTGAATCCGGACACAGGGGATTCCTGATATATGGAATTTTTTATGGAGTTGTCTACGGAATCCGAGGAATTGTTTGGATGGTCAAAAGTGGTTGGAATTAGGGCAAAAAATATTTAAGAAATTTAATCATATTTTTGATGATGGAAATAGATTCAGTGCTATCAAAAACCGCTAGGCCACCCAAGATATTGAAGTTTGATGGAATATAACCAAGATTTACAAAGATCAAGATTTTCTTAAAATCTTACTGGAATTTCCATGATTTTTAGGGCAAAAAAGCAGTCTAGTTAGACTACAGCATTTTTTATTTTTGATTCTCTAAATAACCCCACCCATAAATAAATAAATATAAATATTATTTATTTATATTTATATAAATATTTATTTATATTTGGCAATTAAATAAATATGAGCAGCCAAATAATTGACCACTTACTCAGACCCACCCATGTCGGTTTGATTGTCAAATATTTGGGAAATCAGCAATTCATCTCAACTTTTACCAAAAGCAATGGTTGGAAATTGCAAGTTGAAAGCAAAATATCATTGTATGAGAATGAATTCATCAATCATGTTTTTCAAGGTTTTAATAAAAAAACAAGGTTTGAAGTAAAATTATTTACAAACATAATATTAATAATTAATAAGTTGTATAAGTTTTGAGATGACTAAATGTTTAATTTTTGGGATATTTAAGTTATCAAAACTATTTGAAGATTCATCAAAATTATTTTAAGATTGCATCTAAAATGGAGACATTTATATTTGCTTTAACAATACACCTCATCACTATTTATTTATAATTGAAATCTTGAAAATAAGAATAAATGTTATATAATGAAATTATTTTTAGTGATAAAAATATGGATTTTTGTTATTAATAATTTGTGAAAATAAATAATATTTGATATTAAAAATTGTATGTTAATAGTGATTTGTTTAAGTTAAAGCAAGTTGTTATTAAGTTTTCTAATAATATATCAAATTGTGTTTATATTATAATAAAAATGAATTTTGATCTTAGCTCATTGGGTTATGAATAGGGGTGTCATGTTAAGGGATCCGGAATAGGAGTGTTATGTTAAGGTATTTCTTAAAGTTAATGTTATTGGTTCAAAACCCCTAAATCATCTTATTAAAGAAGAATTGAACTTTTACTATCATAAATACATTATATTCTTTACAATTTAATTGAAATGTTTTCATTAATCCATTGTTAAATTTGAAATTTTTTCTTTACACTATGATTGTAGCCTTAAATTATATAAGCACATTTTACATTATTAATATTTAAAAAATAATAAAGCTCACATTTGTCTATGCTAATTATATTTCACACATATATAACATTATTTTTATAAAAAATAAATTGAAACAATTTGTAATTGATAATTCTTTATCAATGTTCTAATGGCAATGGATTCTCCATTGGCACCTACATTGAAGGATGTGGATCAAATATTGGGAGTTGTTGCAAAAGAGCCCAAGGATTTGAACAATTTTCTATCATAACATGAGCTGACATCACTAACAGGTACTCTCTACTCCCGTGTCTTCTGCTTTTTCACATATGAATGACTTTGCAATCGATTTGGGGAATGGTAGGGAAAATACATTTTTGTAACAAAGTTTATATCCCCTCTCTAGGCCGATGTCGATGACTACACAAATATCATGTACTTTACCATTGGACCCCCTCTCGAACTCAGTTACTATTGTTTCATATAAGCCATCCTCTACTTCAGAAACATCTGATTTATGCCCCCGTTATAATATGAGGTCATGCATAACCCTGCATCTTATACTAGCATTGCAGGGGGTTGGCCTCATCATCCTCCACCCGAGTGGAAGGTAAAGGAAAGGTAGGAAATCTAACTTTGCCAAGGCCTAAATTAAGTTTCGCTACAATGTGGCTTCTAGGAAGCAATTTTCTATTGACGGGGTGCTTAGAGCATTGAAAGCATTGGGTGGAATTTCCTTATGATTATTTTATCCTTCAATTATAAGGATTTGGCTAGCCTGTAAAAAAAATTATCTTTGCGTCAACCTGTTATTTCCAATTAGCCCAATATCTTTGCTCCTTCATGAAATTTTGTGTTGTTATCTAGATCACTACAAAGAGGGGAGGTGAATCAATAGTGAGGCCTATTCAATGTTAACACATTCATCGATTCCTCACCCTCCGCTGAATTTTTCTCTTGTGGTTTTATAGGGTTTTCATAAGTTTGTTGAGGTTAGTCCAAATTTTTAAAAAGATTGAGTTTTTACTCCATTGCTAACACTAAATTTCATCCATAAGCACTTGCAACAAATCTTTATACTACCTTTTGCTCTTTCTCGGTGGTTTTAGGTGTTATGCATTTTTGAACTGCTAAAGTGAAAATTTCTCATACAAGTTGGTCGAGGTTAGCTAATCTACAAAGACAATAGTCAATATGCTTGGAATAATAGTACAAGACCTTGCAGGCTGGAAATGATAGTATGACATCGAGAAGCCGAAACATAAAATGTTTTTTTGCTTTCACTCAAAATGATCACACCAAGAATATAAAAAATAGTAATGTATTCACATTCATCATATTGCTAGAAACACCAATATCAACTGACATCTTTGGAATGAGAACCTCATACAACTTCAAGTCTATATGAACTTTCGATGCTTTTTTACCATACATTGGAACAACTCCCTTGTCCAAAATGACATAGAAAGTAACTTTATCATCCTCCTTGTCCAAAATGACATTGAGAATGACTTTAATTATGTGAGCCACAATATGATCCTTCTCATATTCATTAACTTACAAACCTTTGGTAAATATTTTGTACATTATGCATAATTGAGTATTGACTATGATGAAATGAACTAATGGAGTTACATCTATATGAACTTTAAATGCTCTATTCCCATACATTGGAACAACTTGCTCGTCCAAAATGAAATTGAAAGTGACTTTAATTGTGTGAGCCATAGCATGATCCTTTTGATGTTCACTGATTTACAAGCCTTTGGTAAATATTTTGTACAATATGCATAGTTGAGTGTCGAATATGACAAAATGAACTAATATAGTTTTGATATACATATATTCCAATTATTTTATAAAATTAAATTGGGATTCCTTGTTCACTATATTTTTTTTGTTCCTAACCTATTAACTCTCAAGGTCTTAATCTCTTCCAAATATTGAGGTGCTACATATACATTGACCATTACATCCCACTACATACAAGAATCATCCAATTTTCTAACAAGGAAAAATCATTATGGTCTTCATAACACACCCATGATCAGGGAAATTTCAAAGTGTGTGCTCCAAATTTTCAAAGTAATCTTCTTTTGTCATTCCCTCCTTTTATATTAACTATAATATCTTCTCTTGAGTAAAATTGTTTGATGGTTATTTGAATATTCTTCAAAGAAGGTTGGCTTCATTTGGTTCCATGTTTTAATGGAGTCACCTTTTAAATTCATGAACTAACTCATTGTGAAATCTTTCATTATAAAGGAGATTTAAAACATAGGGTGAATGCATGAAGACGGGTTACACTTTTGGGCGAAATGTGGCGATGAAATTTCAAAATTTTACCCTTTTATCTAATCGAAGCCTTCAAAATTCATATAAGCGTTGTTAATTTTGATTCAGAGTAAAAAACAATTTGTCGATAATTATGTTGTTGTCCTAGTGATATTTTTTGCAAAACGATTAGTGTCGTATAATCTGTCAATTTCCATTAAATGAAATGTTTTTCACTGCAAAAATTTTCACATCATAAGAGGTATGTTCATGTTCACATAGCATAACTTAGTCTAAAATGTGTAATTTAAAAAAAAATGTATATATGGGCATGATCTACATGGAGAGAACTAAGCTATGAATATTTTAAAAATATTTTTATATGAAATTTTTTGTTTTTTTATTATTTTACAAAGTTGGAAAAGTAATATTTCAATTGCATTTTGCAGACACGTGTGTTCACATAAATGAAGATAACGATATTTTTTGAAATATTTTCATTATATATAGTTTATGTTATTGATTTTTCATTCAGCCCCTTTGAAACTGTCCAAAAATATTTCAAGCATTATGTTTAAAATAAATTAGATGAAAAATATCATATGAATTTGAAAGTTTCAAACTCATATGCCATTGGATAGAGGATTCTTTCATAAAGCCAACATAATCAACTTTTCCACTTCAGGACAAATTCTGCCTTAAATGTGCCAAGGTAAAAAAATGGTGTTGCAATGAAGTCTACAGAAGAGGTGCTAAAATGTGATTTTTAGGACCTCAACAGCTTGATCGAGCACTTAAAACATTTGATCGAGTGCTTAAAATGCTTGATCAAGCGCTTGAGTTATAAATTCAAATAGCTCGATCGAGGGTTAAAGAAACCCTCGATCGAGCCATTAATGTGGTTAACCAACGATTCAATCGAGTCATTGCAAAATTAATAACTTACCAACCATGCACCAACTTTTATTTATGGAATTGATGTAAAAATATATGGACTAGGAGCTTGATCGATCTCCTATTGCCACCCCAAAAATAAAAGAAAACAATACAAATTCGAATAAGCATTCATTCATAGAAAACTATCAGAATGTGGGAATTACAAAATAATTCAAAACAAACATGGGAAATTAGAGATTTTGATCTCAAAAAGGAGAGAACATGGAAAACATAGAGGAATTGTAAGAAAAATCTAAAGAAAGGATGAGAAAAATACGACAAACATTGATAAAAAAACAAGATCATGCAATTCAACAAATTCATGCAAATACATGTAACTCAAGTTGTGTCACTTCTCATATTACCTGTTCCATATTGTATGCATTAGGAAATATGACTGGTTCATTGGAATTTTCTAAAACCACTTGAATTCATGCAAATTATGAACCACCTTCGAATTTTAATGGTTTAGGATAACCCACAAAAGCTAAGGATGTGATTTAACCAAAGAAAATTGTTACATTTCCATATATTATTTACATGAATTATAATTCAAGGCAGTTTATTTACAAGAGGTATTAGCAAAAATGGTTGTCACATAGGTGCTTCAAAACCTATAAACATTAGCTTGGTTGATGCTTTATATCCTTGTAGGAGTTAAAAGAGAGAAAATGTCAAGATCTAGAAGGAGCAAGAGTATCCCTCTTTCCAATGTGCATGTTGAGAATACATTGTTTGTTAAACATATACAAAAATTAAATTTTCGTGACATCCATCATCATATATAACTTTTAATGGTTCCTTGAATCCTAAATTATAATCCCCACCTTTGCAAAACTCACAAGTTTCTTCTTTCAATCCTCACATGAAGGTTATGAGAATATTTTAAAGAGATCATGTTTTTTAAAGACATACAAAGTGTAGTGTATATTCATGCTTGCAAAAAAAGGAGTGTGTTATTACATATCACTATAATTCTCCATCTAAGGATCACGTGATTAATCAATTTTAAATTCATAAATAACAAATGAAAAAAAAATAGCATACACATATTGATGATATGCTAGAAATGTTTACAATGTCAATCTCCTTAGATTGTGGCAATCTAATGTCGATTAAACTTATCTAGTTGTTTGTCAACTTGTAATCATGAAATATATTGTAAATTATGGTTCAAAACTAAAAAAGAGGAACCTTATTTTAAACTTTTTCAATATTTGATGAAAATAATTGAAAGCATAAAAGGCATTGGATATCCTTCTTTGCACCTGCATAAAAAAAGGTTCCTTGTAGAAACATATAGTTTTTAAAATCCTTTTACCCCTCCTAGTGCCCTACTTGATTGTTCTGCTAAAATTTCCATATACTTTCTCCCAAAAAAACACTCAAATCACTTGTTCCACTCTTCATCACAAATGATAACAATGTACATCCATTGTTGATAAGACCTTGAAGAATATTCCTTGTTCTCTAAATCCACTAAAACCTCTATCTCTTGATTTCTTTTTGTTTACTTGTCAACAATTTCATTGGTCTTCTCATACTTCTCATCCCACATTTCTTCCACTTTTTATTTGGAATTGTGAAGTTCTCTGTAGTTATGATAAGTTATTCCTTTAAGAACGTTCTTCTTGTTATTGTTTTATGGTAATTTGAGTTACACATTTTAAAACACTAAATGATATGGTGCTTCTAATGAAGAAATTTGTTTCCAACTAACTTGATCTTGTATAGTAGGCTTTCAAATATTATCATACTTCAAAACTAGTTGAATAGGTTCCTTCTTGTATCATGGAGTGTGTATTTATGTATTGTATGGTTTTTTAGTCACAAATGATCTTATATAATGAAATTTGTATAAATTTATAGATATAGACTTTTTTTCTCTCATGAAATAAACTTGGCCTTTTAGTTTGGCAATCACTAGCTTCATTTTTCAAGAATCTCCCATTCTCTGAAATTCAAAAGATTCTCTATATCATTAAGTTAGTAATAATTCCCTATGAAATATGTATTTAGACTTCCTATTTAAGAATTTAAACTTTAATTTATATTAGTCTTTAGTTCAATGGCCTTGCAAATTATTATACAATATCTTCTTCATCAACTCTGCTAGATCTTCATCCTCTTCTCATTTTTGAGCCACTCCCTTTCTGTTCATTAGTAAACTCTCCAATTCTTCTAATTTTAATCCTAACACCTATTTTTTTTAATCACTTAAATCTATTTAATTCTCTTCTCACAATCCCTTTTACTTGGCATTGGAGTTTAGTTGAAATGTTTGGTGAATGGGTCATAACGAACAAAGATATAGTACCATCTTTTTAGTTTGAGATTTATATAGTCTTTGGAAGAAATGAAAAATTGTTGCTAATAAGAACTAATTTTGAAAAAGGTTAAATGCTTCACTTGGTAAATGTGACTTGTTGTGAAACCAAACAAAGCTTCAAACCTAGATTCACTAGTAAAAATTTGGGGTTATATCTAACAATAGATCACTTTTATCACAGACCCTTCAATCCTATGCCCAAATGGTTAAGTTTTTTCATTTCTTAAACATGTTTTGGGGGTGAGTGAAGAGAGATTGTTGCTTGTGGGACTAGATTACGTAGGAAACAAGTATATTGACAATTTACTCTCCAATTTTATAGTTTTATTCTTAACACATATTCTTTTAAATAAATTTTCTCTTTCCTTGTCTTCTCACAAACTCTTTTAGTTGAAATTGGATTTTAATTCAAATGTTTGGTGAATGAGATATATGAATAAAAATATAATATCATCTTTGTTGTAGAAATCACTTTTAGTTTAGGATTTATATAGTCTCTTTATGAAATGAAAAAATATTGCTAAGAAGAACTAATTTTGAAAAATGTTAAATGCTTCACTTCATAAATGGAGAGATGGAGTTAGATATATTAAAAAATCTAAAATATTAAAAAATATATATTTATAGTTTTTTTTTTTTAAATTGAGATGCCTCCTCCCAACTCACGTGCTTAGCATCCCAGTGAGCTTTGAACACTTGCCACCTTACTAACGAAAACCTTCTCAATTGGTTGTGCTACTAGGCTCGAAATGTTTTACATTATTCAATGAATAAAACAAGTAGTATGATACATTTTCTTGAAATAATTGATTAGATACAATAATTTTATATAAAGAAGATCAAAACATATTAACAATTTTGAACTATGATATTAGAAAAATTAGAAAAACATATTAAAAACAAATCAATATTGTATTTTATTAACTTTTTATAGAAATATATAACCACATATTATAACTATATAATATATATTTCAAATGACAAATTTTAAACACTTAAATTATAATATATCATTAAAATTTATATATAATTAATTAAACTTTTTTTTGCCAACATATCCATATTTAACATAAAAGATAAATTTATTTTTTATCATTTAAATTTATATATAAATTAATTAATATTTCATTGTTAACATAGGACCATATTTAAAACATAAAGTATAAATTTAAGTGCAAATATTTTACAAATTGCATACCTTCAACTAGTTTACGAATTTATTATCACTTTACATGGGGGTTCCTCTATTGGGTGTTCTCAATTGTGGCATCCCTTGAAGTTAAAACATGATTTATGCATAAACAAAAAAATTTAGCTATTTCAATGGCTTGGTTTGATGAAATTTATTTGTTCATATGCTTAATTTGTAATGGTTTCATGTGACTTCGATTTGTTCCAAACATCAATATGTATAAGTTGAGTAAATATTAAGAAAATGCATATTAATTTAGGTAAGTATACATATATTTAAATGGTTGGTAACAATAATATAATGTTTCCCAAAGCACTAATATTCCATCTCCCTATATGTTCACATAGCATAATTTGGAAAAGTAAGTGGCCCATTATCCACATATCTTTTCTTTTTCAAGGAACAAAGATCACATAGTGTAATTAGGGGAATTATACTAAAGAATCGTGAACTGCATATCCACATACTTGGAATTCAAACACTTTGTATGTGCACTATTGACCTTACACACACCATCACTACTAACCAATTGTTTTACTAATCATTACAAGTAGAGTAATTGCTTATCTTTTACTTTGAAATTTTGCACACAAACAAATATTAAAACTAGGAGAAACGTAATTGGTCCTAATCCACATATTTTTTTTACTTGTTTTTCTCATTCCAATTCACACAACACCTAGCTTAACTAGAAGGAAATAAAGTGGCCCTAAATCCACACATTGTTTAAATTGTTTTATAACCAAAGCCCTTATTACATTTTATTTTGGGACTAGGAGTTAGTGTTAGTAAAGAAAGGAAGTAAACACTTCCCCCTTGCACCCTTGTGGCGAACTTAGGGTGACCGTATCTGAAATATTTCTCAAAGCACTAATTTTTTCATCTCCCTATATGCGAGCACATAGAATAATTAAGAAAGACTAAGGGGCCCAGTATCCACACATCTTTTATTTTCTTGCAAGGAACAAAAATCACATAGTTTAATTAGGGGAGGTGTAAAGGATCATCATCTCCACATAATTGCAATTCACCCTTTGTATGTTCACAATTTCACTGGTACACACCTTCACTCCACACACTAGGCTCACTTAAACTCGGTGTAAAGGGTATCCTCTATTGGAATGCTTTTACTTAGTTTCTTTGGGCTTACATTTTTTGCACACCCTAAGTGAAGCAAAGACTCTCTGAAAACAACCTTAACTTGAACACATTAAATTCCCCACAGGGCCCACAAGATAATTTATTGTTCATATTAGTAACATGAGGATTGGAAGCACATAAGTCATCATGGTTGTTTTCATATTGAAACATAGAATTTGTCTTTTAAGGAGCTTAAAATCCTACATCATCTAGTGACAAATTCAGTAATGAGAAGAAACATGTGAAGGGAGTAAGGCCTAGGTGGTGCATTATCACAAAACTCCTTATTGTGTCTTGACACTTGGTAGGGGTTTTGGGTCCAAAACTAATAACCATAAGCTGAGATTCACTCATTCCCACTAAACGTGGTAACTTAGTGGCCAAATATTAGGGCATATTTCCCTATAGGTAGAAGGTGCGAGAGCACAAGCCACCTGAGGTGATTTCTTTTAGGCTACTAGAAGTGTTGTGAACTCTTTCGGGACACATTCCTAGTACCTCATGCCACTATAAACCTATCCATACCTTGGTTGGTTTTTTGGCTACTGGAAGCATTGCTAGTGACATTCATAACGTGGCCCCAATACCTTACACTAAAATATTCACAAGGCCTAGTTACTACTTGAGTGGAAGGACATTAGGTATTTTTAAGAATTTTCTCATACGCAAAACATCACAAAACCTTTTTTGTTCATTATTTCACACATTTGAATTAAAGGTAAAATTAAGCATTTATTTTTCTCTTTGTATTATGTATGTGATTCATTTGGTTTTCCTAAATAAAATGACCCTCAAAATATTTTCCCACAAACTTACTAGGGACCCATAGGGGACCCAAGGGTTACTCATCACTCTAGGTGCCTACAAGATCTCCTACCGTTAATGGGAGGAGTGATTGGTCTCTCACCATTATGGCACATAATATCGGACCAAGCCACCACCTTGTTCGACACATCTATTATTGGAGCCACCTTATTGGGATCTAACCACTCTCAAGGAACCCCCACCACCAGCCCTCAAGGAAATACAAGCACTACCCCGCAAGGTACTCCAACCAACCCCACCTTGCAGGGTACCCCAACCAATACTAACCCACAAGGCACACCAATACTAATACCAACACCAACACACAAGGTCATTACATCATGGCTAACACCAACAGGATACCATTTGTCGCTTCTTTAAATCTCCCAGAGTTGACAAAAATCATAAATGATCCCATTTCTTGTAATTAGCAATGGACCCCATGCTAACCAAGTTACCATAGAATATCTCTAAATTGAAAGGAAAATAGGGGGAATACCCTGCCAGACATATCATGACCTTCCACCTATGGCAATTTCTTAAATAAAAATGTGTAGATCTACTATTCACTTGTCTTATGATGGTGATTCACTTGAACTATAAGTGTGTTTCCTATTCCAATATGAAAGGGTGGAAATTGATCAACCACATGAGGAACAAGATATACCCTATCAAGATGATCAACCACATAATGAACAAGATGTGACCTATCAAGATGATAAGCTGTCACTAGAGGAAAAATATGTGCCCTATCAAGCTAATCAACCACTAGAGGAATAATATCATGTTCCATATCGAGTTGATTAACCACCAAAATAATGGGTTGTGATCTCTCAAGGTGATAGGATAACAACTAGATGTAGTGGTTTGGAAAGGGGTGGAAGGTTTGTAGAAAATTTGGATGCAAGAACAATTAGGGGACCCTAGGTAGCATATCCCTACTCATTGTTAGAGAGAATGTCAATAACATCATTTGACAGTGTTTGGAGAAACATTTAGTTGTTGCACAAGCTCCAATACTACACAGGTTTATCAAAAATAATAAACTAAAACACACCACAAATATTTTGGTTGTCCAAGATGCTAAAAGAAAGAAGACATGTATGAATGTCACTGAAATTATATTAAAGGCATTATCTATGTTTGGAAAATTAAGAAAACCTGATGTTCGAGTTGCTCATAGGGAAATTACAATTGTTATTCTTGCACCAAGTACATCAAGACAACAAAATTTGGCAACAATGTCAAAACTTCTCCATGTCTCGAGAAAAAAGTTTCACAAGCATATAAAATTCAGGGTTTGAGTAAATGAAAATGATGAATCTTCTTATTGGGCTCTTATCACCAAGCAACCCTACCAAGATAGGATTATAGTAGGAATCAAAGAACTTGTGGTAGAGTTTTTGGAGAGTCATTCCCATGCTATTCTAGATAGAAAGCATGTCGTACGTATAACTAAAGGTGAGTATGTAGATCACGCTAAGCACATTATAGAAATGACAAAAGTTGCATTGTTTGAGGAATTTCAAGAAATAAATCACCATGTGAAGATATCCATAAGGATGCTTCAAAAATTGAAACCGTGGTTTATTAGGCCTAATACAATCCATGGCACATGTTCATGTTGATATCATGTTAAATTATAGCTTAATTATGCTACTTTCTAGGAATTTTGCAAGAAGAGTTGTCACGATGACCCTCCTCCTACAGTGTGTGATTTTGTTTCATTAATATTGTGCAGAAGGGAGCTTGAAAAGTTTTTTTATAAGAAAATATGTATAGGTTGGAGAAGAAGCACTAAATGTGTTGATTTGGCATTGTTCCATAGGAACTTTCCTATTGATCCCAACCACTCTGGGATGTCAGCTATCACCGTCACGTGGAAGAAATATGAGTATGCCATGGGAAATCAACCATCTTATTTAACTTTGGAGCTAGGAGGATCAACTATGTTGAGTATGAGATTCCTATTTCACAATTCATGGAGGCATTTTTGAACCAGATCTATAAATGTGTCAAATACTCGCACAAGTATAGGTGGAAAGCTTCTAAATTTAAGAATTCTTGTGAAGTATTACATCCGAGCACAATATTATTAGTGGTATAATTTTCAGAGAATTACATATTTTCTCCTTAGTTAGAGATCCATAGTGAGTACTACCATTTGGACCATGTGTCCATATTCGTACATTTTTTGTATATACTTTTGGGTCTCAGAAATATCCTTAAAAAGACATCCATTTTCACCATCATTTCCATTATAACACCTCCATTTCAGTACCATGTCACTACATTCATCTCACTTTCATCATCATTTAGGGTTACCCTTGTGTTTTCCAAACATTATTAATTTCTAGTTTTTTTAAGTGAATTTGTGATCAAAAGTTAGGAAATAATATGTATATGCTTATACCTTAAAAGTGGAAAGAGTTTTGTGACATGTATAGGTTCATTGGAAGCTTCCAAGGCCCTCTTATGTGGCTCCCAAAGATCAAATTCGAATTTATCTTCATGATATGAAGGCGATTTGAAGGAGGGATATGTGGCCTATGGTTAGCAAATTGGTTGAGAATATTATGGATCAAAGGAGAGAAAGAAGGATCCTCATTAATGAGGAGGTTTCTTAGGAATTTGTATAATAGGAGATCCTTCTCATTTCAAAGGCATGTGTAAAGTTTGGAGTTATGATCAAGTTTTGAATAAATAATTAGATTGTGGCACCTTACTCATGAGTGTTCTTTCACTTTGACTTGGTTTTTCTTACATATGGAGCCTCTCGACTTACCATCTTTCATACTTTTGGATTGGCCACCTAAAATGTGTGAGATTTATTTTCTTTCATAGATAAAGATTTATATGCTTTCATAGATTAATTTTCCAATTACTGTGTAATATTATGCTTGTTAAATCATCTCAAGAAGGCGACTTTTGTCATTTTCCAAAATTGAATGATATTTGAGTATTTGGTCATACAATATTCTTAGTTTATTTTTACATGTTTTTATAACTCTTTCCTAGATTAAGTTTACAATTAAATGTATAATCATATGCTTGTTAAATCATCTCAAGAAGGTGACTTTGCCATTTTCCAAAATTTAATGATATTTGAGTATTTGGTCATACAATAGTTTTAGTTTCCTTTTACATGTTTTGTCATGATTTCTTAGATTAAATTTACAATTATCTATGTAATCCTGCATGTGCTAAATCATCTCAAGAAAGTGACTTTATAATTTTCCAATTGACTTGCATTTAGGTATTCGGTCATACAACGTTCGTAGATTGGAATTCAATTATGCAAGAAGATTAAATTTTAATTCTTGAAGGTAGAATAAATTTCCAAGTTAATATAGGAATTGTGTGATTAGATTAATTTTTAGTTTCCATAAACTTATCCCTAGCATATATTGTCCATGTATGTCTCAAAATGTTGAGTAAAATAATTTGTATTAGATCACTAACATAAATTATCAATCCAGAATCCGTAGGACTTGTGAAACATACGTGCACAATATATGCTAGGGATCAGTTTATGGAAACTAAAAATTAATCTAATCACACTATTCCTATATTAACTTAGAAATCTATTCTACCTTTAGGAATTAAAATTTAATTTACTTGCATAATTGAACTCTAATATATGACGGTTGTATGACTGAAAACCCAAATACAAGTCAATTGGAAAATGATATAGTCACTTTCTTGAGATGATTTAGTGAGTATAGGATTACACAGCTAATTGTAAATTTAATCTAAGAAATCATGACAAAACATGTAAAAGGAAGCTAAAACTACTATATGGCCAAATAATCAAATATCATTTAATTTTGGAAAATGACAAAGTCACCTTCTTGAGATGATTTAATAAGCATATGATTATACATTTAATTGTAAACTTAATATAGGAAAGCGTTATAAAAACATGTAAAAGGAAACTAAGATTACTGTATGGCCAAATGCTCAAATATCATTCAATTTTGGAAAATGAAAAAGTCACCTTCTTGAAATGATTTAACAAGCATAATATTACACAGTAATTGGAAACTTAATCTAGGAAAGAAAATAAATCTTAATCTATGAAATCAAATAAATCTTAATCTATGAAAGAAAATAAATCTCACACATTAGAGGTGGCCAATCCAAAAGTATGAGAGATGGTAAGTCGAGAGGCTCCATATATAAGAAAAACCAAGTCAAAGTGAAAGAACACTCATGAGTAAGGTTCCACAATCTAATTTTTTATTCAAAGCTTGAGCATAACTCCAAACTTTACACATGCCTTTGAAATTAGAAGGCTCTCCTATTTATACAAGTTCCTAAGCAACCTCCTCATTAATGGGGATCCTTATTTTGATCCATAATATTCTTAACCAATTTGCTAACCATAGGCCACATATCCTTCCTTCAAATACCCTTCATATCATGAATATAAATTCGAATTTGATATTTGGGAGCCACATAAGAGGGCCTTGGAAGCTTCCAATGAACCTACAAATGTCACAAAACTCTTTCCACTTTTAAGGTATAGGCATATGCATATTATTTCCTAACTTTTGATCACAAATTCACTTAAAAGCACTAGAAATTAATAATGTTTGGAAAACATAAGGGTAAACCTAAATGATGATGAAATTGAGATGAATGTAGTGACATGGTAGTAAAATGGAAGTTATATAATGGACATGATGATGAAAGTGGATGTTTTTTTAAGGACATTTCTGAGACCCAACATACCCCCAAACTGAAGTTGTTGCATCTCCTCATGCAACCTATTACATTGATTCATTTGATCTTCGAATTTTCTTGCTTTTGAATGAGCTTTGGTTGTATCAATTCTCCTTTTAACTTTGCATTATCAAAGCATTTGATAAATTCATTATTTTTGCAACGTTTTCTTTGAAATACATTGGATTGCAACATTCCTCTTTATGATTGGTTCTTTGTTCTTGTGTGACAACCAAAATTGATTTTTTATGGTTGGTTCTTGTGTGACAACCAATTTATTTTTTTATGGTTGGTTCTTGTGTTACAATACTTTGTTTATTTTTTGTTGCATCCAAATATCTTGAAAACACTGAGAATTTATTTTTTTAAGTAGTCATAAGCTCATCAATTTGATGATTTTCAAAACATATCTTTTTGAATCTTAATGCAATAGTAGTTGTATGTTGGTTATATGAAAGTGAAGTGGAATATGATGTAAATATATGGAGTGATATCCCTTCCCATCAACTGATGGTTTTTGCAATTTTATGAAGTGAGAAAAGGAACATTGTGGAGTGTTTTTCCAAAAATATAACTTTAGCATTTTAAGGAATTGTATGATAAAATGTTAGAAAATAACATACCTTCACTTACCTATGAAATGGATAAGTTGTGCATATGTAGCTGCTGCAAGAATCTGATCTGATGTTTCTTCCATTGGTCGTGTAAAAGGTGGATGAAATTGTGAAAGTGAGTCTTTATTGCTGTTGTTGAATTTGTTGAATCTGCTACCTCAGCTACATTTTTTAAAAATGCTGAATAATGATGGATCTGATAGTCTTCATGTCGTTATGACGCATTAGCACAATTATTATCTATGTGAATGAATTTGTTGATGTCGAAAATAGTAAGAAATTGTTGAATTAGTGGTCATTAATGTATGCCCCTAATCAACACGAGACCTCTCACCATTGATGAAAATGAGAGTCAAAATGCCTAAGCACATCTTGCTAGGTACGAATAAATTTACTGATGTCGAGTCACCTAGAAAATTCATCAAACAAGGGAAATTAATGTATTCCCATTGCTTGTCGGCAAGAGAAATTTCCATTAAGACATGCAAGCCTTAGGGTACCTTTTGAAAAGATTTTTAAAACTCAAAAATGACTATAGATATACAATTTTCTTTGAAACAAGATTTATTTTGGAAAGGAAAATGAATATGAAAATGAAAAATATAATGGAGTTAATCAACATGTAAGTTAGATGATTTATTTTATTCATGAGTCAGGGGTGGATGGAAGTGAATGAATGTGAATGGATAGTGAATGTGAATGAAGAATGAACGTGAATGGAAAATATGAAGGAAAATGAGGTGAATGTTTTTTTTTTTTTTTCGGAAGTACATAAATGTAATGGAGATGATGGAATTTGAAATGATTTCAAGTGCTAGATTTGATCTGCATTAGCATGTTCTCATGCATTGATGTTTTGTTGCTGATCATCTTCTTGTAAAAGAAATGTGTTCTCTGAGAGAGACATTGTTCGCTTGTAGTCATTTATCTTTCCTCCTAGAACCTACAAAAAAACCTAGTACTTCTTCTGCAATGGAATGTAATATTATCAAAAGAGAGAGGTGATCAATCTCTCTGGTTATGATATTTACAAAAAAAAGCTGAGAATCGGTACTAATAAAACAAGTTCACGAAGAAAAACCAAAAGAATTTATACATGTGTCGAAACTAGTGCTCAAGTTATTTCTTGTGTCTTTTCAACAATTTATGCATTATTTACTGTTTCAAACTCTAATGATAGCTTTTTCATTGTGTAGATCTCATGTTTTTAAATAAACCATCATAACAACTTTTTCTCTATTTACTTCAATCATGAATTTCAATTCTTTTTTTTTTTAGTTGTTGATGCTTTATGTCAAAATTTTAGGTGAATTAACAAATTCCAATCTCCACACAATTTGAACTGATGACCTCTATTATGCATTTTGAATGACTTACCAATAGATCACAAGCAATATTTATGAATTTAATGGAATTTTGTTCATTTTAATTATTTATAAAAAATAACAAAACTTGACAAGTGGCCAAATTAAATCCAAGAATTTTAGGAAAATGAGATTCCAAAATATTTGCCAAATCATTTTTCTTATCTTTTGAACTCATCCTTTTTTCCCTCTAAATCCAAAAATTTTAGGAAAATGAGATTCCAAAATATTTGCCAAATCATTTCTCATATTTTTTGAATTCATTCTTCTTGCCCAAATATTGGATCTCATAACCAATTTTATACTATAAAAGTTTTGAAATTGTTCTTGATTTATTTATTATTTTTGTTGCATGTTGCAAGCATGGGGATAATTTAGAACTTTTGCAGTGATTTTATTTTATTTTTATTTATTTTATTATTATTATTATTATTATATTTTTTTTTTTTGCAGGGACACGGGGCATGGAGATGTTTCCTTGAAGGCTTGCGTGAGAATTCATGGTTAGGCCGTGGCGGATCTAATTCTTGTAGATAAAAGAATTTAATTTTCTCCTTCCATCATGGCTGCAACTATTTGTGCATTGAAAATCCGTTTTTTCTCACGTAGTCTGAAAATTAAGGCTCCAAATAACCATGAATTTCTCCCAAATGGTTGTGAAATTGAGGAAACCATTTTTGAGTTATTTAATTCACCAAGTTCTAAGAAAAACCCATGTTTTTTTTTTTTCAAATTCTCCCTTAGTTGATCAGAAAATGCATTTCAAAATTGATGTTTTTAAGTTACTTATTTTCAATTTAATGCTCTATGAGTTTGTTTTATTTTATGTAATTATTTTTTGATCCTCCAGATCACACAAACAGTAGTAGGAGAGCACACACACACACACACACACACACTATATATATATATATATATATATATATATATGAATTATTGAAAATATTCTTGTGTGGCTCTAAATGCACCACAAAATTGCAAATTTATCCTAAAAATTACAAAAGCTTATTTTTATTTGTTAATATTATCTTACTAAAGAAATGGAACATTCTATTAAGTATAAGAGAATTTCCAATGCATCCATTTACACAACAAAATCATGAGTAAACTCATATGGATATGATCATCAAGATTTGTTGTTGTAATTGGATTTTTATTGTGCTTTTGTTTTTATTTTTTTGTGAATAGGGTTTTTGATTTGTGGATGTTCTGTTTTATTTCTAAATGAAAATGCAAATAAACTTGAATGAAAATACCTAAAAATAAAATAAAATAAAAATGAAATTGCACAAAAACTTAATTTGAGAATTTGCATGATGTAAAAAATGGAATTGAAAAACGAAATGGAATTATAATTTAAAACTTTGAAGTAAAACAAGAATTGGAAACAAAAAAAAAAAAAATTCTAAGGTTGATCCCTATGTATGCCTCCCCAGCAACGACGCCAAAATGTTGAGTAAAATAATTTGTATTAGATTACAAACATAGATTATCAATCCTGGATCCGTAAGACTTGTGAGACATACATGCACAATATTGCTAGGGATCAGTTTATGGAAACTAAAAATTAATCTAATCCTATATTAACTTGGAAATCTATTCTACCTTCAAGAATTAAAATTTAATCTACTTGCATAATTGATCTCTAATCTACGACTGTTGTATGAATGAATACCCAAATGCAAGTCAATTGCAAAATGATAAAGTCACTTTCTTGAGATGATTTAGCGAGTGCAGGATTACACAACTAATTGTAAATTTAATTTAAGAAAGCATGATAAAACATGTAAAAGGAAACTAAAACTACTGTATGACCAAATGCTCAAATATCATTCAATTTTGGAAAATGACAAATTCACCTTCTTGAGATGATTAACAAGCATATGATTATACAATTAATTGTAAACTTAATCTAGGAAAGCATTATAAAAACATGTAAGAGGAAACTAACATTACCGTATGACCAAATACTCAAATATCATTCCATTTTGGAAAATAACAAAGTCACCTTATTGAGATGATTTAACAAGCATACGATTACATAGTAATTGGAAACTTAATCTATGAAAGAAAATAAATCTTAATCTATGAAAGAAAATAAATTTTAGTCTATGAAAGCAAATAAATCTCACACATTGTAGGTGGCCAATCCAAAAGTATGAGAGATGGTAAGCCGAGAAGCTCCATATGTAAGAAAAACCAAGTCAAAGTGAAAGAATACTCATGAGTAAGGTGCCACAATCTAATTCTTTATTCAAAGCTTGAGCATAACTCCAAACTTTACATATGCCTTTGATAGGATAAGGCTCTCCTATTTATACAAATTCCTAAGCAACCTCCTCATTAATGAGGATCCTTCTTTTTCTCCTTTGATCCATAATATTCTCAAGCATTTTGCTAACCATAGGCCACATATCCCTCCTTCAAATATCCTTCATATCATGAAGATAATTTCGAATTTGATCTTTGGGAGTCACATAAGAAGGCCTTGGAAGCTTCCATTGAACCTACACATGTCACAAAACTCTTTCCACTTTTAAGGTATAATCATATGCATATTATTTTCCTAACTTTTGATCACAAATTCACTTAAAAACACTATAAATTAATAATGTTTGGAAAACACAAGGGTAACCCTAAATTATGATGAAAGTGAGATGAATGTAGTGACATGGTAGTGAAATGGAGGTGATATAATGGACATGATGGTGAAAGTGGATGACCTTTTAAGAACATTTCTGAGACCCAGCACATACATGCACAATTGAATGTTGATGGTAGGGATAGCACTAACAAGTCATGTGATGTGATTAAGGAGTATCACTTCTACATGAGCGATGATTATGAAAATGACACATTGTTCGTGCAACATTTCTTTGACCTGATTTATGAATCATTCAAAGAAAATGGTAGATCATTCAGAACACATTGGATATGGTCAGATGGTTGTGAAAGATATTTCAAGTCAACGTGCAGTTTTTATTCGTTGAGTTGGCTATAGAAGAACATAACGATTCAACATACTTAGAGCTATCTTGAAACAAGACATGGAAAGGGTGAGTATGATGGTGCAGGTGATTGTGTAAAGCGAGCACTTAGGAGGTACCAAAAGATTCATGATGCAGATTGACTCAAATCATATTTATAGGTGGTCAACTTGTGCAAATCCTATTTAGGACATTAAGATCATGGATCTATTAGGCATGTGCATAGGTTATTCCTTAATGTATTCACATGGAAATGTGAATAGATTCTTTTTTTGGTATTTTAATACTATACAAGGAACAAGGGAATTGCATTTAGTGCGAAGTAAATACATAGGTGAAATAATTGTTATCGGGACAAGAAAACTCGCATATTTTTGTGAGTTTTGCATTTCCATTGATGGATGTAGACTTGATCAATGTGAAAAACACGTGTACATCGAAGGATGGAAATATTTCCCTTTTAATCCAAAGGGACCTAATCCAATTCTGATGTTGCAAGAGATGCACGATGAAGAGGCTATTGTTTCACTTGATCATGATTGAGTCTCTGATGTTGTAGGGAACGTATGTGGACTTTATATCATTAATGATTTCATCTATAAATTGAAATCTTGAATGTATTTATCTAATACATATTTTTTATTATGGTTTTAGGCGATGTTTTTGTTGTCATTTCCCCCTTAGGAAACATAGATAATGTGGCCTACTATTTGATGTGATGCACACAGGTGAAAAGGAGGTTGGTGTGACAATATGAAGACGGATAGTTCACACACCAAATTGGTTACATGGTTGTTATGGGTTATTTTTTTGAAATATAAAAAACAAGTCGATTGCATCATCTATAGATATTTTATGCCTAAATATATATCTTGAAAATACAATCATCTATTCATAGCAACTCAGATCAGTCTCATATAAATAAAAACAAAAAAAGGTGAACCAAGGATATGGAAGATGACAAAACCAGACCATGAACGTATTATGGAGACTTGCATTCCTATGATCTATTGGCCAGATGAGTAGATGATGCAAATCAAAATCCCTGAGGCCGAGTTTATAGCATTCAATTGTAATGTAATATAGTATAAGAGATCAACATATGAATTTTGTAATTTAGAAAAGTGGCAATTGAATACTCTTGTAATTTTAAAATTTGAATAGAGAAATTTTTCCCTTTGTTCTAGGATGGATTCATTATGGTGTATACATGTTATATAATATTAAGTTTCCTTGTGGTGCTTGAGTTTCTAAAGTTTTCCAAAATTCAAGGAAGTTTTATTTTTAGGGATAAGATCATTATGTGAACCCCATAGATCTAAAATTTAATTAAAATTTAGAATCAAGAAGGATTTAGATTTAGATTTAATTAAAATTTTTGATATTATTTTGCTTTATATGTCATGTATAGTTTTCATGTTGAGCATGGAATAAATCTTATAGATATACATCATAATGGGTTCTATAAAATCCATTTCATTATCTAACAACCAATTTGATATAATCTTATTCTATTTAAAATGGAAATTCAACTATTTAAGTTATGAACAACATTAAAATATTTTTATGTTATTAATCAATTCCACGTGTCAGTTTGATATAAAGCATGGAAAGAGTTACACACATGCTTCATATTGGATTCTAAAAATTATAACAAATAGAACACACATACACACACACATGTCATGTTATCACTATTAAGGTATTTTATATAACCTCAAAAAATAAAATCGAATAAAACTTATGTGTAATTTACATCTTGACATCTTTTAAAATCATTGTAATTTAACATATATTGATTGCACTAAAATGCACTTTCTACAAGCCAATATGACAACACATTTGTAATTCTTTCCATGCTCAATATGAAATTGATACATGATATATTTTAGTTCATTTTAAGTATCAAAGTGACTTGCATCATAGTAATATTATACTTATTTTGTTAGTCCATGAAACTAGAAAGATTCAAAATTGTTAAATATTGTAGGATTTTACTTTTTGAATGTTCTTAATTGAAGGTATTAAGATAAATAATTGATTGAAATACTTGGACAACCAAGTAAATTTAGGAAGATTTCATAAAATTATAGTACATACCATTAATTGTTTAAATTAACATACATTGATTGCACTTAAAGACACTTTTTACAAGTTCAATATTTAATTGATGTACATGATATATTTTAGTTCATTTTAAAGTGAATTTTATTATAGTAATATTGTGCTTATTTTCTTAGTTTATGAAACTAGAAATCAAAATTGTTATTTTGTAAAAGTTTACTTCTGAATGTTCTTAATTGAAGGTCTTAAGATAAAGAATTGATTGAAATATTTGGATAACCAAGTAAATTTAGGAAAGTTCATAAAATTATATAAAATTATCTAGAAACATCATTAATTACTTTTTGGTAGATTAAATTCCAATACATATAATTTATATCATGTTATGACTAAGCTCCTGTAGAGGACCTGAACATAAATTAAATTGAATAAAACTTATTTGTTTTTCTGCTAGTTGAAGACATCTTTTAAAATTGAATTTAAAATTGATTTCAATCCTATTTGTGTTTTTTAATTGAACCATGATATATTTTACTTTATTTTAAGTATCAAAGTGGCTTGCATCATAGTCCAATATTGTACTTCTTTTCTTAGTCTATGAAACTAGAAATAAAAATGGTTATCTTTTTTAATAAAAGCTACACAATATAATTTTTTTTTAAACTAGTGAATTAATTAACAGATCCATAAACTGAAATTTAATTAACATCCATAAAAATATTAATAAAAGTTCATAAACTGAAATAATGAATGTATCAATAAACTGTCCATGTGAAAATATATACGAATTACATTTCATGAACATCCATAAACTGAAATAATGTTCATGCATCCATAAATTGTCCATGTAATGTCATAGTGATCCCTGGATCAGATTGTGGATTGTGATAAAGCCTAGAGACTAGGGCACATGAAAATTCCTCTTGATGTAGGTGGAGAATTCTGGTGGAATCCATGCTTGTTTACGGCCTAGTGATCCAATGAGGATTGCAGTAAAGCCTGATTTCTATTGATGAGGGTGAGGTGGTTTAGCCTCAGGAAACTCTTCTTGGTTATTTTAGTTTGAGTCCTACATTCATGCTTGGAATATGGCACGGGGTGATTAGTTGAATATATATTTGGATCAACCAATCTATGGTCGGGTGGATCATAGTAGTCCCATATGGGGTTGTATTTTGCATTCATCAATAAGAGTTCATTTCCTTGGTATTTTATGTGTAACTGTACTGGATTATATGTGGAATTTATGGGTGTTTTATCCTCATTATTTTTGTTGTTTATATGTTGGTTATGAATTCTTTGCATGACAGTGAAAATTTTTTGTTCTCACAATGTTTTGATTTGTAAATGAATGAGAAATGAATATATGACCTAATAGATGATAATGCAGCTAATGTGATAAGGCATTAGTGTTTCTTAGGGATTCTCAGATAAGTATAAGACCCCTATCATCATATATGTTATTATGACATGTAGAATGCATCTATGTGATATGTTTGATGAAACGACTATCATGGAAGTATGGTTCCAGTTAATTATTTTTTCAATAATTTTCATTAACATTATTGTCTCTATGTTTCATTTCATTTCTGTAAATTTCATGAAGTCCTGGGCAGTGATTGGGTCCTAGCCCTGTAATTTAGCCTTAATTTTTGTATTCGATGGCATAAAATTGGCAGAAAAGGCCACATTCGTACTCAGGCAAGCTCATGGGAATGACTGCGACCCACAGTCGCTTTGAGGGCTTGGCAAGGGAGCGACTGGGGCTCTAGGAGATTGAATTGTTGAGTTTCCTTAGGAGCTGGTCACCTGGAAATGTGGGGTGACTCCCATTGGTTCTCTTGGTTGTGTGGATGATCAATTTGGTTGTGTTTTTTCGGTTCCACTTTCTTAAGGTGACCTAGGAGGTTGAATCAGATCATAGCAGCCTCTCGTCACATGTTTAACCCAACAAACATGTTAACTTGGGTAAATGTGGGAGGAGAGTGTTGCAGAGTGGTATTAGAGCATGGTTCACCCCTTGGACTGGATGGGCAGTGTGTTGATCATGCATTCATGTCGGTTGCATATGTGTTCTTATGTTTATGGTATATGTACTAGTTGTGTATGCATGGCATTGGGTATGGTTTTAGTCATGTCACCATGTGAAATTTGATGGTGTATGTCAGTTATGTGTTGGTTATGCATGTCAATGTTTGTATGTAGTGTGTATGTGTGCATGTTATACATATGTTGTTTTGCATGTGGTGATATGGTTGTAGTTACCATGCATGAGGTCATGATGTGTGGTGGGTATGGTCATGCATTGATAACTGGACAATGGTTGGAATAATGATTATATTTTATTGATTATGTTTATATTTATGTGTGTGCATTTGTATTGTGCTAATGTAGTCAGTCTTGTAGACGAGATATCTTCCTCAAATTATACTAAGGTACATTGGTTTATTTATGATTTGGTTTATCTGACATAGTATGCCTTGCAGGAAGAGATCGAGATGACTAGCAATATGGTAGACTACAAATATTCTCCCTATGAATCAGATGAGTAGTGTGGTTTTGGGTACTCTTCTGACTTAAAAAACACGTTGAGAAGTTTGAACGAAGAAATAAGGAGTTGCAAAGAAGATAATGACTGAATCATGCAAACACAATAGAAACAAGTAGAAGTCAATGCAGTGATTCTTCAGAGTTTTTCAAAACTACAGATACAAGGAACACTCTGGATCAGCTATGGACAAGTAGATGGGATTAATTGGGCATACTAAAATAGGTCTCATGGTGGTCACATGTCAGATAAGATGAAATGATCATAGATGGTAGATTCTTGGATACTCTAGATAGGATAGGTGATGGACACATGTACTATTCTAGTTCTGGTTCTAAAATGCACTATGATTGTCATCGTTATCACCCTTATAGGAGGAGTGACAGGGGATACTTACCGGATGAGTTTAAGAAAGTGAAGCCACCTAATTTTGATGGATATTTGAAGAATCCTGATGATGCAGAGGCTTGGTTACTTGGCATGAATAAGTTCTTTGATCTACATGAGTATACACAGAATATGAAGGTTAGAATAGATATCTTTGGCTTGAAAGGGAAAGAAGATATCTAGTGGGAAGATGTAAAATGGGTCAGAGACATCAGGACAGAGGGGTTGAGTTGGCATGAATTAAAAAGACTCTTTAGAAAGAAGTACTTGTCAAAAATGTACTATGACAGTAAAGCTAAGGAATTTTATGAGCTTAAAATGGGATCAATGATAGATGAGGAATACATGAAAAATTTCTTGGAGCTATTGAGGTATGCACCGTATCTTAAAGATGAAAATGCTAAAGTTAAAATATTTATCCGTGGATTTCCATTAGAATTTAGAGATCGGATTAAGTATGATGAGTCTCAATCACTTGAGGAAGTTATTGGGAAGCTGAAGCACTTTTATGAGCATTAAAAGTGTAAGAATGAATATCGGCAAGGATGGAAAGGAAAAGATAAAGGTAAATGGAAACCGAAAAGAACAAGGCCTCAGAATGCAGAAGAGAAAGAGATTGTTGCACCGCATAAGAATTTCAATGCAGCTAGATAGGGACACGGGTCACAAAAAAAAAATAGAGATTATGGTACATGACGGTTGGAGTGTTGGACTTGTGGTAAGGAGCATATTAAAAGGGATTTTCCAAAGAATAAGGGTGCTAGGCCTAAGATTTATAGTGCATAGGAGGTGCATATTGTTGGGGATGTTGGGTAAAAAATTATTGTATCTATGCAACGCTGGATAATAGGTAAGAAAATCATCAGGCATCTACCATTGAGATGGACGATAAGCTTTTTCATCAAGTTGTTTCTATTTTGATTGACCCTAGATCTAATTATAGTTATGTTAACCCTGAATTGGTGGATAAGTATAGTTTGAATAAAGAAGTGCATGCAGAATATTGGTTAGTGCAATTGGATATATGTACCAAGAAGAGAGTTCATCATTGGGTAAGAGATTGGGCATTTGAATTGAATGGTATTACTACATCAACACATCTGAATGTATTACCGTTTGGGTCATATAGTATACTTTTGGGTATGGACTAACTATATCTTCATAGGACCCAATTGGACTGTTATGACAAAGCCATTGAGTGCTTGGATGACAATGGAGAGAAAAGAATCTTATAGGGTAAGAAGAAATCAACATCAGTTAATATGGTGACAACTACGCAGGAAAAACAAATTCGCAGAAAAGTGTGTGTGCTATTTGTAGTACACATTTCTAGTAATAAAGGTAAAGAGGATGAGGATGCAAAGATATTTAGTAGGTACCTAATCTTACAATAATTTTAGGATGTATTTCTAGCAGAGAACTCAACGTTTCTACCCCACAGAGAAGTGTACTTCTCCATTGAGTTGGTACCAGGGGCAACACCAACATCAAAGGCATCGTATAGGATGAGTAGTCCAAAGTTAGTAGAGCTAAAGTTGCAGTTAAAGGAAAATATTGAAAAGGGATACATTAGATAAAGTGTATCACCATGGAGCAAACTAATATTGTTTGTGAAGAGAAAGGATGGTACTCTCAGGTTGTGCATCGATTACAAGCAGTTGAACAAGGTGACCATCAAGAACAAGTATCCATTGCCGAGCATTGATGAATTATTGATCAACTAAAGGGAGAAACAATGTTCTCAAAGATTGATTTGAGATCTGGATATCATCAGGTATGCATAAAGGAAGATGACATTTACAAGACAACCTTTAGGACCATGTATGAGAATTATGAGTTTTTTGTAGTTACATTTGATTTGACTAATGCTCCAGCTACCTTTATGTGTTTGAGGAATAGTGTGCTGTGTCCTTATCTAGACAAGTTTATTTTTGTATTCATTGATGACATCTTGATATATGTAATAATGAGGAAGAAAATGTTGAGAATTTAGCAACAATTTTGAAATTTCTAACAGAATATCAGTTGTATGTCAAGATTAGCAAATGCAGTTTCTTTCAGACAAAAGCACATTACTTGATACATGTGGTTTCCAAGGAAGGCATAATAGTGGATCCAGAAAAGATAAGGGCTATCATGGAGTGGGAATCTCCTAGGAATATGGATGAGGTAAGGTCCTTTATGGGGTTAGTAGGTTATTATAGGAGGTTCATTAAGAACTTCTCATAGATCTCATTTCCTATCACATCATTGCAAAGGAAAGGTAAGAAATTTGAATGGACAGAGGAATCTGTAGCAAGTTTTGAGCAATTGAAACAATTGTTGACACATGCTCTAGTGTTAAATATTGCAGGTCTAGACAGAGAATTTGTGGTATGCACAAATGCTTTCAAAATAGGACTTGGTGGAGTTCTTATGCAGGAAGGATAGGTGGTGTGAAATGAGTCACAGAAACTGAATGAGAACAAGAAAAATTATCTAACACATGATCTTGAGTTGGCATTGATCATCCATCCATTGAAGACGTGGAGGCACTATCTTCTTGGCAAGTGATTTGTATTGATGAGCGAACACAACGGGTTGAGGTATCTATTTGATCAACCGAATCTAAATTCTAGGAAAGTTATATGGTTGCCCACGACCAGTGAGTTCGACTTTGAGATCAGGTGCATTAAATGTAAAGAGAACATGGTTATAGATGCCCTTAGTATGCAGATATAGGTAAAATACATATCAGCTATGAGTTCTTATGGGACAGATCTACATGAACAGATGTTATAGGCAGTTCAACAAGATAACAGGTACATGGAGCTTAGACACAAGTTGCAACAGAGTACAACTACAGGTGTAGGTATAGGTATAGGTAGTGGTACATTTACAACTATAGGTAGTGGTATAAGTAAAAGTACATGTACATGTACATATACAAATACAAGTACAGGTACATGTAGTGCTACAGGTACATGTATTGGTATGAGTGTAGCTATAAGTACATAGTGCTTTCACTCCATCATATTCCCAGGGCTGAGGAAGGAATCCCAACAGAGGTAACCAAAAGCTAGGCTTTTGACTTGATATCTAGCCCTATCAAGCGGGAGAGGGCTCTCTCCAAAAGGGTCACAACAAAGAAGGTTGGAGAAATTAGGTTTTTAGGCTAGATAATGAGTGCAAGGAGTTTTTTTTATTTGGTTTTGGCTAGGTAAATCAGTGGATAATGGAATTAGGTCAAGGAGAGGCTAGGTTAGGGCAATAGATTTAGGGTTGCAGGGATGAATGGGGAAAGGTAGGTATAATTCCAATCACTTGAAGATAATGGTTATATAATGGTTTATAAAATGTAAGGAGGTTGAGGGAATCATAAGAGATGTATTTCTCTCAAACAAAAGATTTGAAACAAAATATGATAAGTTACCCAAAACATAGCATGGATAGCATGTATTCTGAATTTCACACTTATAAAAGATCATAATCATAGACATGAAAAAGAAATGAAAAATACATTCAAAAATATGCCATTGAAGAATAAACAATGAAAGACATTCAATACCACAAGTATCCCATAAATGTAGTTGCAACTCTTCTTGTATTAATGCCCAAAACTGAGTACAAAGTCTCCTTGATCAACTAAGAAAAATCAAACTGATTCCAACACCCAACTCTTGAAAATGAGTCAAAAAGTACAATATATAGGCCTAAAAAAACATCTCCAAACCTCACGGGTCGAATCACTAAGAGGAGGAGCTGATCCACCAAATTATGAACTGAAACCTAGAGTGTAGCGTGGTTAAAGTGACTCATCCCTAACTTTTGTGAACCGATTCATTATACCTCATTTGCTTGATTTACCTAATGTATTTACCCTATTAAATAGTAAAAAAATGATAATTACATTCATCATCATCATTTACATGAGGTAAAAACATGATTACCCAAGGTAAAATTCAAATTTGTAGAAAAACTTAGAAAAAATCAGTCAATTGTTAAATGCGCAACGCCATTTTACCAGAATTTGCAGGTTGTTTTTGACGAGGTTTCAGGTGTCCAAATTCGCTCCAATATAGCTTTATGGAAAGCTCTTAAAGTATAGTTTCCAGACATACCTTCAGTTTTTAAAATGAATCCCATTTTACCTGTCAAAAATCACTTCTCCCAAGACTTGTAAAAAAGTGCAGAATGAGGGTGCAAAAATGCAGAGCATTGTTGCAGGCAACGTTTGGAGGCCTTAATCAAATACAAATTGAGCTCATGAAAACTCATTGTAAAGATATATTTGTCTAGATATCATTTGAATCATCAAGAAAGTGATTTTTACACTCCATATATGATAAAACGTGATTTTCCCAAGGTCACTCCACAAGTGCAACAACTCTCCTGTAGCAGCTGTATTTTTGACATTTCTCCCAAACCATGATACCTGTGTAAAAAAAGAAGTATTTTTTTCGTTATTTACCTATTATGGACAAAAAAATCTCTCAATTTTGTCAAATGCATCTCTGTTTGGTTGGAAACATAGTTTGAAGCAAAACTGACCCTATGAGTGGCAAATGATTTGTGCTTTAGAATGACTTCTTGGAAAATGATGGAGGCATGATTTTTATGAGTTGGAATGGATTCATACTTGCTGAAATGACCTCACTTATGCCTCCTCTGCTCATATGTCTTTGATTCCATAGCAAACCCTAGCTCAATGGGAGAGGAAATTAGGGTTTGGTGTAGGCAAAATAGGGGATTTATGACTGCCTTGTAGAGGGAGTGGAATGAAGGGGTTAGGGGTTGTATAAATTCTTGGGGAAATTTTGGGGTATATGGATAGATGTTATAGACTATGGGAAAGTGAAATCCCAAGGATTGAGAGAGGGGAAGGGGTCCAAAAGGGAAAAACACAGGCCTAGTCTCGAAAAGTGTCAAATTGTAGCAATAGGCTAGGGCTTGTGGGAAAATGATGATTTTGAGGGATAGGAGTGATGGGAAGTGTTTAGGAAGGTATATTAATGATATAAGAAGGTGTAAGAGCATTAGGATAAAATTATTATTGATTATTTAACTATGTAAGTCATGAAACCAATAAAAATGCCCTCAAAACCCTAGGAGAGGGAAATGAGTTTTCCAAGCATAACTGAGAGATAAATATGGTAAACACAAAGAAGCCACTTTTTTGGAAATGATAGTTTTAGAACCTGAAATTTTTGAAGACCTTTGACTATTACTATTCCTTCAAAAGATGAATTTGATGGTGAAATGACCAATTTTCATTATTTTGACCCTATGACCTATTGATTGCACAACATGGAAGAATGAGCTGAATGATGACCACGATGACATGGGACTCTTGGTAAAAAAATTTAAAAAATGAAGCGAGCTCAATGATAATGATAGAGATGAGGTGAAAGCGGAGTAAAATAAGGTGGGATGGGTGGGATGCAAATACCAGTGCTAACACATAGGATGTGGACTATCATCTTTGAGTAGATGGCTTGATCATATTTAGGGATAGGATATATGTGTTAGATGGCAGTGAGATTAAGAAGCATATCTTGAGAGAGTTTCATGTGAAATCGTATTAGGTCACCTGGGATATCATAAGACATTGACAATGATGAATAATTTCTATTAATGGCCAAACTTAAAGAAAAAAGTGGCAGTGTTTGTAGTGAGATGCTTGGATTATCAACAAGTAAAGGTAGAGTGTAAGCTTCCAGGTGGGTTACTACAACTGATCTTGATTCCAATGGAAATGGGAGGTCATTTCCATGGGCTTCATCATATGTTTTCTGAGGAAATATAGATAGCATGATTCCATCGTGGTTGTGGTGGACATATTGACTAAGATAGCACACTTCATTCTAGTGAAGACTACATATTCAACTAGTGACGTGGAACACGTTTTCATTAGAGATGTGGTCAGATTGCATGGTGTTCCGGAGAATATTGTAAACATGGATGAAAATTTCACTTCCAAGTTTGGAAGGAGTTATTTGTAGGTTTAGGCATAGAGTTAGCCTTCAGTACAACTTATCATCCGCAGATAGATGAAAATACATAGAGGGTCAAAAGGATATTAGAGGACATGTTGAGGACATTGTATGTGATGCATAAACAGAGGAGATGGGAGGAGTACCTTTCGTTGGTAGAACTCACTTACAAAAATGGTTACCAGGAATCACTGAGGATGAGTTCATTTGAGGCATTGTATGGGTGGAGTTGTAATTCTCCCATCAATTGGAGTGATCCGGTGAAAAAGGTATTGATTAGACCGGAAATGTTAGAAGAAATGGAATAGGAAATGCATGTGAGAAAAAAGAATCTAAAGGAAGCACATGATAGACATAAAAACTATGCATATCATAATAGGTTTTTTAAGGAGTTTCAGGTTGCAGTACAAGTGTACTTGCATGTTAAGCCCGAGAATAGATCCTTATGAATTGGTTTGTGTGCCAAACTGACACCTTGGTTTTGTGGACCTTTCAGGATTCTTGAAAGGATTGGGCTAGTAGCCTATCGACTTGCATTGCCTCCGACAATGAAATTCCATGATGTTTTCCATGTTTCATTGCTTAAGAAGTATGTTAAATATGTTTATTATGTGATTGACTGGTTTATATTACAGGTGGAGCCAGATGGAGAATTCTAGCTAGAACGTCAGTGTATATTGCAGAGAAAGGCTCATGCTCCGGAACTAATAAATTGAGCAAGTTAAAGTGTAGTGGAAGCACTATGGGCACAATGAAGCTACATGGGATATGGAAAATTAGATGCAGGTTATGTATCCTTATTTATTGGTCGGTTGAGCGAATGTCCTTGATATATGTTCTCGTATATTCTTTGGTATGATAGTTTGGTATATGTACATATTCATATGGATGTAAATACTACCATGAGTGGTGTTATAAAGCTACAATAAGAAGTTTGGGTGTCATGTCATTATGGTTGTCATGTTGGTTTTCTTCTCAGTAGGTTGACCATTGTAAATACTGCAACGAGCTAAGTTATAAAGCTATATGGGTAGTATGTCTTTCTTTTAGTAGTATTGTTGGCTATAGGTGTCATTGAACACCGAGAATGGTGTTCCCCCAAGGGGGAGGGTTCTATAATAGTCCTGGTGAAAATTCCATGTAAATAAAGTTAATAAAGGCAAAATAATAAACACGGTTACGGGACACTTATTCCAAGCTAAATGTTGGGAAAAAATTCATAGTGTGGGTGTTCTTTCGATTATTATGGCGAAGGAAATTGGAAAAGGTAATGGCAATGGAATTTTTGGAAATTTATTTATGAAAATAATGGAAATTAGGAGCAAAGTAAGATGAAAGGTCACAAGTTGCATGTGACGAGGAAAATGAAGAAAATATAGGCCACATTAATAAAAAAGCTTATGAGGATCAGTTCATGGATTTTGTTCAATTCAATTTTGGATCTCTCTCTCTATTCTCTCTCTCTCATGCTCCTAGACACTTAGAGTTTTCTTGGAGAACTTCAGTGTTGGATAAAGAAAGTAAAAGAAGGCAAAGAGGAAGAAAATATCAAGCAAGGAAGTGCAGGATCAAGTAACTATAGCGGGATTAATTGTAGATATCGATTTTCATATATGATTTCCTTTCTAGATTTGACATGCATGGTTATGCATGTGTGTTCTTGGTTCTCTTGTTGTCATTGGCATAGATTTTTCTAGGTGTGACATTTTTCTTTAGCCTTTACTTTCCATTTACGAATAGCCATAGTGTGATGGGGTTCTTATCTTTTCGTTGATATGTATTTTCAGATGGATTCGAAGCTGATTGAGGTGGATTTCTGAAAGAAATAACACGTGGCCTAGTGATCCCTGAACCAGAATGTGGATTGTGGTAAAGCCACTATCTTAGTGACCCATGAACCAGACTGTGGGTTCCGGTAAAGCCAGGTATTGTTTGCATCAGTGGGCCTGGGAATCCTTGATTGGTGACTAGAGGGATATACAATAAGGCCTAGAGGTGTTTTCTCTTGATTATGCCTAGGAATCCTTGTTGGTGAATGGTGGGATATACAATCAAGCCTAGAGGGTGGTGTCTCGATTATGGCCTAGTGATCCGGTGAGGATTGTGGTAAAGCCTGGTTTCTATTGATGAGGGTGAGGTGGTTTAGCCTCGAGAAGCCCTGGTTGGTTCTTTTGGTTTGAGTCCCACATTCACGCTTGGAATATGGCACAGGGGTGATTGGCTGAAGAGAGATTTGGCTCAACCAAACTATGATCGGGTGGAATGTGGTAGTCCCATACTGGGTTGGCTTCTGCATTCATCAATAAGAGTTTTTTTCCTTGGTATTTTATGTGTAAATGTACTAGATTATATGTGGCAATTATGGTTGTTGTATCCTCATTATTTTTGTTTTTTATATGTTGGTTATGAACGTGTTTCATGACAGTCAAAATTTATGTTTCTATTTTTAAATGAATGAGAAATTAATATATGACCTAATAAATGATAATGAAGCTAATGTGATAAGGAATCAATGCTTCTTAGAAATTCTCAGATAAGTATAAGACCCCTATGCTCAGATATGTTATTATGACCTGTAGAATGCATCTTTGTGATATGTCTGAAAAAATACTTGTCATGGCTAGTAGGGGTCTAGTCAAGTATTTGTTCAATAATTTGCATTAGCCTTATTGTCTTTATGTTTCATTTCATTTCTGTAAATTTCATGAAGTTCTGGGTAGTGACTAGGTCCTAGCCCTAGAATTCAGTCTTAATTATCGCAGTTGTTGGCATAGCAATGGCATATAAAGGCCAAAGTCGCACACAGGAAGGCTCATGGGAGATATTGGTACCCAAATTCATTTGGAGGGCTTGAAAAGGGAGAAACTAGGGCTCTAAGAGCTTGAATTGTTGATTTTCATCAAGGGTTGGTAACTGGAAAGGTGGGATAGCTCCTATTGGTTTTTTTGGTTGTGTGGATGATCCGTTTGGTTATGTTTTGTCAGTTCCACTTCATTAATGGTAGGAGGTTGAATCGGATCATAGTAGCATCTCGTAACATGTTTACCTAATAGTAGCATCTCGTATTATGCGTTGTTGGGTTGTACGTGTTTTTGAACAGCTAATGGAAGGGTGAGATGTGGCCAGCCCTAAGGTTGCCACGTTTCCCCAAGAACGTGTGTTAAAATTTTGGTGCAGGGTCGGAGGATCAATTGCGCGACCTCCTCACCACCCCATCCACGCCTTACTATTTGGACTATTAGTTGGTACTTAACCATTATGGCCATGATTTTATTATAAGGTTTTTTGATTGCGCATTTGGGGATCGGAGGGGGCCAGCCCCTGATAAGACTTTAGCCCCAAAACCAGGTGCCAATACAACCCGCTGGCAGTCCATCTTTTGTGGTCACACGACAAACGTTTTAACAAAAACTGCAAACAGTTTTCCACACGGTTTAAAACCTCCCATCGTCTTCGCAAAGGCTAATGCTTGTTCACATGCCCAGTTGTGGTTATTTTATCTATGCATTCATCTAACAACCTGTTCAACCTGGAGTTGAACCTTATCCGCAATTTGTTACTGTGTTTTGCACCTGAAGTTCCGCCAACTGTCGCGGCAACTGCGAGTATGGGAGGTGTGCATGTGGCCACCCCCGACACCAAAATTTATTGTCACGGTTATCCTAGCAGAGAATTAGAAAAATGTGCCATTTCTGGCAGAGAGCTATTTTAGCTGGAGTTAAGTGCAGCTGCTCCAGATTTAGTGGAGCTATTTTAGGGGTCACTGGAAAAATTTTGATTAGGCACTATCTTGAACTAGATTCGACCATTCTGAGAGTGTGAATAGTCAATTTCGACTTTATTAGACATTACCGACTCATTGGTGAGGGTTTCAGAGCCATCAGAGGACTTTTGAGTGATATTTTTCATCAAATGAGTTCTAGGGGCCACTAGAGCCACCAAGAGCCAGCAACAAAAAGAGGCCTAGCCAGGGCAGCTAGAGGCCTTTCTCAGTATTCCAATAGTAAATTTTGGATGTTTAAGACATTATAGAAATAAATTTGAGGTTTTCAGAGCCATTAGAGGACTTCTTAAGGCCGATATGCTTCAGATAAGTTCCAAGTCTCACTAGGGCCACCAGGTGCCAGCGAGAGAATGAGGCCTATCCAGAGCAGGCAGTATCCATTCTCAGCAAACCAATAGTCTATTCTGACTATTTTGAGCCTTATAAATCCATTGAAGGTATTTTTTGAAGCTTTTGAAGACTTATAAAGGTATATATGCTTCAGATAAGTTTTCAGTGACCCTAGAGCCAAGGGGTGTCGCAAGGTGTTGGAGGCGTAACCGGAGCATCCGAAGGCCAATTTATGCAATTTAATAGTCTATTATGACTATTTTTTACATTATAAATCCAGTGAATGGATTTGAAGATTCATTGTGAGACTTATTAAGGACAATAAGCCACGGGGAAGTTTCGAGCAGCCCAGGGCCAATAGTGGATGGAGGCCTAGATTGGGGAGCCAGAGCTCATTTTGAGTAAATGAACAACCTGTTTTGGATGTCTGATATATGTTGGTTATATTAGGTTATTTTTCAAGGACAAAAAATGACTTCTAAGGATTTTTTTCCAAAGAGAAGCTTAGGGAAGCTTAAGAGCACCGACAGATGAGGTCAAGTCAAAGGAATCCTAGTTCTATCTTCAAAGTGATGACAGTCATTCCAGGGGTATGATGATATTACAAACCCAATAGTAAAACCCAAATAACTATTGGAGTTGAGTATTTTACTTGTAAAAGAAATTTTTCATCATAATCCCAAAGAGACAAGTCAATTGACAATGGCTGAAGGAGACGTAGCCCACGATATTCGGGTGAACTCCTTTATTAAATTTGCTAGAATTTGTTGATGTTTATTTGCTGAACTTTATGGTTTTTGTACATGATTAATATCAGCAAAAAAAAAATTCTTAAAGCACTTAAAAATTTAAAAAAATATACACTTGAATCAAGTGTTCATTCCCGCACAATCAAGAATAAGATAGATCTTTTATTTGTTTAACTAAGTGGGAGGTGTTTGCGCATAAGCATTTCAAGTTATCCACCCATTTTCAGATCAGGTTGGTATCATAACACTAGGTTTCTTGATTGACAGAGCACTAGGTTGCTTGCTTGATAGAGCACCAGGTTGCTTGTTTGACTTGAAAGGTGTTTAACAGTGAAAAGAATTTAATTGTTTGCAAATTGACTGTTGCGTTATTTTTCTAGAGGTGAAGGGAAAGCTTCTGTTAGCTAAGTCCAGAAGAGGAAAAGAAAGAAGAAGGCTAAAAGCATTATCCTTACCCAAAGGACCTCAAGAAAACCCTTGAAGCATAAGAGGGTTTGTTTGCAAAAGCCTGCTTGAAGAAGAGCTTGGCTCTACAACCATTTTGTTCAGAAGCTTTGTCAATTATTTTGAAGCTTTCTGAATTTTTGTTGAATTTATTTAGTTCATTCACATAAATATGACAACTTCTTCAAGTCAGGTTTCAAAATCGTCCTCCTTCACAAGATTCTTTGATGAAGACATGAAGCAAGACTTCTACATCCTGAAGGATATGGTGCAAATTCTGTATGAAGATAGAAGAGAAAGAACTAGACTTCATGAGAAATTAGTTGTTATGAAGAAAGAGAAAGAAGGACTTCTTCAAAGAATGCATGAGATGTAAATGCAGCTCCATCAAGCCCAAGAGGCCTTAACCAAGAACATGCTTGAAGCAAAGGTAATTCACTCAAATTTGTCTTCAAATTCCTCGTCAGATAGATGTGTAGGTTCATTTGAAAAGCACACTAGAGGTATAGGGTCCAAGTTGATGTTAAAAATGGGCTATGAAGGAAAGGGTTTAGGCAAACATGCATAAGGCAAGATTGAGCCTATTTTGGTTGAGGAGGGGCCTAAGAAGTTTGGTCTAGGATATGTTCAATATTATGGCGAAAACTCTACAACCGTGAAGGTAATTGAGACAACTTCAAAAAGATATTTTGTTCCATGTTCTAAACCACAAACATGTCAAATTTTCTTTCAAGTTAATTTCCATTGTTTTAAGCCTATGTTACAACAATATGTTTGTAAACATGTAGCTTATGGTGAGCAAGATAGTTTGGACAGCTATCATGACATGAACACTAATTTTAGTATTCAAAAGAAAGATGGAACCTCTACCAGTTCATCTCCTCATGAAGGTAAAAAAGATGGACATGCAAAGCAACATTTGAGGTATAATTCTTCCCATAGTCAAGTTGATTATGTTTCTGACAAGCATGTCAAATCTACATGCTTGAAAGGAAGAAAGAGTTTTTGTTCCTATTGTGGTTTGTGTAACCATGAAGTTTCAAAATGCTCGAAGAGGATGAAGGAATACATGAAACAGTTGAAGCGAAGGCAACTTGCAAAGAAGGTGTAAAATAATTGCACACATTTCTAGAAGAGGGGACATTTTGTTTCCCAATATTGGACATTGCATCCAACTAATCATCCCAAGAATTTGAAGCAAGAGGATAAAAATACTGGCAGAAGTGGAACCAAAGACTCCATCATTGATGTCAGAACAAATTTTTCACATGAAGAAGATTTTCACCAGCAAAAATCACCATGGAAGTGGCTTGGTAAGAAGTGGTTTGACTTCTTAACTCAGTAAGACATACATTCATTTGTACATATGAAAATTTCAGTCATGTATGCATGCATTTTTGTTGTAATCTCATGTTTTTTTGAGCCACCTTGGATCGATGATCAAGGACACGATGTTCAACTACATTCAATTGAAAATTTCTCGCCAAAAAATTTATGGGTGAGTTCAAGGAAGAAAATTCTTGGCATGAGGAAAAGAGCATTCAAGAAGGGAAGTGTTGACTACCTTCGAGTTGGGTTCAAAGGCACTAAACCAAGCAAGGAAAAGTGTATGGAGGCTGGAAAAGTGAGGGTGTTGTACTCTCATCTACTGAATAGATCAGGTAATAAGTCTTTTGGGGTCCAAAATATTTCCAATGGGGAGGTGTGATCAGATTTGGATCAAGGACCTAAGTGATAGCTCAAATTTCAAAGTGTTTGAAATTGTTTCGAACCAGAGCGACCAGATAGATCTCGTCTTCTTGATTATGGCGTCGCGAACAGTTCGAAAAATCAACACCGTATGAAGAAGTTATCGCGATTTGAAAAGTCCAGTAAACTGTAATTTTCGACCTTTGACCAGGTTTGACTGGGCATTTGAATATTCAACAAAAAGAATATTCTAGGGAATATTCCTAGAATATTCTTCAAAATATTCCCTAGAATATTCCTTCCATACCAGTTAGATCATGAGTGGCAAGGTATTATGCATTGTTGGGTTGTACGCGTTTTTGAACAGCCAATGGAAGGGTGACACGTGGCCAGCCCTGAGGCCGCCACATGTCCCTAGGAACGTGTGTTAAAATTTTGGTGGAGGGTCGGAGGATCAATAGCACGACCTCCTCACCACCACGGCCATGCCTTACCATCTGTGTTATCAATTGGTACTTAACCATTATGGTCACTGGTTTATTATAAATTTTTTTGATTACGCATTTGGGGGTTAGAGGAGGCTAGCCCCCCATATGTCTTTAGCCCTAGAACCAGGTGCCAATACAACCCGCTGACAATCCATCGTTTGTGGTCACACGACAAACGTTTTAACAAAAACTGAAAATATTTTTCCACGTGGTTTAAAACCTCCTGCCATTTTTGCGAAGGTTAACGCCTATTCACATGCCAAGTTGTGGTTAATTTATCCGTGCAGTTAGCTAACAACCCATTCAACTTGAAGTTGAACCTTATCCATAGTTTGTTACCGTGGTTTGTACCTGAAGTTCCACCAACTGTCGCGGTAACCACGTGTATGGGAGGTATGCATGTGGCCACTCCCAACCCCAAAATTTATTGTCACGGTTATCCTAACAGATAATTAGAAAAATGCACCATTTCTGGCGAAGAGATATTTTGACTGGAGTTAAGTGCAGTTGCTCCAGATTTAGTGGAGCTGTTTTAGGGATCACTGGAAAATTTTTGATTAGGCTCTATCTTGAGCTATATTCGACCATTATGAGAGTGTGAATAGTCAATTTTGACTTTCTCAGACATTATAGAATCATTGGTGAGGGTTGCAGAGCCATCAGAGGACTTCTAAGTGATATTTTGAATCATAGAAGTTCTAGGGGCCACGAGGGCCACCAAGAGCCAACAACAGAAAGAGACCTAGCCAAGGCAGCTAGAGGCCTTTCTCAGTATTAAAATTGTCAATTTTGGATGTTTCATAAATTCTGGAACTAATGCTGAGGTTTTCAGAGCTATTAGAGGACTTCTGAAGGCCGAGATGCTTCAGAGAAGTTCCAAGGGTCACCAGGGCCACTAGGTGCCAGCAGGAGAATGAGGCCTATCTAGAGCAGCCAGTATCCATTCTCAGCAAACCAGTAGTCTATTTTGACTATTTTGAGCCTTCTGAATCCATTTGAGGGATTTTCAAAAAAATTTGAAGACTTGTGAAGGTTGAGATACTTCAGAGAAGTTTTCAGTGAACCGAGAGCCAGGCGGTGCCGCCAGGTGTTGGAGGTGTAACCGGAGCAGCCGAAGGCCAATTTATGCAAGTGAATAGTATATTCTGACTATTTTTGACATTTGAAATCCATTGAAGGGATTTTCAGATTCATTGGGAGGCTTATGAAGGAAAAGAATCCACAAGGAAGTTTCGGGTAACCTAGGGCCAATAGTGGATGGAGGCCTAGATTGGGGATCCAGAGCTCATTTTGAGCAAATGAATAGCCAATTTTGGATTTATGATATATTATGGAGATATTAGGTGAGGTTTCAAGGACATAAAAGGACTTTTATGGAGTTTGTGCCAAAGAGAAGCTCAGGGAAGCTTAAGGGCATCGATAGATGATGTCAAGTCAAAGGAAGCCTAGTTCTATCTTCAGAGTGATGACAACCATTCCAAGGGTATGATGATATTCTAAAACCAATGGTACAACCCAAATAACCATTGGAGTTGAGTATTTTACTTGTACAGGAAATTTTCATCATAATCCCAAAGAGCCAAGTTAGTTGACAATGGCTCAAGGAGATGTAGCCCACGATATTCGAGTGAAATCCTTTACTAAATTTGTTGTTATATGTTGATGCTTATTTTTTGCACCTTGTGGTTGTTTTACATGCTTAATATCAGCAAAAACAAATGTTCTTAAAGCACTTAAACAGTTAAAAAAATATACACCTGAATCAAGTGTTCATTTCCAGACAGTTAAGAATAAGCTAGATCTTTTATTTGTTTAACTGAGTGGGAGGTGCTTGCGCATAATAATTTCAAGTTATCCACCCATTTTCAGATCATTACCCCAAAAAACTGATTAACTTGAGGAATTGTGGGAGAATGATGTTACAGATAGATTCAAAAGTTTCATATATATGTACCTAGTCTGTGTCACACAGGTTGTGCACCCTCCAAATTTCATGAATGGTATGATGAAAAGTACGTCCATATGACAAAATTTGGTCACACCGTAGACTGTCAAGATATGAGTCATCATAAATGGAATTGGTGGGTCACGAGGCAATGGAGGTGGTCTGATCATCTCTCCATGCAATGCGACAAGTGCACTTGCTAGTGTCCTCTACATGTTATTTGCAATGGTATGCCTGGTCTCAGCGTTGAGTTGTGATGGCTGCTCTAGCTCTGTCAGTAATACCACGCTCTGAGATGGTCATGGAAACAATCTCAGAGGTGGTCCTACATGCACAAGGTCCCTACGAGTGCCGACATGATCATAGCTATGTCCCAATCTAGGTCCATAAAACTCAGATCTGGTGCTGGTGTAATCTAGCCTCATATGTGGCAAAAACTCCACATATATATGATTTGCAAAGTAAATGGGGACCTCACCATGGTGGGGGAATTGGCCCCAAGATTTAATGAATCAATCATAAAAAAAAGGGGCACATCAACATTATAATTAAAATATTTGAGCAGAATCAGACCAAGATTTCTAGCATGACAGTCTAAAGGGATTTTAAACAACTCCCCATGTAGATCAATGTCCTTGGTTGCGTCTTTCAATACCTCCCAATTATGTGGGCCTCTAACCTCCAACCTCTTAATCCTATGTATAGAATGTAGGAGGTGGCTTTGTGGGCTCTCCATTTAGTATGTCTCGATTAGCCTATTGATGCTCTCTAGTATCAAAGGAAAACTACACCTAGTAGGAAAACTAGCAGAGATTTTACCCAGCTCACGTGTGATCCATGTTTGTTGGTCCCTAACATCCTTAATTGTATTGCTAGCTACAATGTTGTTCTATGGAGGGATTGACGTTGCACTGCGATCCTCAGCTTCGCCTTGTTGAGGGTCTGCAAATCATAAAAATAATTTAACATATATAACAAAATAAAAGTGCAATAACATATACATTAAATTCAAACACATCAATTAAAAATTATTTAAAAGTTAAAGACAATTTCAAGGCATAAACACATAAATTTTAAAGAGAATTTAAATATGCAAGAGGTGTACCTACAACTAGTGAAGAAATTCCACTATCTGTCATAGGATCATCCATAGAGACAAAAACACTACCTCTGACACTCTGAGTGGTGTTGGAGCGGGGATCTATGAGTGGAACATGCACTCTGGTTGGGCTACATGGTCTATCACGAGCCCAACCATGTCTAGCAGATCCCCCCACACTCCAACGACTTGCGGTTGGGGGGTGTATAGGAGATGCCTCTGCATATTAAATATAAAACATATAAGGCACATATAAACTAATCCAAGAATTTTTTTTGACTAAACTATTACATATAATATATATAAACTAATCCAAGAAAAAATTATTGACTTAGAAAGAATGTTGATAAGAAAATCATTTCTAAACTCAAGTAGAATAATCTAGCCCAGAGTCCTAAACATTAAGGTCTCTTTTTTGATAATTTAGTAGCCAAAGTATTGAGTTCCATTAGACACAATGGAAAGAGGTGATCAAATCTAAATTCACACTTTTTCCCATTTCTAAATAATGCATTTTATTCATAGAACATAAATATGTAAATATATTTAAAAAAAATTAAAATAAACCTATTTGCAAAACTAATAAAATTTCATGCCCAAATACTCCATCACATAAGTTCTTATAATGTTTGACTTTGACACATGACATATACTAGGTGCAAGCACATGAAAACAATGTTTATGTACAATACACTACATAATGAAACAATATGGTACAAATTAGAAAAGAGTCAAAACGATTTTATTCACTTTAAATGCATTTTTCATCATGTATTTAATGTATGTACCAATGATGCATGGTTGAAACTTATATATATATATAGTTATCTTACTTGCTATGCTATGCTATGCCATTATATATATATATATATATATATATATATAACTATGACATTTAATTTATTTAATATTTTATTTAAGTACTTTAAAGTAAATTATTATATTTATTATTAAAAAATATTTAAAATATAAATTCATTTAAATTTTAAAAAAAATAAAAAAAATAAAAATTCTTATTTGATAAATAAAAGTTATTATAAGTCACTATATTCATCATGTTAGTCTCAAGCTCTTAATTAATTTATTTATTGGTTATAATATGGTTGTTTTCTCTTTTGGAGTTTTTTTAGCATATTTTTGGTCAAATTTGTTCAAAATTTAAAATGCATTTGAAATAACCAAAAATTAATTTTCTTTTGAAATAACCAAAAATTAATTTTTCTTTTTAAAATTTATTTCACTAAATTCCTAAGAAAAAACTTTAAAACATAAAATAATTAAAAAATAGAGTTTTTACCATAGAAAAAATTCATAATAAACATGCTACCATTGCAATTATTGAAAATTTATACAATGAAATGAAAAAAAAAAGTAAACCTAAATTATAGTTTTTTGTTGTGGCTTTCAAGAGTTTTTTTTGATGGTTTTCTAGATTGTTTTTTGTGGTTTTCAAGAGTTTCTTTTAGTGATTTTTTTTTTTTTTGAAAAAAATTCTTTAATGACTTTTTTTATAATTTTTGTGATTTTCATAATAGTTTTCATAAGTTTTTTTTATGATTTTATATACTAAATTTTTATTTCAATTTGATTTATTTTATTTTGCAAGAAAATTAAATAAAAGAAAAAAAAAATAGGAAAATTACCTTCACTTGACGATCTGAAACGTTGAGCCAAAGCATGAAAGCAGGATTTAAATATGCAGGATTTAATAAATGGAGAAAACATGTAATAAATGATCATCCGGCAAAACATCATTAAATTATATAAAGAAAAGTAATGCTTTACTTTTACAATTTACTTGGTGATTTTAGTATTTTGTTTTACATTACACTACCTCTTCATATTAACTTTTAATTATTCTATTAAATCCCTAAAAAAAAATACCCTATCTTACTTGTTAATTCCCTATATTTAAATATCCCCAAAAACTTACTATTACAATGTTTTGACCAAAGTTTATTATTCATGTGCTTAAATAAAACCCCAATTATACACCCTTTGATCTAAAAACTTATCATTAAATCAAATATCCCAACCCTATAGTATTTAAACACATACTCAAAGTTTAAATAACTATATAATATAATACTACAATGCCCATATATGCATTGTTAAAACATTTCATAATAAAAAATGTTTTAAATACATGTTATATAAATCACTCCCCCCGAAATATTATATAAATCCTAGAGGCTTAACCTTTCTTAAAACACACTTTTATATGGATTAAAGTATTTTCCGCTGTGTATAAATAAACCCCTCATCCATATTCATTAAACATTATATATAAGTTTTAAACCTTATATAAATGTTTTACCCATCTGCACACGCATATAAAAACCCTGGTCCCAGACCATTCCATTTTAGCACAACTTCCCATTCAATCTTGACCCTTTGCATTCATTCCTCAGATCCAACGGTTGATATGCAATATCGCACGCAAAAACTAATCATTCGCCCAAATGAAAAATGGACGCAAAATGGGCTATATTGACCATTTTTCCCTCTGTGACGTGTCGAGATTATATTGGATTGTGTTCATTTGGTTCTAAACCACTTACTGCCCAATTTGCACGTGATAACCGCTCTTTGGTTTCGTTTCAAATTCTGAAACCGCCTCCTGCCATTGATGAGACCTTCATTTAATAAAAATTATGGTGATTGAATCATAAGGTTAAAACCTTTAGTTAAGCTATTTTTTATGTTATCCGCGCATTTGCACTCTAATATAACTCTTCCCGACTCTGTTAAAGCTTTTTAAATCTTGATTGTCAATTTATATCCACAAGCTCCGAATTTGACCACAATTCCACCATTGAAGATTGACTAAAAGCTATTCACCGCTTCAGTTAGCCATTAAAGACCTCAGAATCAGCTGAAATCTTCTGAAAAAACCTCTCAAAAGCAGAATACCTGCGTTTTAAAGGTATTTTCCGGTAAATTAAATCCTGCATATTTAAAACTTACGTTGACACATGTTCCTCAATACTGTGAATAATCCGGAAAGCATCTTGAAAAATGATCACCACGGAAGTTTAAAAGCGAAAAAAAAGAAAATACAAAAACAACAAAACTGTTAAAAGTGAGTTAATGTTACTAGTTTAAAACTCATGAATAACCCTACACACTTCTTAAAAAAAAAAAAACACACTTTAATAGTATAAATACCTTATATTCTTTGAAATTTAATTAAAATATTTTTATTAATCCATTGCTAATTATGAAATTCATTCTTTATATAATGATTTAGCCATAAACTATATAAATATATTTACATTATCGATATTTTAAAATAATAATGTTAATATTTATCTATATTAATTATATTTCACACATATATAATATTATTTTTATAAAAAATAAATTAAAATAATGTTTTGAGTATATATTTATCTTTTTAAAATATAAGTTAATTAATATTTATTTTAATGTTTTTTGAAAAAAAATCCTAAAAAAAATTGTTTTATGGTTACTTCTAAGTTTAAAGAGAAAATGTGGTATGAGAAAGATTTAGAGGCTAAAAGAAAATTAAGATATTATAAGGAGGACATCAACCTTACTCTAGAAGATCAAAAGTATCTCTCTATTTTAACTAGCTCAAAGAAAAAATTCAATATAGCCTAGATAAGAATGAACTCTCATGAGCTTCATAATGAAACACCATGAGGACAGTTCTAACCACGTTCTAAAAATATAATAATGTTATATCATATTAGATAAATGTCTTTTGGATTGATTACAACATTAGAATTTGATCTAGAACCAGCTAATGTGGTTCATCCTCAAGACAATGTGGAGAAACTAATGGATCTAGAGGAATAAAAAGCCCATTTCAATTTTAAATTAATTAATTAATTTATTACTTAATTTTAATTCTTAACTAACTAACTTTCTAATGGGTAGTTCTCAACAACTAGTCTTAACGGCTAGTTCTTAACAACTAATTGTTAGCGGCCATTTCTGAGCAATGATGCATCTCCACTATTTATTCCTCTAGATTGATTAGTTTCTCCACCTTGTCCTAAGATGAATCATATTAGCTGGTTCAAAACGTCTACCAAATCCTAATAATCCTAATAATGTGATTAATCCGAAATACATTTACAACTAATTGTTAGCAGCTATTTCTAGGCAATGATGCATCTCCACTATTTATTCCTCTAGATCGATTAGTTTCTCCACCTTGTCCTAGGATGAACCATATTAGCTGGTTCAAAACGTCTACCAAATCCTAATAATCCTAATAATGTGATTAATCTGAAAGACATTTACAACTAATTGTTAGCGGCTATTTCTGGGCAATGATGCATCTCCACTATTTATTCCTCTAGATTGATTAGTTTCTCCACCTTGTCCTAGGATGAACCATATTAGCTGGTTCGAAATGTCTACCAAATCCTAATAATGTGATTAATCCGAAAGACATTTATGTACATTATGGATCACAAAAGTCTTAGATTTATTATTCCTTTCAAAATAATTGTATGAATTTATTATTCTTTTTTTTTATTCCATGTTCATCAATATGTCCAAATACATCACCCCCATCGAGGAAGGGAATTGAACCTGTGATAAGTGATATAACAACCGGCTTCATCACCATTTAACCAAAAACCCATAGACAATAAATAATTAATATTTAAATATATGTTTTTATATATATATTATTTTGTAATTTTTTTATTTTATAATCCAATATAATTATTTAAATTTAATTTAAATTTAAAAAATATATATCTAATTTAATATTTTGTGATCTATATTATGAATCATTTTCAAGATAAAATGAATCATATTAGATAATTCTAAAAACATCAACTAAAAATTCTTTTATACAACTTTTACCGAAAGATCTCTCAACACTAAAAATAAATTATAATTTGAAATGTTTTACCCTAATATCATAAGTTGTTTATGACTTGTTTATAAAGTAACATCAATGTTAATAATAAGATTAACTGAGTTAGTACAATAATAAGGTTAACTAATAAAGTTAACTGAGCTAGTACAATTTTTTGGCATAGAACACTGAGAATAACTCACAAAGATGTTGACCTTGACCAAAGAATTCCATTCAAATGATATGATTGGCTAGACAATGGGCCGGGTGAGAAAATGACTTGGAGTTTAGTGCATATTGTTGAAGATTCATAACCGTTACTTCGTTACTTCAATATGAGCTTATATGTATATTAAAAACATGTTAACAATGAAAGGATTTAAAAATGCTTTTGTTGGTTAGTTAAGTTGTGTAGCGTTGAAATGAGTGCAATTTAACTTTTGGTTAAAGAAAGTTAAAGAAAATGGGATTCGGCTACACAAACCTTTATTATGGTTTAGATTTTTCTCATGAAATTTTATCACATCACATAGTGCTTTAAAAATATATTTATCATGATCGATTCTATATCTTATAAAAAAATATTTAAAAAATATTAATAATTAATAATTTATTTTAATATTTATTACAAATAAAATATTTTAATATTTATTTATAATAAATATTAAAATATTTTGATTTATAATAAATATTGGTTACAAATTTTGGTTTATCAGTGTATTGAGAGGAAGTGATTTGATTGACTCTAGAATGTGGAGAGGTTAACAATATGGGAAGAGGTCAATAACATGGGAAAATATGTGTTTAGTTGGAATGCCAAGAGGTTAGCAACATAAGAAAAATTGACAGGGGAAAAAGGGAGACTTTTGGCTCACTAGCTTCTGTTAGTTCGTTTCAGGCTTTTAGGTTTTTAGATTCTTGCTCTTTTATTTTTGGTATTGGTTTCGGTTGTTATACGATTTGGAGAGAGGCTATTGGATGTTGTATGAGTTAAAAAGAGTGTTTTGGTTGTTGTGTGGTATTATTATGTAATATCGTAGGAATTTCAAGCACTATGAGGACTCCACTCTAAGATTTGAATTCTTGTATATAATAACACATTATGAAGGAATAAAAATATTTGATATTCATTCTAAGTTCTTGTGGGAAGGTCTAGAATTACTTTTTGTTTATGCTTTGTGATTTAGTTTTTGAATTAGTTTAATACAATTGCCAAAATCAAATGGTTGGAGTTGTGTGCTCCGCAACAATGATTGTTTTTGTAGAATATTTCCAGATAGAACTATGAAAAGGATTATTATTCTATTCAACATTTCAGGTGGGTGCTCCATAACATGCGAGAGCTCATAAGTGTTAAATAAATAAGAGATTAATTAGTTGTTATGGAAAAATTAACATTTTAAGAATATTTTTTATAAAAATCAAATTGAAACTGTTAAAAGTCAAGTCGAAAGAAAAAAATAACACTTATTGAAAATAAAAAATTAAATATATATATTTTTTAAATTAAATAAAATAACAATAATAATTAAACTTGGAAGTCATCAAGGGGATATTTTTTTTTAATGATTTGAATAACATTAAAAAATAAAACTCATTGGAATAATATTAAAAATAATTAAAAATGAATTAAATAATAAAAGAAGGAAACCTTCCAAGTTAAACGGATAAAGAGAAGGGTTTGATTAATCAATAATTTTTATTATTTTGTTTTAAATAATTATGGATAATAAATTGAATAAATTAATAAAAATAAATAAGATTTTAAAAAATAAAATAATTATTATTTCAATAATAAAAGAACTAAGGAGGAAAAAATTAAGATAGAAAGAAGTTGGAGGGGGAGACCAAGGTGGAAGAGGCACATTGGGGATAATAATCCCTGATGATGGGTGGAGTGTCCACTCGAAACGTTGGATAGGATCATAATCTTTTACATAATTCCATCTAGAAATATTCTATGAATATGGTTAACTTTGGAAATCTTCAGTCTATTAATGATCCTTTTTTTTGGTAGTTTGTTGTGAAAGCTACAAATGTTTGGAGTGTGTCACATGCAAATACTTGAAAAGCCTCTTTATCAGTGTCTAATTCTCCTTCCATGGATTTGGCATATACCTGCTCAATGCTCCCATTGGATGTGCAATGTATGATCTACTAAATACCATTGCATTAATCAAACTTCCAACCGCACTAGCATATGTGATGGCAGTGTGGGTGCAGGCGTTAAGGAGAGTTGCTCAAATTTTGTTACTATGTTTTCTAATTCAGGAGGAATTTGTTCCTGATCCTTATTTCCACTCTCAGTCATCAAACTTTATTAAATCTGCTTGGTTAATTTAATAAAATGACTTACCGAAGCTAAAGTCCCCTTATCCTTTGAAAACATAATAATTCATTTTTAAACAATGTTTAGAACTTTTGGAATGGGGTTTCGGATTTCAAATACTTTAATAAAGCTCCATTAAATAAACCGTTGGGTCCATACCTTTTGTTAAACTCCGTGTAACTTCCGACGCGAATACCATTAGATCTCCAATGCTCATGATTGGATGGCTATCGCATTCCAATAGCCCCAGCACTTTGTGGCTCCAAAGTAACGTTAAATCGGGGGTATTGCCACCGTGACGTGTCGCGTTTCTATTTGATAGCATTCAATTTGAACAAAACCACTCGCACACCAAAAGCAGTGCGAAAACAATGGTTGGTTTCTCAAAAACTGCTTGGTCTGTAGATTTTCATTTTCAATCGCTTTTGAACACGGATTTCCACTGGTTTACCATTCTCCCTTCAGTTTCTCTGGAAACCTCCTTTCCTACTCTGTAACTCAACACATATAGATCAATTATCGACTATCCGATCTCAAGCAAAGAAACCAGAATCTCTTCAAATTCTTCTGAATCCTCTACATAGAAGTTAATACACTTTAATTCAATCCTTCACACAGAAAAACGTAAATCCAATGGATTTTCGGAGAGATGAAACCCTCCGGGAATTTTCCAAGCATACAACAGATAGTTCAATTCTACAATTTTATTAAATCAGAGGCAAACCCTCTCAATCAATTCTTCTACGGCCCAATTCGATTTTCTCCTTCTCAGAGGTTACATTTTATAGTGTTTTACATAACATTCGACCTCTTCTTGAGGTTTGAATTCTCCTAACTTAGATAAAATCCTAATTACATAATATCTTCCCTAAATCTATCAACTGAAGACTAAATATAATTAATCAAATCTAAAAAAGTTCAATCTTCCTAGATACTAGTTCAACCCTATCTAGTAAAACTGTAAATTGACAGCTAAAGGTACCAACACCTTTGCTTGTAACTTTTTTTTGGATTTTTGGAATAATTATTGAAGCCTTTGTCTCTAAGCCTCATGCTCCTGCATCAAAATCTTGAGGATAAAAATCTTCATGGGCTCCTGTCCATGAGCTCCTCCACAGAACTGCCCAATTTCTACAACATGGTTTTTGTCATCCAGGTAGCATCCTCAATTGGCCTCCACTTGATCAAATATCGAAAATATTCATGTCCTATGGTCTTCTTAAAAAATTTCTTGTCTAAGATCCTCTCTGGCTGTAATGTCTTTGTTGTGGGTAACGTTTTTACCCAGTCAATCTTTCCTCTGTCTTTTGGTCTGTCATCTGTGCCACTATCTTCATATCTGTACAAATCAACAACATTGAATATTGGAGATATTCCAATATGAGATGGTAATTCAATTTCTTAAGCATTTGTAGAAAACTTTCTCAATATCCTGCATGGTCCTATCTTTTTGAATTTTAACTTGTTATACTTCCTCTTTGGAAATCTTTCTTTTCTTAAGTGTGCTAAAACCAAATCACCAACTTCAAAATTAACTTCTCTTTTTCTCAAACCTACTCTGTTTTTGTACTTGATGCTATTGTCTTGCAGCTGTTGCTTTACCTATTCATGTATTGCTTGAATTTTTGAAACAAACTCTTCTCCTTCAACACTTCTCATTTTTTCTTTTCCCAAGTTCCTCAATTCAGATACTCCTCTTGGGTGCATTCCATAAACTATATGGAATGGACTTTGTCCTGTAATTCTGTTAGGTGAATCTTTATATGCATATTTTTCCTGTGGTAAAATATGATCCCACTGTTTAGGATGTTCTCCTGTAAGACTTCTCAAAAGATTACCCAAACTCATGTTCACTACTTCAGTCTACCCATCAGTCTTAGGGTGATAAGTTGAGCTGAAACTTAGTTTAGTACCAAGCTTCTTCCACAATGTCCTCCAAAAATGACCAAAAAATCTGGTGTCTCTATCAGAGACAATACTTTTAGGTAACCCATGTAATTTGATAATCTCCTTGAAAAACAAATTGGCAACATGAGTAGCAACACTGGTTTTCTAACATGGAATAAAATGTGCCATTTTTGAAAATATGTCAACTAAAACATAAATTTCATTATTCCCTCTCTGTGTCTTAGGAAATCCTAAAACAAAATCCATACTTACCATATCCCAAGGTCTGTCTGGAATAGGTAATGGAATGTACAAACCTGCATTTTGACTTTTTCCTTTTGCATATTGACAAATTTTACAATTCTTCACATACTTTTCCACTTCACATCTCATATTTGGCAAAAAATAAAAATGAATTAGTTGCTCATAAGTCTTATCAATACCAAAATGTCCAGCAAGTCCACCACTATGTTTCTCCCTGACTAAATTTTCTCTCATAGAACAATTTGGTATGCACAAGTGATTTCTTTTGAACAATAAACCCTCTTACAAGAAATAATCTAACCACTGACTTATGTCTATCAAAACAGGATTACAACATGCTTCAAATGCTTCTTTGAAATCCAAATCTATCTTATAGAGTTATTTAAGAAAATCAAAACCTAACACTTGAATTTGACTTTCTTGAACAAGAATGCTTTTTCTACTCAAGGCATCTGCTACCTTGTTTGCTTGACCATTTATATGCTTCAATACAAAGTTAAAACTTTGAAGATATTCAACCCATTTTTCATGTTTTTGATTCAATTTAGGCTATTGCATAATATAATATAAAGCATGATTATCTGAATATAGCACAAATTCTTTAGACATTAAATAATGTCTCAACTTCTTCAATGACTATATAATTGCATAAAATTCCTTGTCATAAGAAGAGTACTTCCTCCTTGTCTCATTCAGATTCTCACTGAAATATGCTACAGGTCTATCTTCTTGACTTAATATAGCTCCAATAGCTTCCCCAATGGCATCACATTTTACTTGAAATGGTTTATTAAAATCAGGCAAAGCTAAGACAGGTTTCTCAGTTATCTTTTGCTTTAAGAACTGAAAATTCCTTTCAGCTTCAACAGTCCAATTAAATGGTTGTTTTTCCTTCTTTATAGTTTCAATGATAGGTGCATTGATCTTACTAAAAGTCCTTATGAATTTCCTATAAAAACTAGCAAGACCACGAAAAATTCTTACCCCAAAAACACTTTTAGGTGAAGGCCACTCCACAATTGCCTTTATCCTCTCTGGATCCATTTTTAATCCTTCAGCAGCAACAACAAAACCTAGATATACCAATTATTCTTTCATGAATGAAAATTTCTTTAAATTTACCAGTAACTTCTCTTGATGTAACTTCCTTAAGACATAATTAAGATGTCTCGGGTGTTATTCCTTTGTTTTGCTGTAAATTAATATATCATCCAGATATACTATTGCAAATTTACCAATAAATTCCTTCAATACTTCATTCATAAGCCTCATAAGTGTACTAGGTGCATTTGATAAACCAAAAGGCATCACCATCCATTCATACAATCCCTCATTTTTTTTAAAGGTCGTTTTCCATTCATCTCCTTCCCTTATCCTAATTTGATGATACCCATTTTTCAAATCTAGTTTTGAAAAATACCTTGCTCCACTCAAACAATCCACCAAATCTTCAATTCTACGTAAAGGAAATCTATACCTGATTGTTATCTTGTTAATTTCTCTTGAATCAGTGCACATTCTCCAACCTCCATATTTCTTCGGACTTAATACTGTAGGTACTGCACAAGGACTCAAACTTTCTCTGACCAGACCTTTGTCAACAAATTCCTGTACTTTCTTTCTAATTTCTTCATTTTCTGTAGGAGTCATTATGTAAGCTGATTTTTTTGGAAAATTTGATTATGGAATCAGATCTATCTGATGGCTGATTTTTCTTGCAGATGGTAATTCATTAGGCAAATCATCCACAATAATATCACAATAGTTCTCCAACATTTCTTGAATTTCAATTGGAAAATCAGAAATTTTAGCAGAAGTAAATACTACCTTAGGTTTGCCAACTAAAGAAAAAATTACCTCATCATCTTCAATCTGTTGCAAGTATTCTTTTCCACTCAATAATAAAGCCTTTGGATCAGACTTTTTACTTGATGCATCTTCTTCTTCCATAAGTAACAATGTTTGATTCATACCATCTTTGAAAAAATTGTAAGTGTTTCTATTTCCATCATGTACTACTGCTCTGTCATACTGCCAAGGTCTACCCAGCAATATGTGACACACATCCATAGGCATCACATCACACATGATTTTATCTTTGTAACTGCCCATTTGCAATTCTATTTCACATTGTTCTTTTACTATCAGTTGATGTCCCTTCTGAAGCCATGACACCTTGTAGGGTGTTGGATGTTCCCTTGTCTTCAATTTCAACTTCTCTATCACCTATATAGAGACCAAGTTATCTGTACTGCCACTATCAATTACCAATTGACAGAATTTCCCTTGAACTTTGCACACACTTTTGAACAAAGTCTTTCTCTGTGTTGGTTCAGTAACTTCCTTTGTTTGTTTTAACAAAACTTTGTTAACCACCAAAGATTCTCCTTTCTCTGGCACAATTTATTTCTTTGTTACAGGAAACTTTGTTCTTTCTTCTTCAATCTGAGCAACAATTGCATTTCTCTAATTTTTCCCCACATTCTCTGGACATTCATAGGCTCTATGTCCTAATTTGTTACATCTGTAACATCTTACTTCTCTTCCTCTGTTTTTGCCTCCTCTTCCTCTCTAAGGACTCCTTCTGCCACTTGTATCACCTTCTGTGGGTGCATACTGAGGTGAGCTGCTACTAGCTCCATCTCTTGGTGCTATAGATCTTCCTCTACCACCTTGATTTCCTCTTCCTCGGAAAGTACCTATTCCTTTGGCAAATTGCTTCCTTGTGAATTTTTCTTAAGCTTTTAAGGCCATCTGGTAAGCCTCTTCTAATGTTTTAGGAGACAACATACTTATCTCATCTTGAATCTCCATTCTGAGACCATTTATGTACCTGGAAATCTTCTCTATTGTATCTTGAATTTGTCCTGCTCTTATGCTTACTTTGTAAAATTATTTTGTGTATTCTTTTACTGTCATTAATCTCTGTCTAAGATTCTGCATTTGTCTAAATAATGAAAGATGATAATCACTAGGCAAAAACTTACCTCTCAACTTTGCTACCATTCTGTTCCAATTCTTGATTGGTTGCTTACCAACTCTCCTTCTTTCTGCTTGCACTCCATCCCACCAAAGTGTTGCATGTCCTTTCAACCTTGTGACAACAAACTTAACTCTCTTTTCTTCACCCATATCTTCATAATCAAAGCATTTATTCATTTCATTGATCCAGTCTATCAACTCTTTTGGATTCAATCCTCCTACAAAATCTGATACTTCAAGTCTAGGCTTGGATGTAGATCCTAAAACTGATCTAAAGAATATCATATCAGGAGTAATCTCAACATTTCCTCCTTCTTCTTCTTAAAATTCAGGTTCACTAACATCTTCAGGATCTCTATGTTGTCATGTTTCCATCGCTTCCAATCTAGCTTGAATCTGCTACATAGTCTGTAGTACTTCAGCATTTGCAACTGGTTTACCTCTTCTTCTACCAGCACCAACTCCTCTACCAAGTCTGAAAGCCATGCTAGATTTCTTTTTCTGACTTTTGGAAGCTTGTTTAGTGTCTGGAAAATTCTCTGAAGATGGCTCCGATACCACAAATGATGGTAGTGTGGGTGCAGGCGTTAAGGAGAGCTGCTCAAATTTTGTTACTATGTTTTCTAATTCAGGAGGAATTTGTTCCTGATCCTTATTTCCACTCTCGGTCATCAAACTTTATTAAATATGCTTGGTTAATTTAATAAAATGACTTATGGAAGCTAAAGTCCCCTTATCCTTTGAAAACATAATAATTAATTTTAAACAATGTTTAAAACTTTCGGAATGGGGTTTCAGATTTCAAATACTTTAATAAAGTTCCATTAAATAAACCGTTGGGTCCATACCTTTTGTTAAACTCTGTGTAACTTTTGACACGAATACCGTTAGATCTCCAACGCTCATGATCAGACGACTATCGCATTCCAATAGCCCCGACATTTTATGGCTCCAAAGTAATGCGAAATTGGCGGTATTGCCACTGTGATGTGTCGCGCTTCTATTTGATCGCATTCAAATTGAACAAAACCACTCGCACGCCAAAATCAGTGTGACAACAGTGGTTGGTTTCTTAAAAACCGCTTGGTATGCAAATTTTCATTTTCAATTGCGTTTGAACACGGATTTCCACTAGTTTACCATTCTCCCTTCAGTTTCTTTGGAAACCTCCTTTCCCACTATGTAACTCAACAAGTATAGATCAGTTATCGACTATCTAATCTCAAGCAAAGAAACCAGAATCTCTTCAAATTCTTCTGAATCCTATACAAAGAAGTTAATACACTTAAATTCAATCCTTCACATAGAAAAACATAAATCCAATGGATTTTCGGAGAGATGAAACCCTCCGGGAATTTTCCAAGCATACAACATATAGTTCACTTCTGCAATTTTATTACGTCAGAGGAAAACCCTCTCAATCAATTCTTCTACGGCTCAATTCGATTTTCTCCTTCTCAAAGGTTACATTTTATAGTGTTTTACATAACAGTCGACCTCTTCTTGATGATCGAATTCTCCTAACTTAGATAAAATCCTAATTACATAATATCTTCCCTAAATCTATCGACTGAAGACTAAATATATTGAATCGAATCTAAAACAGTTCAATCTTCCTAGATACTAGTTCAACCCTATTTAGTAAAGCTGTAAATTGACAGCTAAAGGTACCACCACCTTTGCTTGTAACTTTTTTTTGGATTTTTGGAATAATTAATGAAGCCTTTGTCTCTAAGCCTCATTCTCTTGCATCAATATGGAACATAAGACATGTTCTCTTCCTCTTCTTGTTCCTTGAACACTGATCTAGAGATAACTTTACACATAAAGGAATAAATATCTTTATCGGTTTATGTTCCTACAAATTAAACCTTTACAATATTGTCTCATCATAGTTCCTTATATTTAATCAAATTTTCCTATATTTCAAAACTCCTTATTTTTCTCAATTTCTACTGCAATTAGGTCATCAAAGTATTCTTGACCTAATGGTGGAGATGGTTCTTTTTCCTATTCTAGTGCCCTCTTGAGACCTAATTTTCTTGGTCTCTTGGGTTTAACCTACTCTTCTAGATCCTCCAACTCATCAACATCAACAACTACCTTACCTTTGGCATCATCCTTCTCTAAATCTGTTTTGGGCTTGTTAAGCAAAAGTTGCTTAACTTGGAGCTGCTTGTTTTCTTGATGAAGGAAAGTGATCATGAAGTCTGCCTAGGAGAACTTGTTCTTTAGCTCTCTACTCTCAACCTCTTTCTCTTGGATGATATTATCATATGATTTTACCTCCTCATGTACTTATAAATATGCCATATGGGTATCAAATTGTAATTGTGCTTCTTCATGCAATGATGCCTCATGTGCTGGTGCATCTTCACTCGTTGTAGTAGGTTGAGTCCTTTCCACACTGGCAGGAGAAAACATCAGCCTCTTACCTCTAGTGCAGGTCTTTTTCACCTCAGCTCTTGGTGTCCTTATGATAGGTTTTCTTGTGGAACCCACCTCTTGTTGTCTTGGTGAAGTCAATGGTGTAGAGTGACTGCGTGACTAAGTTGGAGTACGCAAGAGTGAAGTTGAATGCATAAAAACATCCCAAGAAAATTTTCCCTCTGCAAGCTAATGGAAAACAAGGATTTTCACCAATCCATGATGGAACAAGCTAGCATGATGATCCTCTCCTTTAAAATGTACCTCTCTGCCATTTTGACCATGCTTCTATAGAGATAGTGTGGTAGGTTGAGAGATTCGACACTGGTGAAATTCATAAGTAGTCTCACATGATACTGATATAACATCGAGAACCTACCCTCACATGTGAAATATTTCATGATAATCTTCATGAGAGGCGCATACTTGTCAAGAAAACGTCTGAATGGAAATATGTTCTTTGGAGAATATTTATATGGAGGTTTCAAAAACATCTTGTGGTTTCAATGTCTAGGTCTCATTTCTTGAACCAAAGTTCACCATTGTTTGGGATCCCTGTAGCTATGGAAATAGCCTTTGGTGAAAGAGTGAAAACAACCCCTATAATGGTCACCTTATTTCTTCTTAGACTGGTGGCAAACGTGCTTGTGAGCTTATTGAAATCAAGTTCTTCAACCTTTTGGCAAAAGGAAAGGCAACCAACATCTTGGAATGATTTCTTAAGAAATGGTGTAGCCATGAAATCCAGTTTTGTAGTGGGTTCATTCCTGATTATTTGACCACCCTTATGCCTCCTCTGCCCAGTGGTCTTTGAATCCATAGTAAACCCCAACTCACTAGGAGGGGAAATTAGGGTTTAGTGTAGGGAAAAACAAGGGATTTTGGGAAGTTTTAGAAATGGAGGGGAATGAAGAGGTTCAAAGGAGTATAATTATTGGAAAAATTTAGGGAGGTAGGGATAGATGTTAGGGAGTGGGGGGAAGTGGAATTTTAGGAAATGAATGAGGGGAAAGGGCGCAAAAGGGAAAAACACAACCCTAGTCTAAGAAAGTGTAGTATAGGTTAGGGTTTTGAGGAAAATGATGAAAATGAGGGATAGGGGTGATGGAAAATTTTTAGGAAGGTATATGAAATGTGAGGGATGGTGAGTGAGCTTTAATGTGATGGTTTTTCTCAGCAAATTGACCAAAGAGACTATGAGACCGAGAAAATGCAGCAAACCCTATGAGAGGGGATTTTGAGTTTTCAAGCCTTAAATGAAATGGAAGAGAGGTGTTTTGTGACCCAATTAATTTATTTGATGTGCTTGAACCTAGATTTAATTAAGAAACCACTATATATGAGAGATCCTGAAGGAAAAACACAATAAACTAGGAAAAGCGTAGCGCAGCAAGTGAAAAGCACGACGCGGAAAAATAATCCTCCTTTCCAAGGAAAGAAACTGATCTTCAAAGAGTGGAAAGATACTTGGTGACTGAATGATGTCTCATGAAGTTGAAATGAGAAAATGACATGCTTGGTTGGTCTTTTATAAGGTTGAAAATTGATTTTTATCCTTGGTGGTGATGTGGCCCCACCTTGTCTTTTCACAATTTGATTTGATTGCTTGTATATTGTAGCTTAGGAAACTTTTTACATATATTACATCATGATGAAGAAAAAAGTACACTTTAGAAACCTTTATTGATCACTTTCCCATGTTAATACTCCTTTTAATGTTGAATTTGATGATGACATGACCTTTTTTTATGATTTTGACAATATGACCTAATGATGACCCTATATGGAAAGATAAACTGAATGATGACCATAATGACCAAGACACTCTTGAAAAAATCAATGACCTTACCATGATGATATTTATTGACTATGAAAGTGAAAGGAGTAGTCATGACCTAGCTATCCTAACCAATGATCAAATTTTTATTTGAAGACTTACAAAAACTATAAAAAAATTCCCTATGACCCTATCAACCATATGAAAAAACATAATTTGATCATTGGTGACTGACAGGACTTACAGACACTAACATTATCTCTAGATGGGGATGGAAGCTCCTTAGGAGGTGTCAAGAACATTGTAGACCAAGTAGCCTTTTCCATTGGGCATGGAGCTAAAAAATAAAAGCAGGACTCGAAACTGAAATAACTCAACAAACTAAAATGACTACTAACTTAAATTATTTATGGTAGAAGACCATCAGGCTTAAAATCCTAATGAAAACCGCCCATCTGCTGAAGACATATATACAATCATGTGAAATGATCCCTCCAATGTAACCAATCCAGCAAATGGATACTTACTTGAATAACGCTCACACTTTCCTTGAGCAGGAAGAAAAAACAAAAGATAGGCAACTCCGAGTGTCCACTAAAGATGTGATCATGATCCATAAATACAAGAAAATACATCATACCTATTGACTGTAGAAAATAAGTGTAAGGACCGTCAAAAATATGAAATGTTACCTTGTCTTGAAATCCAATAGAAATACAGGCACTTCTCTCATTTCTAATGCAAAATATTTGTCTAAATGAAAAAATACAATATTCTCATTAAGTTTTTTAGTTGCATCAGGGAAAGTATTTTCTTGAAAATTTTCATTTGAGGTAGCCACCTTCTCAACAGCATAAGTTTCCACATCCACGATATCCAGGACAAAATCATCTTCTTCAACGGACTCTTCTGAACCTGAAGTAAGATTTTCCTCTGTAAGAGGCTCTAAAATAACCTCTTCTTTTTCACTACTTCCCTGCAACTCAGGATGGTCAATTTGAAGCCTAGCATCTTCAAAAATTAAATCTACATGCACATCTATTTCAGAAAATGAATTCATGAGTAATCCTTCATTTGAATATGAATTAAGAGTTTCTAGAGCATTTCATTCATAAAATATTTGGAAAATATTACCTTCAATACATTCTACAATAACTGGTACAACAAGATGAAAATCTATGTCACATATCCTCTTAATCCCATCATCTTGGGGTGCATTCTCATACTGTTGAAAATAAAATTTTTCAAAATGGTTCATAATCTGCCTTTCCTCAATCATTGACCTAGAAGATGAAAAAACCAATGGACTGTCTATTTCCTCTTTTCCTTGAAAAATTAGATAATCATCAACATAAAATGATTCACTGCTTAAATTTTCTATACATGTAATTTCAAAATTTTGACTTGGAAAAATTTATTCCAGACTATTATAATGTAGATTTGTTTCATCTTTAAGCAAAGAAGGAGTTAATGTGTAATGTGAATGATTCTTTGTATCACGGCAACTAAACTTTTTTATTTTTTGTTGGGAAGAAAATTCATGAAGGGCTTCTATGATCTCATCATCTAGACACTTTTCATCACCAAAATCCTCTTCAAGGTATTGAATTAAATCTTCACAGGATTCACAACAATCTTCGAACAACAAGAATGAATGATGATATTTTCCATAAAACTCAGATAATGTTGTATGGAAATATTTAAGGGAGAACAAGATACCTAGTTTCAATAATTCATACCATGATCTTACTTTCCCTTCCAGGGTATCCATAAACATTTTCACCAAATAGTCCTCAGGAAAACTAATCTCAAGCTTATGTATATGCCAATGAAACTTTATTAGATGTAGAATATATTCATCCTCCTTTCCATCTATGAATTTAGGAAGATAAGTTTTCCAATATATGCAAGGTATTCGATTTAGAAAACCAGAATGTGAGCATGATTCATAGGAGCATACCTTCTAGCAATTGAATCCATCTTGAGACAATAGGACCGTGATTCTTCTGCTACTGATTCTTAAGCTAATGAAATTACCAATGAAACCATGATTTTTGGATCCTATTTCCATTGGAGCCTTTGGATCAAGTTGAAGTTGATTGGAGTCGCCAAGTGAATGTCTCAGCCTTGATATGTATCTGACCGTTGTCCACCATCAAAAATCAGATCTGATCTTTGCCATTCTCACCCAAGGAAAAAATGATATTTCGTTTCCAGGAAACGACGCCAAAAATGTTATCCTCCACAATGTCCCAAGGCTGAGAATGGAAATCAATGGAGGTAACCTAAAACCACTTGGTATTTGGTAACTAGCCCTACAAAATCATATAGGGATCTCTCTGTGATATTGAAGCCAAAATATGATTGAAGAAGGGTAAATATATTAGGCTAGGTCTAAACTCTAGGGTTTTGAAAATTTAGGTTTTTTTTGGATCAGGAGAAGAGGTCATGGAAACTAGGTTAGATCCAAAATATTACAGTTGTAGGGATACAAAGGGGAATGGCATACATTTTCAATGGAACTTAAGGGATTGTCAATTGTAGTGTAGGGTGGAAAAAAAAAATTAAAATGAGCATGACAAGCATGAGTTCATTTATAAGAAGATGAACGACATAAACATTAAATTCCTACCAAAACAGAGCATGAGCATAAATAATTATGTTTAACTTATTATAGGAAAATCACTGAAAAAAATAGATATGGAAATAATATGAATCAATCATTCATAAAAGTGAATTACAATAGAAAAAATAAGCCACAATATTATACCACATGAATCCCTAAATATTAGCTTCCACTGAACTTGTATTTATGTAAATGTCAATTGTACACAAGACTCCAAACCTTCTATTCACTGATGTACAACCTAGACTCTGAAATAAAACTAGATATAAATAGACAAAAATAATCTTCCCCTCTCTTAGGGGTCGATTCCCTCAATATATGATCTATTTACACAAATTTCTCCAACAAAACCTAAGATTAGTGAGGTTAAAACAAACACCTCCTTTTAGCCTTTGACTGACCTAACCATCATAAATGAACCTCAAAATTACATAAATATGACATTTACAAGCCTATTTAAATTCATCTACCTCATATAAATTCAAAACATGATGAATTACATCATGAAAATCCTCATTTGGTTGAAGAAACTCGAAAAATTGACCAACAAGGAAAAGCACAACGCCATATTGCAGAGGACTTTTGACTGCCTTCATGAGCTCCAAATCTAGATCTGAAGGTACCCTTGGAAATATTAGCATGTATATTTGTCATTAGACTCCTCAAGTAATAAAAATGGCTTCTCCAAGGCTGAGAAACATGCAATATCCCAAGGTCACTCCAAAAGCGCAGTGCTTGGGTCAAAAAAGTGGCAAAAAGTGACTTTTTGGCATGTTTTTTGAAATTTTCTCCCAATCTGTTTGCTGACATGGCACCAAAAGTGGATAGTTGTAATGTGTAGGTGATTATATATAATTTTATGTATAATTTTCCTCATTTTTACCTTTGAGGGAAAAGTGCAGCACCAAGGCACTGCACTTTTGGCTGAAATAATTTTCTGTGTTAAGCCAAAAATTCAAAAATTTACAAAATTTTCTCAAAATTTCCCAAAAGTTTCCCCATGAAGTGAGGAGATGATATTTCAAGCAATTAGGGAGGCCTCAGCCAAAAAATCAATTTTTTCCTTCTCCTTTTGACTCATTAGGGTTTACTTAAATTTCTTCTTCAATTTCTTGATTCTAATTTGAGAAATCTTATTCCTTGTGCAATAATGAATGGCCATGTGCCTCTGAAGCTTTTTGTTCCTGTTATCCCTCTTAAGAATCTTATCCAAGTGGAAATTTACCTTTTCAAGCCAAAACTCCTTATTTTTCTCAATTTCTGCTGCAATTAGGTCATCAAAGTATTCTTGACCTAATGGTGGAGATGGTTCTTTTTCCTGCTCTAGTGCCCTCTTGAGATCTATTTTTCTTGGTCTCTTGGGTTTAACCTACTCTTATAGATCCTCCAAATCATCAACATCAACAAATTCCTTACCTTTGGCATCATCCTTCTCTAAATTTGCTTTGGCCTTGCTAAGCAAAAGTTGCTTAACTTGGAGCTGCTTGTTTTCTTGATGAAGGAAAGTCATCATGAAGTATGCCTTGGGAAACTTGTCCTTTAGCTCTCTAATCTCAGCCTATTTCTGTTGGATGATCTTATCATATGATTTTACCTCCTCATTTACTTCTAAAACTACCATATGGGTATCAAATTGTACCTGTGCTTCTTCATGCAATGGTGCCTCATGTGCTGGTGTATCTTCAGTTGTTGTAATAGGTTGAGTCCTTTCCACACTGGAAGGAGAAAACATAAACATCTTCCCTCTAGTGTAGGTCTTTATCACCTCAGCTCTAGGTGTTCTTATGATAGTTTTTCTTGTGGAACCCACCTCTTGCTGTCTTGGTGAAGTCAATGGTGTAGAGAGGATTGTTCATTGAGTTGGAGTAAGCAAGAGTGAATTTGAATGCATGAAACCATCCCAAGACAAGTTTACCTATCCAAGCTAATGGAAACAAGGATTTTCACCAAGCCATGATGGAACAAGCTAGCATGATGATCCTCTCCTTTACTATGTACCTTCTCTACCCTTTTTACCATGCTTTTATAGAGATAGTGGGGTAGGTTTAGAGCTTTGACACCGGTGAAATGCATATGTAGTCTCACATGATACTGAAATAACTTGGAGAAACTACCCTAACAAGTGAAATATTTCATGATCATCTTCATGAGAGGGGCATGCTTTTCAAGCAAATGTTTGAATGGAAAGATGTGCTTTGGATCAGCTTTGTATGGAGGTTTCAAAAACATCTTGTAGTTTTCAATGTCTAGGTATCTTTTCTTGAACCAAAGTTCACCATTGTTTTGGATCCTTATAGCTATGGAAATAGCCTCTACTGAAAGAGTGAAAACAACACCTGCAATGGTCATCTTATGTTATTAAACCAAACAGAGCAACCTCCTTTACATTACATAAATGAAAAATGCTTGGATGATAAAAATGAAAAACCTCCTTTCTATATATAGGAGTCCATGGGGTCGCAATATAATCCTAGCTGACCTAATAGTAATAATGTAAGGGCATAACAATAAAAATAGTGGGGTTTTATGGGCACAATAATAACAATATGGGGACTACATGGGTACAACAATAACAATAAGGGGGATACACTAACAACAATAAAGGACTACACTAGTAATATAACGACCTAACATGCCCCTCTCCTTCAAAAAAGTGTTGTCCTCAATGCTTGAGTAGCTCTGGATGCTTTTGTATAAAATTGTCATCCTCCTTTGTGGAATCTTTAGCAGGTAAGTTCTTCCACTTGATGAGATACTCTGAAATTGATCGATTTCGAAGCTATCGAGTTCTTGTTTCCATGACTTCTTAGGGTTCCAATATGATTTTTCCTTCCTCATCCAATTTTGGAAATATTTCTTGAATTGGAAGTTTGTCACCTATAACCTTCTTTAAGCATGAAACATGGAAAACTGGGTGCACTTGAGAAGAAGCAGGAAGGTCCAATTTGTATTCCATAGTGCCAATATTTTGCAACACCTTTTAAGGACCATAGTACTTTGGTGATAATTTATTATCCTTCTTAGTTTTCTTGAGGGACATTTGTTTATATGGTTGTAGCCATAAAAATACCTAGTCTCCTACATCAAAAATTCTCTCACTGCGATGTTGATCTGCCTTTTGTTTCATTCGATTTTGTGCCAAATTTAAGTTATCCTTTAAGAGTTGGAGAACTCATTTTTGATGCTCAATATGATCTTCCACTGCTTGAACCTTAGAATTTTCTCTTAAAGATATGTGATGAATGGTGGATGATATCCATAAAGTTGCATAAATGGGGTCATTTTTGCTGCAGTATGGAAGGAAGTGTTATACGACCATTCAACCAAAGGTAACCACTTGACCCATTATGTTTGTTTATCAGATACAAAACAACGAATATATTCTTCCAAACATTTTTTCACTATCTTAGTTTTCCCTTCAGATTGAGGATGTTAAGATGAGCTATGGGCTAGTTGAGCACCCAAGCAAGAAAATAATTTTGTCCAAAAATTTCTAGTGAAAATGGGATCTTTATCGCTTACAATAATATTTGGGTTTCCATGTAGCTTTTGAATTGTTTCCATAAATGCAGTAGCAATTGTACGTGCTTTAAATGGATGAGATAATGCACAAAAGTGTGTATACTTGGTAATTCTATCAACTACCACCATGATGACACTCTTTCCTTCGGGCTTAGGTAAACTTGTGATAAAATCCATTGAAACCTCCTCCCAACATTGACATGGAATGGGTAAAGGTTGTATCAGACCTGGGCTCTTAATCATCTCAACTTTATTTTGTTGTCAAACCAAACATTCTGCCACAAAATTTTGAATATCAGATTTAAGGCCATCCCAAAAAAATTCTTTCTTCACCTTGTGGTAATTTTTAAAAAACCTTGAGTGTCCTCCTACGGGAGAGGTGTGCAATTCCAAAAGAATCTTTTGTTTTAGTTGGGAATTTTTACAAAGATATAAGTGATCTTTGTACCATAAGGAATCATATTCCCAACTAAATGTGTCAGATGTACTGGGATATTGTTGCAACTTTTGAATGAGTGTCCACACTTCTTTGTCATTCTTCCATTCCTCCCTTGCTTCGGTTGTCCAATCTAGTTGGATAATAGAAATGGCACAAAGCAATGCTTCCACCTCCTTATCCTTTCTTGAGAGTGCATCTGCAACAACATTTAGCTTCCCATTTTTGTAGATGATTTCAAAGTCATAACCCAACATCTTTGTGACCCATTTTTGCTGCTCTTCTGAAGATAATATTTTTTCCAAAAAGTATTTAAGACTACCATGATCAGTTTTTACCTTGAAGTGTCTTCCCATTAGGTAAGGTCGCCATTTATTTAGTGCATGCAGTATTTCCAACATTTCCTTCTCATAAATAGCTTTTTGTAAATAATTTCCTTTGATTGGACGACCCTCAAAAGCAATGGGTCTTCCTTCTTCCATTAAAACAACACCAATTCCATTTCATGAGGCATCACATTCCACAATAAAGGTTTTTGTGAAGTCCGGAGTAGCTAAGACCGGTGTTAGGCACATTGCCTCTTTAAGATGTTCCAAGGCCTTAGTTGGTTCAGGAGTCCATTAAAATTCATCTTTCTTAAATAATGTTGTTATAGGTGTTGTTATTATCCCATAATTCTTAAAAAACTTGTGATAATACCCTGTTAACCCGAGAAAACCTCACAACTGATTTATGGTTGTGGGGACTTTCCATTCCTTAATCGCTTTAATATCGTTAGGGTCTACCTTAACACCATCATAGGATACAATATGACCCAGATATTCCACCTCTTGTACTCCAAAGAAAAATTTGGAGGTTTTAGCATATAATTGTTTCTCCTCCAATAGTTTGAGCACCCTGTCAACATGTTGAACATGATCCTTCCAAGGCCTTCTGTAGATTAGTATATCATCAAAAAATACTAACACAAATTTTCTAAGGAAGGGTTTAAAAATGGAATTCATCAACCCTTGAAATGTAGAAGGTGTATTGGTAAGGCCAAAGGGCATGAACAAAAATTCATAATGACCCTCATGAGTTCGAAATGATTTTTCTCAGAATATATTCAGTCTTCATTCTAATTTGATGATATCCTGAATGAAGATCCAACTTGGTAAAATAAATGGCTCCATGTAGTTCATCCAATAATTAATCAATCATAGGAATGGGAAATTTATCTTTAATAGCGAGATTATTGAGCTCCCTATAATCCGTACACTTGCGCCATAATCCATCCTTCTTGTGCACCAATATTACTGGAGTAGAGAAAGAACTTTGACTAGGTTGAATTATACCAACCTCTGACATTTCTGCAATCATACATTCAATTTCGCTCTTTTGACATAAGGATATCTGTAAGGCTTGATGTTTGGAGGAACACTTCATGGAACAAAATGAATAGCATGATCATGATCATGATCATGAATAGGTTGGAGTCCTTTGGGAGTTTCAAACACCTTGGAATGATTTTCCAAGACTTTTTGGAGATATGGAGAAATAGATGATTTTGATGTTGGGACTTCTAGTGAGAATAATTGTGCAATTATGCCTCGTTGTTCTTTATTCAGAAGCTTTGTCATGAAATTAAAGCTTATTATCTTTCCCAGATTCCCTGTGATACCCCGTAATTCAACTTCCTTTCCTTCCAAAAAAAATTCAAGAAAATTTCTTGAAAATTAAAAGCTATCGTCCCCAAAGATTATAACCATTGTACTCCTAGTACAACATCAACACCTCCAATTGGAATAGAAAGCATGGGAATATTCAATACATATTCTCCCATGGTTAGCTTGATATTATGGAATTTTCCAGAGAAATTTATAGTCCCTCCATTTGCAACCATCACTTGACACTCTGGTGCTGGGTATAGGAAACAATTCAATTCCTTAGATACCTTACAATGAATAAAATTATGGGTACTACCTGAATCAATCAACACTATTACATTTTTCTTCTTGATATGTCCTTCTATATTGAGAGTTTGAGGAGTGGTAATTCCTACCAACGCATTACAGGATATGGTTGGACTCATTTCTTCTTTCTCTAGGGTTGGTTCCTGGTGTATATCCTCTTCTCAGTTTGAAATTTCTTGTTCATTTTCTTCCTCTTCAAAATCTATGTAAAATAATTTCTTCTCAGCACACTTATGACCTTTAGTGTACTTGCTATCAAAAATGTAGCAAAGCCTTTCTTCTCTTTTTTCTTCCAATTTTTGTGGTGTCAACCTTGTAGGTTGTGGAAGTCTAGGAGTAGCAAGAATTCCATCTTTATAGATGTGAGTAGTAGGCTTCCTTATCGTCATAAATTCACTTTCAATTTTTATTTCCAACCTGAATACCTTCTCCAATGAATCAGGTTCCCAAAGGCGAACCTCATGTTGGATGTTATCCTTTAAAGTCCCTATGAAGACATCAATCCTATGTTCCTCTGGAATACCAGTTACCTTTATATTCAATTTTTGGAAGTCCTTAATGTGCTCCACCATTGAGCATTTTTTTTTAGTTTTATCAATCGGCTAAAGAAGGTTTTTCTCTTTCTATCCTCATAATGTGCTATCATTTCCTCCGTAAAAATTGACCAAGTGACAATTTTTTTACAAGAGCAAAGAAATTGATACCCTGCAAATGTATTTTGTTCTAAATGTAAAGTTGTAATGCATACCTTTTGTGTGGTTTGCACATTATGGAGATCAAAATATTGCTCCATCTGTGGTATCCATGTTATGAGATCCTTGCCATCAAACTTCCTCATATCGATATTTGGAATATGGTGGGTCTTCAGTCCAACATTAGAGTTTATTAAATCACGATTAACATTTATTTTGTTCTCATCATGTGTTTCCTATACTCTTGTTGAGGAGGTAAATCCCCTCTGCGGACAGAGGCGATCCCTACTAGCCCAGGTCGGGTCTAGCAACAATCAAACACGCTACAGTGCAGGTTCCTAATCGTAAATAAACCGACTTGCGAGGAAGGCTTACCTGGAATCCAACGCTGTCGTTTGTAGAAGAGGTGGTGCTCCCGTTCCTTTGCCCTGGCAGATCACAATCCTCACGATCTTCGTGATCGGACACCTGCACATGCAAGAAACAACACAAACGCAAGCATAAAACCCAGAATATACAACTATATGTCAGTCGAAGAGGACATAACTCATGAACATGATCAAGAACAAGAGTGGAACCATAACCAATAGTCGCTTAATATTAATGAGTCAAAAAGAAGAATACAACCAAAGCTTTGACGCCGAATTCTCCTTTGGCGGGTCGTCAGCACAACATGTCTCGATAAAGCCTGTCAAGGATGGGACAAGCCTCTCTCTCTGGATACTTGCTTAGTAAGATCCGCAGCAGGACACAGCCTTAGGGAATGAAAATTCTCTAATGACATAAGGATATGGAAAGCTCTTGGGAACTTGGAGATTCTGGAACTAGCTTGCAAGGGAAATGGGCAAGCTTTTATAGAAGGAGGAAGGAAAGTTGGGATCCCTATAATTATGGGATTGGCCCTATCATCAAGGAAGCTTCCATGAGAGGTGGCAAACCACTTCCTCTCTATGGAAATCCGTAGCCAAACCACCCAACTCAAGATAGATATCAGTCCAGGAATTTGTTAGGATGAAACTTCTGCCTTTTATTTTTTAAAAACACCTCTTAATATGGTTGGCGCGGGTGCGGCTCTATGACAGAGCGCCAATTGGCGCGCCCTCTTTGGAGGATTTTCCCCCTTGGTGCGAGGGCTGAACTGTGGAACCGCGCCAATGGAAAAAGAGCTATTTTTAGGGTTTTTTGCAGGGAGATGTCTTCAGGGCAATTAAAGCTCATCTTCAGAGGGATGCAATGAAAGTATTTTCAAGTCTTGTCTCTGCCCACAGGTCACGAAATGAGCCCTCCAATGTGCGGGATGGGGATTGTAGGGACGGTGACAAATTGCTGTGTAACAGATGCCCCCTAAAGCATGAGGCCCGAAAGAGAGAGAGAGGGGTGAAATGCTTTACGAGAACATGCCGACTGAAAACACTGCCATCGGAAAACCTGCGGAGCGAAGTACAACTGATGTCTCAGATACATGATATATACACGTGGTATGGGCATAGTCATCCATAACAGAGTTTACAATAATCTAGATCCAAGGCATGGACGCAACCATCCAGTGAGGATTGATAAATAGACTCAGGTATGGTCACAGCCATCCAATCAGTGAGTCATGTAAATAATAGTCCACAAAATCACAGTCTAGATTACAACAGACACAATCCAGGGTCTTGCGCTCCATCTCGACCCGAACAAAGTACAATTTCAAGCATGCGAATATGTGAGCTGAAGTCGAACATGCAAGAACATCACCTGATTACCAGCCAATGATGAAAGTTGTTAATAGACGCGAGAGGTACCACCAATAATGACAATGGCCCTCAAGGTACTATAGGTACAGGTACAATCTACGGCATGTGAACAATGAGCTGATGTCGAACACCCGCAGAATCACTCGATCGGAGGCCAATGATGAAAACCTCACGTCGAATGCGAAGAACCCGCCATTGAGGCATGCAAGCTCCAAGGTACCAGAAGGGAGTCTCTAGATCAGCTTCCTGGATAATGAGCTGAAGTCGACAGGAAGTGACCTTGATCGAAGGTGGGCCATAATGTTTCCCACATCATCGACACGAGACAGAGGAACATAATGTTTTAGTGAATCAGGATTATATGAGAATCAGAGGAAGGTTGATACTTGCAGAGGTCAACTTCTCTTGAACATGTAAACGGCACGACAGTGGACTTGGCAGTATTTGACATCAACGGATCAGAGGTCATGGTGACGAGGCAATGAGCAGATGAGAGGTCAAAAGGGATTATCCAAACCCACGGAGGCAAGTGAAGAACGAGATGAGATGTCCCCAACCTGACACGAATGCAGACAAGTGCCATGTTCAAGAGCGACATACTGCCGACACGACAATGATGCTGGTTCCCTTTTCCCCCACCATTTCTGGTGATTACCCCAATTATTTTTGATAACAAGCTTGAAGGGGATAGCATATGCTTGGAATGTAAGTCCGCCCTTCGGGCGAATCCATCCTAGTACATTTAACGAGCCCTAGGAAGGAGAAACTCGGAGAACGTCATTTTTACTGAATCCAATGTCATCAGGGTTTAACGAGTCTGACAAAGGAAGAACTCGGCGTCTTTTCATATTTAGAGAGTTTGAAAAGACAACAGAAAAGTAAACTCCAGTGGTCCCTTTTCGTAGATAGTTCCCCGGACCCGAAAAGGTAGAAAACAATGCCCGAGAAAACCTCCTAGTCGCGATAGGCTAGGGTATTCCTTTTTCGTAAATAATCCATCCTAGCCCGAAAAAGGGGTAAACGTATACTGGGTAGATGTCGATTCGTGTCCACTTTAACGAGATCGAAACGACAAGGGCCTCGACAATATTTTCATGTTTAGAGAGTCAGAAAAGAGCTGAAAGATGACTCCAGAGTGACTTTTTCGTGTATTTACCGAGTCCGAAAAAGTATAAAATACAACTCGTTTCACCGTCTAAGTTGTGTGAAAGACCTGTTGCTGCACAAAAAGGCAAGTGTAAAACCCATTTTTGACAAAATATATCAAAATATTCAGAAAAATAACTTTCAAGACCTATTTTGAGTTCAAAAATTTATAAATATGTCAAATGGTAAAAATAAAATTACTTTTTACTTTTTACCTCACCGAAGAGCAGCAGTGGTCCAGTTTGTGTGCGAACTTCTGACAGCGATTGCGACTGATCCGGGCTACCATTCAGAGTTCCGTCAATTCCAGGTAAGAGGCGCTTCCTTGTACTCCATTTCAATTCGTTTTTTAATAGTTTTCCATCATGCATTAGACTTCTGTGGCAACTTTTTAAATTTTTAGGGCTCCGCTCATTGGCGTGGGTATCGGGCACGGACCCACACCAATGGGCTTTTATATGCAAAGGGCTCGCGCCAACTGGCGCGACTGTTCAGGAAACAGCCGTGCCAGCGGCGGAACCCAAATTTCCGCCTAAAATTCGAAATTTTAATCAATTTGGATGAAATTTGAATCTCATCAGAGATCTAATTAAGGGTTTGTGACAATGTTGATGCAGGAAACCGAGAAAAATGGTGATTGAGTGGAAAGAGAGAGAGCACGATGAAGAGGATGAACAAGCCATGGAAAATGAAACTTGCATGAATGCCCTCAAGAACTGTGGGCTAAAAAAGTTCTTCCCGACGCCTTGTTTACGAGCTCAGCCTGAGCTTCTACAGTACTTGATCAATATGTGGGACGCAAATGAACAAGTATTCAAGTTGCGGGATCAAGTGTTAGAACTGGAGGTTGCTGACGTGTACTTTATAATCGGACTATCGCGCAGAGGTCCGGTACCCATATTGACAGGGAGCAGACCGTCTGGTGAGAAAATGGAACAAGTGATGGCACGAGTGTGCCGAGGGGCACAACTGGGATCAGGAAGTGGAAAGGTGGACATCCACACCATTCCTGATCTGGCACTGAGAGTGGTGCTGCATACCATCACGCCGGCTGTGGGGTTGTAGGCACCGCACGAGGCCACAAAGGCCCAACTTTTGTTAGCCTCAGAGTGTATGACTCCCCTATTTTTTGACTTGGCCACAGCAGTGACGATAAACATAAAGAGGCAACTGACCAAATGCAAACAAGCCAAGCTGAAATAGTTTGGCTATGGTTCTATCCTGGTATCGTTCATTCTGGAACGATTACCAATCTTCCAGGGCCAAGGGGCCATAGTAGCTGAGCCGATTCCACGAGAGCCAAGAATGGCTCACTGGGCAGCACTGATGCCCAGAGCTGGAGGAGGCCAACAGATGTCCTGGAGGCCGGAGTTTTTTGGGTGGTTGCGGCACCAGTTGATCGTAGTGGAAGACTGGCCATATGCAGGAACTGATTTCACTGGAGACCCAGATCTCCCACTGCCGGAAGGAGATGATTGGGACGAGGAGTTGGGTATGACCTCTTCTCTTTTTGATTTTTATGTTTTATGATTTTTTTTGTTAATACATATCCATCTTGACACATTTTATATGTATGCAGACGTGGGCCCAGAGAGACCAGCAGGTATGTCTCCTATCGCGCGGAGGACTCTTCCTGCACCTGATCCTCAGGCAGAGGGTGTAGAGGGGGGGGAGTTAATCCAGAATCTCGAGGGCATCGCCCGAGGGATCCCAGACTATGCCTGGATGGCGGATGTACCAATGGCATACCAGAGACACACGGTGGGAGTGCCTAGTCACCTCCACCGAATTCTGAGACGCTTAGTGCGCGTTGTCACATGTTATCATGAGCACCATGCGGATTAGGCTCCTAGGACTTTTATCATGCATATTTTTTGAGAGACATGTCGTCTCCGGATGTATTAAGACGAACATATATATTTTTTGATTCTATGCGATGCACACTATGTAAACATTTCGATATCTATATATATACATATCTATTTCTGGATGGATTTTCCTTTTACATGTGATGATGATTTACAAATTGCGCAAATGTCTATCTAACACCAAATTAGCTACTGCATCTGTTAATGTATTCATATGCCTGGGTATATGCTGATATGTAATATAGTCAAAATTTCTTTCCAGTAAACGAATACACAGATACAGACGTAAAATGGATGGGTTCCTAACCGAATAATGACCGTTCAGTTGTAATACTACAAGTTGCGAGTCTAGATACACAAGTAATTCACGGATACCAAGGTTTACAGCCTCGGTTAATAATTCTAATACAGCACTATATTCCGCGATGTTATTTGTAGTACATCCCAGACACACACCTTGCAGGTTGACCAACTCACCAGTAGGATCGTAGATTACCCAGGCTGCTGAAGACAGATTCCTGGTACTGCGGGAGGCACCATCCGCGAAACCAACAAACAGATGAATGGACATCTGCACAATCAGGAAGACCCAATCAGCAGAAAGATGTTTACATTGCAAACCACACCACACATGCACACAAATGAAAAACACACACTTATGTACACACAAGACGGGCATGCCCCCCAGCATGGTGTCTCAATTCGAGGTGCATGCCCCCCAAGCTTCAGTCCATAGGAAATGGAGTGAAGGTTGAAAACAAAAGAGATTTGAACTAAATCTATCAAAACTCGAATTGAAAATGCTCGTGTTTCATTATTTTAACGAGGTTGACACACTTAAAAGAACTATCCTCGTAGCAGCTTGTTTTATTGTTTTAGGAGCTTAACACAAGTGGAAGAACTATGCTCCGACGAGCTCCAAGGAGGAGGCTCAGGAGGGAGATGATCATGTACGTTCCCAACGATCCCCGGTTTAACGGAGATGTGGATCGGGATGGTTTGAGTGATGTTACTCAGGTTTCCCTCTGAAAAAACCTCGTGCGTCAAGATTGGCGTTTGGAGAGGAGGAGTAGGAACCTGAGATGCATAACACTCTAGAAAATCTGGCATTGCCCCAAGCTAGGCATAAAAGAGGAGCGATGATGTCCATCGCCCCAAGGCAGATCCTCGAGAGACATAGTTTCAATGATGGCTTCATCGGAAGGAAAAGTCTCTTTCAGAGGATCAGGTGAATCGGCCTGACCAAGCCAGGGGGATTGAGAGTAGACGTCTAGAGCCATGCTCAAAGGAGCATGCTGAGGAGGTGGAGGATCAGATGCAGCAACAATTTCATAGTAGCTAATCTCTACTGGAGTCAAGGGCATTGATTCTCCAAACTCAAACACCTGCTCAGGCGTAGGAACGAGCCAGGGGTCATCAGACCTGGAAATCATGTTAACTTGAGCGGTGTGCGGTGGTGGTGCGGGAAAAATACCCATGAGGACGGGGTCTTTGAAGAGACCGGGTCCTACACTGTCAGGGGGATTTGGAATCTGATCCACGTATGGAACATTGTTCTCGGAGGTGGAGGTGAAGAAGGAAAACTGATCCACCGTGACGATTTTGCCCTCATGAGGGAACTTAAGAAGTCGAAAGATGGTGGATGGCACGCAGAGCATGGCATGAGTCCAGCTGCGGCCAAGAAGTATATTGTAGTTGAGCCTGGCGTCAACCACCTCTACTTCTACGTTGACAGTCTTCCCCTGTAAAGTGATCGCTAAACTCTCGAGAACACCCAGGGGTTTGGATTCCCGACCATCAAATGCCTCTAGGGCATTGGGAGATGACGAAAGGGCTGGAGAGCTGATGGCCTTCCAGCAAGCAGACGACATAACGCAGGTAGAGGCACCTTCATCCACAACGGCCCTATGGATGTTAAGACCGTTAATCCCGACTTGAATAATAAGAGCGATCTGATTTGGAAGTCGGGGGGTGAAATTCTCTAAGTCGAAGGTGAGAAGACTCGAATCGGCGGGATCAATGCCACCGATTGCAGACAGTAAAGCCTTCCATTGCGAAGGACAAATTTAAAGAACTTCTAGTGCAGACATAGCAGAAGGTGCCTGTGCCAAATCCTCAACAATATTGTAATGCTGAGCGACATGGGCATTCGGATTGTAAGAAGATCTTCGAAGAACACCTTTAGAAGGTGGCTTCGCAACAGGTTCAGGAGTAGGCTTCTCGATTTCCAACGAACTGGAGACAGGTGGGGGAGGTGGTCCATCCGCAACTGCCTTCCCGGGTGCCTGCCGCGATTCGTTGTAATCCTTCGAACGCGTAGCGACAGAGATAGGTGCAGCACCATTCATCATGAAAACTTGGGACCCAAATGGTGCAGATGGTGATGGTTGTTCAACCATCTGGGTCTGCTGAGATGGGAATGGCTCTTTTAGAACTGTCGGAGTCCCTTTGGAGCCTTTGAGAAGTTGACTAACTTCGGATCGTCGCGGATAATCCTTAGTATAATGGTCTCCTTCACAAATGACGCAGGGGTACTTCGGTTTACGTTGAGAACCATCCTCAATACGAGATTTGGATTCTGGCCTCAGGGCGTCGGATTTGGATTTACCTTTGCCCTTATTTTTACCTTTGGAGGTTTTCTCCGTAGGATTGGCCTGAACGGCATTCACCTCCACGGTTTTGCCAGAATCGGACGGGGCAAGATTAGTAGGAGTATTGTTGGAAGAATTAGACTTTTGCTTCCCATTCGAAGATTTCTTCGAATTCTGAGACACGAAACCAATGACACCATCCACTGCGGGGGTAGGTGGGGCCTTAGAGGTTCCGGACTGTGGAGCATCAAGCAAGATATCATAAATTGTGCCGGACTGAGAATATACAAGATCCAGATATTGGGCACGTGCAATGGCTTGTTCCTCCGTCACACACGCTCCCATCGCAATATCTTGAGCGATTTTATTCACGAAGGAGGTGGTGAACCAGTGAGTTAGTATCTGATCAGGTATATGAAACTTGATCAGTCTACGATGGCGCCGCCACTCATGAATGTGATCATAAATTTGAGTGGCTTTATCCTGCTTCAGAGAAGTCAGGAGGTGCGTCCCGGCTTCATAGCGAACCGGTAACTGAAAATGCGTCAGAAAAGCCATGGCTAAGGAATTGAAATCTCGGAAGATGCCACGGGATAACTCTATGTACCACTTAGCAGCAGCTCTAGTCAAAGTGCGCTGGAAGAGGCACAGACGAATTGAATCATCGACCCAAGAGTTAGACGAACACCAAAAATGATACGTCATCACATGCGCTTGGGGGTCCTCTCCAGCTTTACCCTCAAACTTGGGGCAATCACCTGGTATCTTGGTAGGAACCGGAGGCCAATACGGATTATGCAAAATCGGATCATTGGTCAGTTTTGAAACATCCGGCAACTCCAAGGTAGCCAGGAACGACAATGGCAGATTGACCGACATGCCAGGCCCGGGATGAGGACTGGTACCCGTACTCCACAATGGTTGTGAATATCCTTGCCCCCATGGGTTCTGTCCCGTAGGATTCTGACCGTAGGGGGTGTAGGTCGTATAACCAGACTGATTTGGATGCCGGTAACCAGTGTGTGGGGCTTGATAACTAGAGTACGGACCCTGATTATGTATCGGCCCAGTGTAAGCAGCATTTGGATTTGGCTGCTGAGTATAGGCAGAACTGGGTGGAAGAGGATAATACCGAGAGCCTCAAGGCTGATTATAATTCGGTTGAGATTGACCATGAGGATAATAACCGCCCTGAGGATGAGTCGGCTGCTGATAGGTGGAACCCTGCGGAGCCTGATAACTAGGGCGCAGCTATTGATTTGGCTGCGACATCGAATAAATCGGCTGCTGGGCAGGGTTAATGGAATGACCGAGCTGCCCTGAATGAACAGGTTGACCCGGCTGAGAGGGCTGCCCTGGGTGAACAGGTTGACCTGGATAGACAGGCTGCGCTGGTTGCACAGGTTGACCTGGCTGTAAAGGAGCCCTAGGTTGTACCGGATGGGCCGGTTGGCCTGGAGGCGGAACACCAGGTTGTACCGGATGGGCCGGTTGGCTTGGTGGAGGAATAGGGCCAGGTGATTGCTGGTAATCGGTTTGACCTGGAGCAGAACCATAAGATGGTCCCGGCTGATATGCAAAGTTAGAAACAACAGGATACTACGGTTTCATAGGTTGGGAAGGCTGGATTTCCCCCCCAGGACCATATACCGGTCCCAGTTGGTACCCTGGCTGAGGCTGAACAGGTTGACCGGAAGGGCTGTAATACTGTCATTGCGGACCGTACGATGGCCCTTGCTGGCCCGCAGGATAGCCTTGCATGGGCTGCCCCTGTGGGTCATAAGGATAGCCAGGTTGGCCCGAAGGTTGGCCTTGGAAAGGTTTCCCTTGCGGGTTATAAGCCTGGTTATAAGGTAAACCTTGAGCATGGAGGTAAGCCTCAGGAGCAGGTAGACGCAAAATGTCCCCGTGCTCATCATACTGACCTGGAAAAGCATACACGGGCGTACCATCCTATGCATAGTGCGGAAAGTAAGAGCGGTTGGGATCTTGGGAGGATGGTCCAACCTCGGGTTTCGGCTGTTGCAGGGACAACCGATACTCCTCCAGAGAGATGTTCTCCGGTATAGCAGTCGCTAAATAAACGTCTTCAGGAGACAGCATAGCCCTGGCGGAGGGTGCCGTGACAACGGGTGTAGAGGCATCCACACAAATAGTGGGTCGAACGGGTATAGAAGTAACGGGTGTCTGAGGGGACACCCCCAGTGAAGGAGCAGCTGGCCTCGGAGAAGGAGCCGACACTCCCATAGAGGCTGCGGCGGAAATGATCTGACCCAAAGACCTGTAACCCAGTGGTAATGAGGGACTGGACGTTGACATGACAACTGTTTCAGAGTTGTCTCCTGAAAATAATCTTCGTGGGAAGAGCTGATAGTATTCACTAGACGTTGGGATTTCCTCACCAGAATCACTCATGTTCGAGCGTGCCGCTAGATCTTGCAATAGACGGCGAGGACTAGGAGGAAAAATAGAAGCTATAAAAGGTGAACCCGATGTAAGAGAAATGAAATCAGCTCCTAATCTCAATTCAGACACAGGGTCAGAAAAGGGCCAATCGAACTCAACTGGTCCCCCAAAGGGTTGCTCAGAAAGAACCGGTCCCCCGTCAGGAAACTCGGAAACAATGGGCTGCTGTGGTTCAGCAGAGGATTGTGAAACCTCTGATGAATCGTCCGTATAAGGACTACCAGTAGACGAAACCGAGGGTTCCGCCACTGTGGCAGAAACGACAAGAGAAAAAGATCAAACACACACTCGGGCTGAAAAAGAGTCAAGACACACGATCAAACGATCAACAAGCAAAGTCTAACAAGGCGTGTAATCGTGGGTGATTAATTTTTTACCACATTGAAAAATAAGAAACTTCACCGTTTCATGTTTTAAGAGTCGAGAAATGGTCAAAAAGGTGACTCTATCTCTTTCAGATTTGACACAAGCGTGAAAGGACAAGCGCTTGGTGATCCTTTCAAATTTAGGGAGTCAGAAAAGATCAAATGACTACTTAGGAATACTAGGCAAAAGGGTGTACCAAATAACCGTGAACTGCAATATACACCTTGGTTTCAATAATGAAAGAGAAATCAACCAAGGACTTTCCGTACGTGCAGGCAATCTCCCCGAATGTTGTGTCTGGTGTATCACGGGTATAGGGCGGTAGACTCGGCTTCCTATGGATAAAGGATTGAAACCTAGAGGGGTCTCCCTTTATATACGCGACGGTACGGGGAGCACAAGTCCGTACTAGTGCTGTCTAAAGCCAAGAGGCGAACGACAGCTACTAGGTTTTAAGACGCCGGAACACGTCTCTAGCCTAGACCTCTAAATGTGTTTCGTTAGATTTCAATGCTGCCTTAGTGAAAATTGAGTAGATTTTAAATTTGATCTTCAATTACGTTTCAGTTTTCAGGCCCTAACGAATGTGCTATCTCAAAAACTCCTAAATGCAAAACTACATGCCACAATACATCATTTCGTTCGATGAAAGCTAGCTACAGAAGAGTTGAGAGCTTTTTACACAAACAAAATGATCGGAAGACAATCAATGATATCTCTAATGCAACTAATGAAACTAAAAACTTTTCTTTCAAATTCACTAATTACTAGTAAAATCGAAAAGATTTCAATTTGCACTAATCAACCAAAAGCAAAAGAGATTTTTTTTTATTTTCAATGTTTGATAGCTAGATGCACTAAACAAACCGAAAACAAATGAGAAGCAATTCGAGAAATGATATTAAGAGAGAAAAACAAACAGATTTCACTCAATGGCACGAACAATCAGATCTCAAATCGACCAAAAGTCTCTCAAAACCAAGAAAAGTCCCAAAGACACCAATGAGCCGTGTAATCTAGGCCCAGAACGAAGCAAAGCGAAATTCGAATGAAAACGAAATCAGTCACTCAAAAAGTGCAATAAGATGATAGACAACTGTCAAACGAATGCAAGGAAGCAATCCCAAAGTCGACTGAACGAACGAAAAACCAAAAACACCCAAGGGAGGCTCGACTCACAAAGGCACCTAGATGCCCTAGGGCTCGTATGCAAAATCGAAAGAAATAGGCAAACAACCAAAGGAAGTAGGTTACAACCAGTCAAACTAGGCTCCAGTGCACTCAAACAGCCGAAAAAACAAGATCAAAATCACAAGTCAGCCTCAGAAAGCATGAAACACAGCAAACCCTAATAGCTCACAGGATTGGCGCGACTGTGAGCTTGAAATTAGCGCCAGAAAGGCAATGGCGCGGGTGATACACAGGCAACCTGCGCCAATGGGCGCGACTGTCACGCTGAAAAGCGTGTCAGCCGAGTTTACTATGGGAAAATGAAAAACAAGCAATCTCAGACACAGACAAGTGATGACAAGGCTAAAACAAAGCCAAACAAACAGGAAAAACCAGTCCAAAGAGCTGACCAAGCAAGCAAGGCCAAGAAGTTGACCGGAAAGAGAAGACAAAACTCCAAGTTGTTTAGTCTGTAAACCAAACCGGAGATTGACTGAAGCAGCGTTGATCTACTCCGCTAATGCAGAGCAAAAGCATTTCGAAGGTTATCTGGCTGTGCTTCAGGCTCCGTCTATAGTTTACAAATCAAACAACAAGCTGAGTCCCCAGCGGAGTCGCCAAATTGTTGAGGAGGTAAATCCCCTCTGCGGACAGAGGCGATCCCTACTAGCCCAGATCGGGTCTAGCAACAATCAAACATGCTACAGTGCAGGTTCCTAATCGTAAATAAACCGACTTGCGAGGAAGGCTTACCTGGAATCCAACGCTGTCATTTGTAGAAGAGGTGGTGTTCCCATTCCTTTGCCCTGGAAGATCACAATCCTCACGATCTCCATGATTGGACACCTACACATGCAAGAAAGAACACAAACGCAAGCATAAAATCCCGTATATACAACTATATGTCAGTCGAAGAGGACATAACTCATGAACATGATCAAGAACAAGAGTGGAACCATAACCAATAGTCGCTTAACATTAATGAGTCGAAAAGAAGAATACAACCAAAGCTTCGACGCTGAATTCTCCTTTGGTGGGTCGTCAGCACAGCATGTCTTGATAAAGCCTGTCAAGGATGGGACAAGCCTCTCTCTCCGGATACTCGGCAATAGTCTCCTTGCTTGGATTTGGCCTTAGGGAATCAAGAAGGCTCTTGCAGCATAAGGATATGAAAGCTCTTGGGAACTTGGAGATTCTGGAACTAGCTTGCAAGGGAAATGGGCAAGCTTTTATAGAAGGAGGAAGGGAATTTGGGATCCCTATAATTATGGGATTGGCCCTATCATCAAGGAAGCTTCCATGAGAGGTGGAAAACCACTTCCTCTCTATGGAAATTCGTAGCCAAACCACCCAACTCAAGATAGATATCAGTCCAGGAATTTGTTAGGATGAAACTTCCGCCTTTTATTTTTTAAAAACACCTCTTAATATGGTTGGCGCGGGTGCGGCTCTATGACAGAGTGCCAATTGGCACGCCCTCTTTGGAGGATTTTCCCCCTTAGCGTGAGGGCTGAACTGTGGAACCGCGCCAATGGAAAAAGAGCTATTTTTAGGGTTTTTTGCAGGGAGATGTCTTCGGGGCAATGAAAGCTCATCTTCAGAGGGATGAAATGAAGTATTTTCAAGTCTTGTCTACGCTCACAGCTCCCACGAGGTCATGAAATTGGCCCTCAATGTGTGGGATGGGGATTGTAGGGACGGTGACAAATTGTTGTGTAACAACTACCTTTTCGCCATTAGGAACCATTTCTTGTATCAACCTTGTTAGACCTTCCTTCAAAGATTCCATGTCTTCTTTTAGATAATTCTTCGTGTCTTCCATGTTAGCTTCAATGTCATCCATCTTAGCTTCCATGCCATCCATCTTAGCTTCCATGTCATTCTTCAAACCATCCATCTTAGCTTCCACGCCTTTCTTCAAACCATTCAGCTTCCACACCTTTCTTTAAACCATCCATTTTAGCTTCCGTGCCTTTCTTCAAAACTTCCATTTCATTTTTTTTTCTCTTTGCGAGAGTGAAATTTGGTGCACTCGGTCTTGTAATTTTCATATATCATGTTGCACTTCTTCCTCTTCATGAGTCATAGTAGAGCCTTCTGAGGGCTTAATGGGTGTCGAATTATTTTTGGGAGGAATTATAGAAACAAATACTTATAACAATGCTTCAATATGCCCTTGGAATCACTTTAACTACTTTTTGAAACAAAAGCTATGCAATTTAAAAAAAAAAAAAATACACACCTTTTTCTTTCTTTTAGGATCTCGATATTAAAATGGTTGTAACTCTGTAATTTAGAATCCCCAGGATCTAAAATTTGGTATTGTGATATCCCTTTGCGTCTTCTTTCCAATTCCATAGGTATGACCTGATTTGGATTCTTCAAGACAAAGTTATTCCCAATCTCCCACAATTACCTAATTATGGAATGGTCAGTAGAGAAAACTTTTACAGCGTGCCACATGTAACTATTTCCTCCTTCCGCTCTGAAATTGATACACAAGAAACTAAAGTTTATGTAATTTTGGCCAATTTTTATAGAATTCCAATATGATTCTCAGAGAGAGAGTTATGACGATTTTCCCAAGGTCACCTTTTTTAGATTAAATTTCGGGAGCCTGTAAAAACCATAACTTCTATAGATCATATCTCCAAAAATATTGTGAACCAATATCTGAAATTTTTACACGATGTTCATTAGGATTTCTTTGCAAAGGAGTTTTTTTTTTAGCTTCTGAACCTTCGTAGAAAAAACTTTATAGTGAAAATTCCACGATGACATGTTTGAAGCAGCGAAACCCTAGAATCCAAAGCTCTGATACCCAATGTTATGAAACCAACTCCAAAAATAGAAGAAAAGTGTAATATTCCTAGATTTTCACATCATATTTGGAATATTAGAGTCTTTTACTTTCTTAATAAATTAAGTAAATAAAAGGGTGGAGGAACCCACAAACCTCAAAGATGAATAAAATCCACTTTTAATGTGTGTATGTGGATATTCTAGATCTAGATCTAAAATCATGGAGTAGTGGAGCAAATCCATTAATGAAGATCATGTCTCATTTATGAGATAGATTATGGAGGATGAAATAGTCAAATAATATCATGGATCTTAAATATAAAATCATGAGGATCTTTGATAAGGTCAACTGAGATCATAGTGCATTCAAAGAAGATCATGAAGCACTTATGATAAGATAGTGGAGGAAGTGGTGCATTTAATGCACATATGATGGAGAGGGTGATCACCCCATATGAACATGATGGAGGACATGAAGCTATAGTGCAATCAAACATGGAGACTATGCCCACATGTACAGCGCAGTTTTGGAGTGAGCCTAGGCTATGGAAGGCTCATGAATATAATGAAGGTGAAGGCACAATGGAAGGCATGATTTGGATTATTCATTTCTTGATCTATTTAGATCTAGATTTCTCTTAGGACATTTCTATGCATACTTGGGTTGTTTAGCAGAGTTTGCAGTGTTGTTTAGCACAGGGTGTTCCTGAGTGATAATCCCACCTCTTTCTTTGAGTGATCTCTAAGGAAGAGGATTGTTCTTCATTCCTTATCAGGCATTGGTGCCATCTTCAGAAGTTTGTTTCTAGAATTCAACTAGGAAACCGATGGAGGATTCATCCTACCACTTTGTTCTTCACATCCAGCCTTTTAGGAGAAGAAGATATACATTCATCATTCAGGCCATTGGGTTTTACCTCCATGCAACAGCAGTCCCTTCAAGGATTGCGCAGTTCAGTCCTGTAGATTAATTGGAGGAAGGAAGTTTCCAGTATTTTAGTTGGAAATCCTGTGAGGGATCATCTCCTCATATTGGATATATTGTTTCCATCATTCAAGAGCTGATTTGACAGATCTAGCAGTAGGCTATTGAGCCTCCCTCTCTGACAGCACAATTTTCTGAAGTTTTTGTTCATGCAGCAACTATTTTCAGTGGAGGAGATTGGAGGAGCTAGATCTTGAGCTTTTAGCCCAAGGATCTAGTGAAAGGGTTAGCCCTTCTTGCATAGATTTGATTGTGCATCATTGCAGCCATCATATCATCAGATCTAGCTTCAGATCTGTATTCCCATTAGCATATATGTGAAGCCCTAAGAGGGTGGTTTTCTTAGACTTACAGATCTAAGAAACCGTTTCTGGGTTATCTTTGGAATCCATCATTGAGCCCAGATCTACAATTTCAGCATCATCAGAGTTCCCATTCTGCCTAGATCTAACTTTATATCTTTCAGGAAGTTACAATCCCAACAGTTGCAGTAGGGACAATGCAGTTTAACTTCCAGTAGTTTAGCAGTTACGCAATCCCTCTTGGGAAATCATTGCAGGGTCATTCTAGGCCACCCTTGTGGCTTGAGTGTCTCATATTTTGAAGCACTGTTGTACTTGCTTTTTCACCTCCAATATAATAAAATGGCTCAACTATTTATGTGCATTCTGATATGTATATAGATTTATTGTTTACTTTGTTGTAGTTCTTATATTTTGTTTCAGTATTACTGCATTCTCCCTTTTGGGATATTATAGTGATATCAGAGCATGATTTTTGGCTCAACTTGTGGACACTTCATCTTCTACATCAAAAGAAGAAGCAGATAGATGAGATCTATCATGAAGAAGGATAATTATGCCACTCCTTTCTTTAGATCCATGCAAGATCTCTCCAAGGAGGTCAATCAGATGAAGAAGGAAAGGCAAAAATAATATACAGGAAGAAGATTTGATGAGGAAGGCCCAAGCACTTCCTATCGGCAAAGAAGAAAACCTGAGAATCATAGATATCCTCATAGATCTACTATACCCACTTTCTTTGGAGAAGGTGAAGGGTATAGTAATGAAGAGAGAAGAGAACCTGAGACTCATGAGACTTTCAGTCTATATCTTGAAGAGTACAAAGCACAGTCTATAGCATTCAAGGAGAAGCTAACTCTCCAAAAATTCTTCAAATTTAAAGAAGAAAGAGGATCCTACAGCAGAAATAGAAGAAAGAGGCATAATAGATTCTATTTGCCTACATTTGATGGATCTTCCTCAAGCACTGTTAAGGCTTGAAGGAAAGAGTTAGATGCATTTTTCAAGCTACATCCTATAGCTAAAGAAGAGGCTATCCAAATTGCAGCACTTCATCTTTTAGGTGAAGCCAATGAGTGGTGGTTTGGTCACATGGAGCATGCAAAGGTGACTAAATATTCAGATTTCTTTCACAAGTTAAGGAAGAAATTTGATGTGAGAAAACCTTAGATGTGTTACAAAGAGGCATTTCCTAAGGAAACAAGGGAGGATTTCAATCTTGTCACTATGGACAAGAAGTCACTACATTCACCACTAGCTGCAGAAATAGTTGCATCTAGATAAGAGACACCTAAAACTTTGCAATATAGTATTGCGCTCTTAACACATAGAGTCCCATGCATGATTGAGGAGATGCATGAGGGAGAGGAGGAATATTCTAGCACTGGTACACTTGAAGAAGAGCAGCCATCACTCTTACCAGTAGTTGGAGACATTGTTGTCCCAGTTGGAGGAACTCTTGTGTTCTAGCAAGAGGTCTCCACACATCAGTTGATCTAAGGTATGCATGAAATTTCATCACATATTGTTTCAGTAGATCTTATTGAAACTTATGGAGACATGCCATTAGGGCCAATGCATAACCAAGGGTTATAAAAAAATGCTAATTTGAAGCAGCAACATATCACAACGCAGAAGACCCTTGATCTAATCAAGGATAAGATGGAAAGATATCCTAGTTTGTCATTGATGGACTACATTCAACACTTTGATTTGAAGTGTGGATTTTCAGGAAAAGGGATTAGCATGATCCTATGTATAATGACTAGTTATGAGATAAGTATTGTGCCTTGCTTTGAGACAACACATGTATTACCATGCAGATCTACAACGTTGTCACTTAGTAGTAGTGATAAAGAAGGAGCCCCATCATTCTTTGAGAATTCTGAAGGTAGCTTCACTCATGAAGCAATGGAGGTAAATATGGTAGATGGTAGACATCTTGAGATGATGAATCTTTTCTCCTTTCTAGATGAAACTTTCTCAATGAGCATATCACTGCTCAAAGAGAAACTCCTACCTACAGCAGATCCAAAACTTCATTGGTTTTGGAGGGCCTTCGGTGAAAAGAGAATCTCCTTGAGAGATCTCATTAGAGGTGCACTTCAACATTTCATGAAGTGAAAATTTCTTCATCAGTTTGGGAAGGATGGTATTCTACAAAGGGAGGATACCATGATTATGCAGTACATCATTCATCATCCACATTGGGATGAGTGGGTGAGGATGATAAGAAAGGGGTTGCATGACCACTTGCAAATATATAACATGGGCTAGCAAGCTTGGTCACGTTGGTTTCTCTTGGGAGATTTTTGTCACTACCCAAAGGTTCCTATTTCTTTGATCCATGCCTTGAAAAACACTTATGAAATGAAGAAGGAGGCATGGATGCACTGGCTGCTCTTGGGTGAGTATGGTTACCACCCAATAGCTCATATTTTTCTGATTCATGCCTTGTGTACCAATGATGGAATGCAACAAAAGAAGGCATGTTCATTTTGGTTTCCCTTGAGAGAGTTTGGCCACCACATGACATCTCCTATGTCTGTGTTTTTTGTATTGAGTAGAACTTGGCATGATTCTCTCATGATGTGTATTGATGGTGTTTTCTTGTATTGGGCTGATGTGACATTCCACATGTCTATCAGTATGTTTTTACTCCATGATGCACATGAGGAGGAGAGAAAGCAACAAGATCTCTTGTTGCTTTGGTTTCTTTTGGGGGAGTTTGGCTTGTCCATCTTACATGGAGGAGATGGAAGATGGCAGCAAAGGGCCTTACTCCGGTGGCTACTATTGGGAGAATATGGTTGGACATCTTTGTATACCCATATCTCTCCTTTACTTATTTAGCATATTGTTGGAATGATGTTTGGATCCAAGAAGGCCAACAGGGCTAAGGATGAGAGCATGTCAATGCTCAATCAAATTCATAAAACATGGGATGAAGAGATGTATTGTGAGATGAAGCTTTTCCTTTGTGGAAAGAGCCACTTTATTTTATGTATCTCATGTATTAATGACGATGTTGGACATCATATGGTTGTCACTTGGTACTTCATGGTGGAAGGAGGACATATAACCATGCAGTTGGAGGTCATTCTATATTATTTTGAAAGACAACTTTGGAACCAAACATGCATAACACATTGCAGCAAATGGAGGAAGCCTTCCTTATGTGGATGCCATTTGGAGGGGAATAGATGGCTTTGCATCTACTTTTGGAGTTGCTTGAGGACAAGCAACATTTTTCCAGGGGGGACTATAATATTCCCAAATTTTCACATCATATTTGGAATAATAGAGTCCTTGATTTTCTTAATAAATTAAGTTAATAAAAGGGTGGAGAGACCCACAAACCTTAGAGATGAATAAAATCCAGTTTTAATGTGTGTATGTGGATATTATAGATCTATATCTAAAATCATGGAGTAGTGGAGCAGCTCCATTAATGAAGATCATGTCTCATTTATGAGATATATTATGGAGGATGAAAAAGTCAAATAAGATGATGGATCTTAAATATAAAATCATGAGGATATTTGATAAGGTCAACTGAGATCATAGTGCATTCAAATAAGAACATGAAGCACTTATGATAAGATAATGGAGGAAGTGGTGCATTTAATGCACATATGATGGAGAGGGTGATCACCCCATGTGAACATGATGGAGGACACAAAGCTACAACGCAGTCAAACATGGAGACTATTTCCACATGTAAAACACATTTTTGGAGTGGTCCTAGGCTATGAAAGGCTCGTGCACGTAATGAAGGTGAAGGCACAATGGAAGGCATGATTTGGATTATTCATTTCTTGATCTGTTTAGATCAAGATTTGTCTTAGGACATTTCTATGCAGACTTGGGCTATTTAGTAGATTTTGAAGTGTTGTTTAGCACAGGGTGTTCCCGAGCGGGAATCCCACCTAATTCTTTGAGTGATCTCCAAGGAAATCGATTGTTCTTCCTTCCTTATCAGGCATTGGTGCCATCTTCAGGAGGTTGTTTCTAGCATTCAGCTAGGAAACCGGTGGAGGATTCATCCTGCCACTTTGCTCTTCACATTCATCCTTTTAGGAGCAGAAGCTCTACATATAACATTCAGGCCATTAGGTTTTACCTCCATGCAACAACAATCCCTTCAAGGATTGCACAGTTCGGTCCTGTAGATCTACTGGAGGAAGGAAGTTTCCAGTATTTCAGCTGGAAATCATGCGAGAGATCATCTCCTCACATTGGCTCTATTGTTTCCATCATTCAAGAGCTGATTTGACACATCCAGAATTAGGCTATTGAGCCTCCCTCTTTGACAGCGCAATTTTCTGAAGCTGTTGTTCATGCAATAGCTATTTTTATTGGAGGAGATTGGAGGATCTAGATCTTGAGATTGTAGCCCAAGGATCTAGTGAAAGGGTTAGCCCTTCTTTCATAGATCTGGATGTGCATTATTGCAGCCATCATATCATTAGATCTAGCTTCAGATCTGCATTCCCAGTAGCATATATATGAAGCCCTAAGAGGGTGGTTTTCTTAGACTTATAGATCTGAGAAGCCCTTTTTGGGTTATCTTGGGAATCCATCGAACCCAGATCTACAATTTCAGCATCATCGAAGCTCCCATTTTACCTAGATCTAACTTTTTATCCTTCAAGCAATTGTAGTCCCAATAGTTGCAGCAGGGCCAATGCAGTTTACCTTCCAACAGTTCAGCAATTACGCAGTCCCTCTTGGGAAATCGTTGCAGGGTCATTCTAGGCCACCCTTGTGGCTTGAGTGTCTCATATTTTGAAGCACTGTTGTACTTTCTTTTTCACCTCCAATATAATAAAATTTCTCAGCTATTTCTGTGCATTATGATGTGTATATAGATTTACTATTTACTTTTCTATAGTTCTTATATTGTGTTTCAGTATTACTGCATTTTTCCTTTTGGGATATTACAAAAAGAGAGATCAACGCCTTAGAAATCAGCCACTTCGAGGGAGAAACCTCCTTTAAATTACATAAATGAAAAATTATTGGATGATTCAAATGAAAAAACCTCCTTTCTATATATAGGAGTCCATGGGGTCACAATATAATCCTAACCAACTTAACAGTAATAATGTAAGGGAAAAACAATAACAATAGTGGGGTTTTATAGGGAACCAATAATAACAATATGGGGACTACAGGGGTACAAAAATAACAATAAGGGGGCTACACTAACAACAATAAGGGATTACACTGGTAATATAGGGACCTAACACCTTATATCTCCTTAGACCAGTGGAAAAATTGCTTGTGAGCTTGTCATTGAAACCAAGTTCTTCAACCTTTTGGTTAAAGGCAAGGCAACCTACATCTTGGTATGATTTTTTAAGAAATGATGTAGCCATCAAATCCTGTGTTGTAGTGGGTTCATACCTGATAATCATACCTCCCTTATGGCTCCTCTTCTTAGTGGTCTCTGAATCGATAGTAAACCCTAGCTCACTAGCAGGGGAAATTAGGGTTTAATGTAGGGAAAAACAGGGGATTTTGGGAAGTTTTTGAAATGGATGGGAATGAAGGCATTCGAGGAAGTATAAATTCTTGGGAAAATTTGGGGAGGTATGGATAGATGCTAGGGAGTGGGAGGAAGTGGAATTTTAGGAAATGAATGAGGGGAAAGGGTGCAAAAAGGAAAACCACAACCCTAGCCTAGGTAAGTGTAGTGTAGGGTAGGGTTTTGAGGAAAATTATGAAAATGAGGGATATGGGCGAGGGAAAATGTTTAGGAAGGTATATGAAAGGTGAGGGAGGGTGAGTGAGCTTGAATGTGAGTGTTTTTCTTAGCAAATTGACTAAAGAGACTACGAGACCAAGAAAATGCACCAAACCCTAGGAGAGGGGATTCTGAGCTTTCAAGCATGAAATGAAATGGAAGAGAGGTGTTTTGTGACCCAATAACTTGATTTGATGTGCTGGAGCATTCCTTTGATTAAGAAACCACTGTAGATGAGATATTTTCCTTCCAGAAGGAAAACATAACAAACTAGGAAAAGCACAGTGCAACAAGTGAAAAGTGTAGCGCAACAAAAGAATCCTTCTTTCCAAGGCAAGAAACTAATATTTAAATAGTGGAAATCTCCTTGGTAATTGAATGATGTCTCGTGAAGTTTAAATGGGCAAATGAAATTCTTGGTTGGTCTTTTATAAGGTTGAAAATTAATTTTTCTCCTTGGTGGTGATGTGGCCCCACCTTGTCTTTTCACAATCTGATTTGATTTCTTGTATACTATATATTTGGAACCTTTTTACATATATTACATCATGATTAATATAAAAATACACTTTAGAAAAATTTATTTATCACTTTCCCCTATTACTACTCCTTTTAATGTTGAATTTGATGACGACATGACCTTTTTTTTTATGATTTTGACAATCTGACATAACGATGACCCTACACGAAAAGGTAATCTAAATGATGACCATAATGACCAAGACACCCTTGCAAAAATCAATGACTTAGCCATGATGATATTTATTGACTATGAAAGTGAAATGAGTAGTAATTACCTAGCTATCCTAACCAATGATCAAATTTTTATTTGAAGACCTACTAAAACTATAAAAAAATTCTCTATGACCCTATCAACCATATGAAAAAGCATAATTTGATCAATTGTGACTGACAAGACTTACATACACTAACATGAGTAAAGAAAAAATGTTATATCTTCCATAAGAATGGCCATTCTTCTTATTAGTGTCCACAAAGGAATAAGGGAAAGGGGAAGTCGTAGATAGTTACAGTGAAAACAAAGATACAATTGTGCAAGATTAATTCCAAGTTTGAGAGTGTCTTTTCACTTATGTCTTTCATTTCTACCAATTTTATTACTAGAAGTGCCTACTTGAGCCGAGAGGTTCATTCTACAACCCAGTATGAGGGGATGTGTAAGTTTGTCTGTATGTCCCTGCCTCTTTAAAATAAAAATTATGTTCTAAATAGAAAAATAATGTTGGTTCTAATTTTTAAAAAAATGACTACGTTGTAAAGTAATTAGGAGTAGAAAAAGTGTGTGAATCAAATGTTTAAATCTTATAATTTTCAAAATATTTCAACAATATATTTAAATAAACTATTTGAATATCTATGTTAACTAATTTATGTCGATATCAACTTCATGTAGATCTATATATAGAAAAAAATTTAAGTTTTTATGGTTTAAATTTCTATTTGGTCCTATAAATACGCTATTTAGCATTTAAAAATACAATTTAAACAATGAAAAATAAAACATTTTATTTTTCACACTAAAAAAGCTTGCACGTGAAGAAATTTGATCCCCCTTGGATCATGTTAGATTCATACTTAAGATGGATCTATGCTGGTACTTAAACAATGACACCTCACACCACATGATAAAGGCTAGAGAGATATTAAGTAGCTTTGCATAAGAAAAATTGGGGATCCATATTGAGCTTGGCAATGATTCCAAGTATGTAGTGAGGGGACAAGGAATATTTCAATTGCATCTAAAGTTAGGAGGGTCCTTTTATATGTAGGAGGTACTTTATGTACCTAGCCTAGTGAATAAATTTTTGCCCATCTTTTTGATGGAGGAAAAAGATTATGAGGTTAACATATGGAGGGGTAAAGTGTTCATATTCCTAGAGGGAGCTAATCCAAGCATTATAGTGAGGATTGGAGCCAGGGAGGAGAACCTATATAGACTTAAGGGCTAGCCTACTTAGGAACTAGTGAACACTAATGAGAGAATGTGTGAGATTTGACACATGAGGATGGGGCATTTCCATCTCAGAGCTCTACCATTACTAAGACATATGGTAGCTAGGCTTCCAAAATTTAGTCTGGATCAGTAGTGGATGTGAAAAGGGTGTGTATTTGATAAGAGTTTCAAGGAATATTTCCCTAGCAACGAGACTCAATCCAAAGGCATATTGAATTTGATCCATTATAATTTAATAGATCTTATGTCAATATCTTAAGTTAAGGGCACATCTTACTATGTGACAGTCATAGATGACTTCTCTAGGAAGACCTAGATCTACTTCATGAAGACCAAGGGTGAAGTCTTTAGTCATTTCAAAACTTTCAAAACTAAAGTGGATAATATTACATGAAGGAATATCAAGGTGTTGAGCTTAGACAATGAGGGGAAATAAACCTTTAATGAATTTATTTATTTCTATAAGGAGGCAAGGATCAAGAAGGAGAAGACATTGACCTACAACCAACAACAAAATAGGGTTGCATAATATAGAGGAAGAATTGATCTATCATTAGTGTGATAAAGGCCATGATCCATGATCATATTTTTCCAATGTTTCTATGGGCTAGTTCATGCAAAACAACTGTGTATTTGAAAAACAATATCCCACACTAAATTCTAGAGGATAAGACTCTAGAGGAATCATCCACAAGAAATAACCCTGATATAGGACATCTCATGATATTTGGTTTATAATCTACATCCAAATACTTGCGGAAAATAGGACAAAGTTGTAGTTTTTAAGTGAGAGGGGCATCTTGGTGGATACAACAAGGATTGAAATGCATACATAGTCTTCTTTAAATATCAATAGAAGATGGTGGTGATATGAGATGTCAAGTTCAAGGAGAACTTGGCATCTAGGAAATCTCAAGACCTACCAATTGTTGAAAAGTGGCCTCTAGAGGATAAAGCAAAGGAGGATCCAAGAGTAGAGACTTATAGTTACAAAGGTATCCATTCTTCAATGTAGGAGGATAATTCAACTCCTTTGACATCAATTAGGAGGCCTAGGTAGGTGGAGAAAACCTTGCAGGATGCTTGGGAGCATGTCGAGCCTCCTAGGACCACTTTTAGGGAGATAAGACCTTCTTATAAATTTATTACATACATGGCTTTGATTATCAGTATCAATGGCTCAGAGCCTTTTATATTTTTAGGAAGAAACCAACCAACAGGCATGGATAGATGCCATGGTGGAGGAGAAAAAATCCATCATGAAAAATAATTTCTAGGAGATTGTACTAAGACCAAAGGGAAATTAAATTGGGACTTCCAAATGAATTTACAAGGTAAACCATACAACATATGATAGTGCTGAGAAATACAATGCTATATTTGTGGCTCATTAGTTTTTTCAAAAAGAGGGAGTAGATTATGAAGAGAATTTTTCTCCCATAGCTAGATACTCCTCTCTTCGAACAATTCTTTCAATAATTTTGAGATGGGATGGAGCACGTCCACTAGATGGATGTGAAGATTGGCTTCCTCAACGACATCATTAAGGAATAATTCTACATTGAGTATCTACATGATTTTTAGGTCCATGATAGAAAGATGCATTTTTGAAAGCTTAAGAAAGCTTTGTATGCACTCAAACTAGTGCCCAAGGCTTGGTATTTTAGAATTGACAACTATTTGAAGGGCATAGACTTCACTAAGAGTGAAAAAAATCCCAAACTATACTTCTTATTGGTTGGATATGAGCCCCTCATTTTAGTGTTGCATGTCGAGAATCTCATTCTCATAGGTGCAGATAGATTGATTGTAGGTTATAAGTCAAATTTAGAGCCAAAATTTTGGATGAAGAATATCTTGTTGATGAATTACTTTCTGGTACTTGATGTTTGGTAGAAATCGAGTGAGATATTCCTCAGACAGGAGAAGTACAATCTAAAGACCCTGAAGCGATTCAGTATGGAGGAAAATAGATTGATGGCCACTCCGATGGTGACCAACTTAAAGAAGACTGATTCTTCAGTTTTAGAGTTAGTAGACTCCACACAATACAAACAGTTGATTGGATCGCTGATGTTTATGGTTAACACTCAACCAAACATTAGCTTCGTTGCTATAAAATTAAGCGTGTTCATGGTGGGATTAAGGGAGGTTCATCGGGTTATAAAAAAACATGTGCTCATATATTTGCACGACATAGTAGGATATGGATTGCAGTACCTTGGTGGATATGGTGTGAGGTTGCAGGGGCACTTAGATTCATACTGTGTAGGAAATGATACAGATCAAAAGAGCTCCTTATTCTTTTCATGGTTCAACAAGAAGAAAACTTCAATAACACTAAGTTCAACTAAGATAGAGTATATGAAAAACAATCTAGTTAGTTTTGATGTCATTTTGATTTGCAAGCTACTCAAAATTGTTTCATCAAAAAATTGAGATGACAATGATCCATTACGATAACTAGACTCTGTATCAAACATTGGGAGAATATAATGTTTCACAATAGGTCAAAGCACACTGAGATCATATACTATACCACTTCATCAGAGACATGGTTTTGAAGGGAGTAGTCCAGCTCCAATATATTTCTACATAGGACCAGTTGGTAGACATTTGCACCAAGCCCTTGGTGAAGGGAAAATTTTTCTAACTTCGAGACAAGATTAGAGTGGTGGAGAATACCTTCCTTGCTATAGTGGGGTGTTAGCAATTGTAGCTTAGACAAGTATTTCCACGGGGATGTCTACTTATGGAAATTGTCGTTAAATGTATCCTATGTTTTTTTCTAGAGTTTCACTTAATTAATTAATTAACAAATTGATTTTTTTTATTAAAGTGAATTTAATTTAATAAAGTAGGTCACTTAATTATTTAATTATTGAAGATTAGATCTCATAGTTAAATCTTAATTATTGAATATTAGGTTTTTGGTTCTTGTAAAATTTATAAAAGAAAGAAAGAGAAAAATAGAGGGACCATAAAGAACAATAATTTCACAAGTCACGTGAGTGAAGGAGAAAAGTAGAGATCTAATTTTTAGCCATTGGTGAGGAGTTTCAGTAGTAGTTTATCTAGGAGAAGGCAACTAGTCAACAACAATGAGAAGAGCAACTGTACAACTTAGCAGAGTAGGTTATACAACCAACCATACAAATATTGTACAACCATATGATTTATAGAGAAGGTTATATGGATTCTGTATAACAATATGGATTGTAGAGCAGGCCACACATGTGGTGTATATATCTCTCTATTTCTGTGCAAAATTATTTTTTCCCCTAGAGGCGCATTCTACAGCCCAGTATGACCCTGATGTGTAAGTGTAACAGACCTACTCAACCTACTGCATTTACACATGGTGAATCAATTTTACGTAATATCAATTTAACTATTTATTCAAGAATTGGTTGGAAATTAATTCTTGATAACCACCTATGGGAATTCGCAATATACAGGAGGGTTTGCCCAACCTTTGCATTGTTCCAGGGTTGGGCAAAAATTGTGCTACCCGACCTTCTCTCGTAAGAATTCATGAGTCTTTCGTTGGTATCAATATCAATTTTACATACTCATCCATACAGATTCATGCCAATAGGCATAGTGCTGGTGAGAGGTTTCCAGTTCACGGGTTTCAGCTTGACCTCATTTGGTTCCAGTGGGGTCAATTCTGGGTGTGCAATGGATTAGTTTCTAGTAATCCGTGGAAAAAGAAAACAGTTGCAGCAAGAAATATGATTCGAGCCTCCACATGCCAATGTGATAGAGAGTGCTACAATCTGGCAGAGAGTAGCAAAGACAAAAGGAAATATTCAATTTTTAATACGGAGAGGAGGGAGATACGTGAACGGGGTCACGCTGGCCTGAACTCCCAAAATTCCATCTTGAAGACTGAACCTGATTTGACTTGCCAACAATAATGTTGAATCGAAAGGGAAGTGTCAAAGTGAGAAGTTCAAGAAGGGTTTATCCAATACTAAGATAAGTAACTATGCATTTTTCTTTGAAGGAAGAAACTTGTGAATGTTTTTTCTCTTTAAAAAAATAATAGTCCGCTTTTGAATATTTTAACCATTTTTTGGAAAGAAAATAAAAGATTTCATGTGAATTGTTATATGGAAAATAGCCATGTTTGTTCTTAGAGATATAATATGGTAAAAGACATGTTTATTCTTAGAGATATACTATGGTAAAAGACATGTTTATTCTTAGAGATATACCATGGTAAAAGACATTTTTATTCTCAAAGATATACTAAGGTAAAAGACTATGCTAGTTTTTTGGAAAGTAATAAAGACTTGCTATTATGTTAATCTTTTAGAAAGATATACCATGGTAAAAGACATAATCAGTGTATTTCTTGAAAATATTGGTATTATGTCAATCTTTTAGAAAGATAATGTTATTAGAGATATACCATGGTAAAAGGAAAACTTATTGTGTTGGTTTTTTCTGAAAAGAATCCATGTTGTCTCTTCTTGAAAATATTGCTATTATGTTATTATTTTCTATTATGTCAATCTTTTACATTAAAATAATAGTTAAGAATGGTATAATTCTAAGAAGGTTTTTCTAAAATGAATCCATGATGTCTCTTATAGAAAAGATTTCTATTATGTTAAATATTGCTATTATGTTAATCTTTTACATGAAAATAGTATTTCATGATGATAGAATTCTAAGAAGGGAATATGTGTTGACTACATTAAAGGAAGAGCTATCTCTCTTGCATGCACAAAGAGGGAGAGTTATCTCTCTTGCATGCACAAAGAATAGCCATTATGTTATAGAGGTATGTTATTTGCATGGATAAAAGAAATATTGAGCTATCTTAATATTTAGGAAAAATATGTGAGTACCTTTATGATATCAAAACTATTATGTTAGTTTATGTTAGTTCTTTTGGAATAAGATAAGGTATATTCATGCAATATTTGTGTTAGATTTCATTGGAAAGAATATACATTTATATGTGGAAAATGATAGCATGTTTTTTATCCTACATTGGAAAATATTCTTTTGGAAAGAAGATGAATTACATGTAACAAAGCTAAAGTAATGTTTTGGAAAAGATTCTTTGGGAAAGAAGATTGAATTACCTGTACAAAAGCTAAAGCAATGTTTTGGTTTCCTTGATATATATATATATATATATATATATATATATATATATATATATATATACGAGTAATGTTGGTATAATATTTGGAGAATAAGACATGTATTCTTATGCTTTATTCCATTAGTTTTATGGAAAAGAAAACCATGTTTTGCATGCCTATTATGTTATATTTCCTCGAAAAGGAAACATGTGTTTGCATGCTCGATCATGTTAAGTATTTTGTTGGGAAATTAATTTTAGAAACTTTATGCATTATATGCATAGGAACAACAGTCAACGTGTTAGCTTTATTATATCTGCATGCTTCAAAAGCAAAAGCTAAAGGGTTGGTTCCTTTGTTAAAGTTTAAGTAACTCGAATGCACATTGTGTCATTTTCCATTAAAGGAATTCCTAGACAACTGTAGTGAATTGTCCTATACGAATGTGAGCATGTGCGAGAAGTGTCATAATAATGTGGGGTTTATCTTGACATGAATTGATAATTACTTTCTTACACTAAGGTATTTATGTTAGAAGAAAACATGTTCTGATATTGTATTCACTTTTCAGGTATGCACATGAATAAGTGTTAAAGGATCGCTTAAATATTGATTATTGATTGATTGAGGCTTTATTTAATCATGCTATAAAAGCTTGTTGATGACATAAATAACAGGAAGCAACGGTCACTTATGAAAAGGTGACTTATGAAAAGGAAATATTATGCTTAATGGTGGTAGGTAAATGATTATTGGTTCATGCAGATGGGTACAATGGTTCATGTAGATGAGTGCGAGCAGCAGGATGGTCCATTGTGCGTTGGTACGTTGTAGGCACATACATTCCACCAAGATATGAAGATATGAAGATTAGTGGGTAAATGCTATCATATTTATTGTAATGGCTTTAAGCTAGATATTTGTATATTTCCTTGTATGATTTATAATGATGGTTAAGGGATGGTATCCCTTATAAGCCATTGAGTGAGGGCTAAACACCCTCACGAGCGTTTAATAATAAAATTAAACGTTTGTTGGTTTTCACCCTATGGGGTTTCCAGGGTATATTGGTGTTCAATGATGTGATTTATTATTGTGTCAAGTTTATGATATTGATTCCTTCCTTGTTATTAGTTTCATAATGTCAAGTATGTGATGACTACGAGAAAGATGAAATGAATGCAAGGTTACATCATAAATTTTTATGTTAATGTACTACAAAAGAAGTGCTTAATGGTTAAGAAATTTACCATTCTTAAACTAAGGTTACACTATGAACTGGTGAAAAATCTATCTAATGATGTGGAAGGAGTATTTAATAGTGATTTGAATAGTTACCCGTGGGTAACCTGTATAAAAAAATTTAACTTCGTGCATTTTCATGTGAAGTAATCGGTGTATGTTACAAGTGGTATCAATGCTAAAGGTTGCAGCACTAGCTCCTTTGGGATTTGTTAAGAGAAAAGAAATTGAGGTCTGCTACCAATGGAAATAATTTAAGGTACGATTCTAGAAATATACATATTGATTGTTATATGATTCTAGCAATCTACATATTGATTGATATATGCAGTAGTCTACTTTTGACATGAGATGTGTGGTTCATGTTTATAAATACATTGAAGAGTAATAAGTAATAAATGTTGTTGCAAAACAGTTTTCATAACATTGGAATCTCCTTGAGGATAAAAGACCATAAAACCTTTGTTGTACTTATGAACAACCTGAGTACTCACTAGTGAAAGTGAGAAGACAATAAAACATTTGTTGTACTTATGAACAACCTGAGTACTCACTAGTGAAAGTGAGAGTTGTTTATTAACAGTGGTTATATGACATATTACTGATACATTTAGTGAACATAACTAAAGTTACCATGCACTACTTGAAAAATATGAATGTGTATAGTGATGGTGTGTGAAACTAATGCATGAATTCAAAAGGTGAGTAAAGTCCTTATATAAGATGACAGAGCGTTTTAAAATTAAATTGAATTAAGCCTTTTAGATGTTAAAAAATACTCAATGGGTCAAGTAGTGATACTTGATTATAATGACTAGTTGATTGACTTGTTTTTGAATGAGTTGTGTCATGGATGAATTAAGATTATTAATAGCATTGATAGTCATGAATGACTAACTAATGAAATTTATATGCACAAATCGATTTTGAATAAAGAATTGCAACAGTAAATGTTAAAGTATCATGTTATAATGTGCATGATTTTGTTATTTGGGAAATAATAATGTAGAACACATGTATGTTATTCATGTTTCTTGTTAATCTAGATATCATTAGACCCATGTGAAGGGCCAAGTATGATGTATGATGTACATAAAGTTTCTTTTTCTTTATGTATAATGTGTACATAGTTCATTATGTAAATTACTACGGGAAACAATGCTAAAAGAGAAATTTAACATGCCAGATAGTTGTGAACAATTCTGAAAGGCTAGAAGGCCTGGGTTGATGGTGGTTGCCTGCCAGGAGGGGTTGATGGCGCTTACCTACCCAGATTTCCTCTCCCTATAGATATATAATCTCAGTAGGGAAAAGAGTTGGCTAAGATGGTGAAGGAGAAAAACCTGAGGAAACTCTATTGATTTTGGAGCCTGTTGGAGGAGGTTCAAAATTCCTCATAGACGAGATGTTGTCAGAGGAATAGTCATGATGTTGCCAAGAGGAATCCATACTGGACCTGGAATGGTTTTTTGTCAAATAATTGTTTGGATGTGAAAATAACTCGATTTGGTTGTAGAAACCAACTCCAATGGGTTGGGAGGAGAATTTTGTTAACCATTGTGGTTCTCATAGCGGAAAAAATCAAGTAATAAGTTATGTGTTGTATTAAGATGAAGTTTTATATGATTGTGTAAATATCTTATGTAGATATTAAGAGAAAAGGAGCTTAACACTCAGAAAATCAATTACTGAATGTATAAGTTCATTTATTTTATTACTAATATGTTTGAATGTCTTAGAAGAAGCTAGGATATGCCCGTGGTGCATTGATTGACCATTGGTACGATTAGAGAGCTAGGTGCTCTCTGAGTAATTTTTGAAGTACTGTGTGGATGTCTTTAGTAGGAGATAAGACAATATGCACGTGATGGGTTGATTAGAGGGTTGGTGCTCTCTCAGTACTTATGGAAGTACTCTGATTAAAACATCTCTTGATATTGCATGAATGTTTGATAGTGGCAAGTATTTCATTTTATCGAAACTATGTGACTAATGTGATTGAATTGGTTAGTCATACATTACATGCTCTTTCCATGGAGTGTTGATGGGTTGTTCAACAATTCTCAGAGAGCTTGTGTAAAAGCCATCATTACTTCAAATAGTAATTGGTAAGTAATGGTAAGTTGGTATAGTATTTTTCTATATTTTTATGAATTTGAATAATGGATAAGTAGTTAAAAATGGAAATGGAATATATTTTGAGCTATACATGCTTATGACTATGGATAAAAGCATTATTTTTTTAATTAATGGAATTTAAGGAAATGAAAGTGTTTCATTGTTAAGGGGAAGGACCCCCTTTGGGTTATTTATATTATTATATCATGAGTATAAGCTTAAATTTTAGTGAGAGATGCACATCGAGGACGATGTTCTCTTCAAGGGGGGGAGTATGTAACAAACCTACTCAACCTACTGCATTTACACATGGTGAATCAATTTTACGCAATGTCAATTTAACTGTTTATTCAATAATTGGTTGGAAATGAATTCTTGATAACCACATATGGGAATTTGCTATATACGGGAGGGTTTTCCCAACCTTTATATTTTTCTAGGGTTGGGGAAAAATTGTGCTACCCGACCTTCTCTCGTAAGAATTCACGAGTCTTTCGTTGGTACCAATATCAATTTTGCATACTCAGCCATACGGAGTCATGCCAATAGGCACAGTGCTGGTGAGAGGTTTCCAGTTCATGGGTTTCAGCTTGACATCATTTGGTTCCGGTGGGGTCAATTTCGAGTGTGCAATGGATTAGTTTCTAGTAATCCGTGGAAAAAGAAAACAGTTGCAACAAGAAATATGATTCGAGCCACCTCATGCCAATGTGATAGTGAGTGCTACAATTTGGTAGAGAGTAGCAAATACAAAATGAAATATTCAATTTTTAATACAGAGAGGAGGGAGATACATGAACGGGGTCACGCTGGCTTGAACTCCCAAAATTATGTCTTAAAGACTGAACCTGATTTGACTTGCCAACAATAATGTTGAATCGAAAGGGAAGAGTCAAAGTGAGAAGTTCAAGAAGGGTTTATCGAATATCGAGATAAGTAACTATGCATTTTTCTTTGGAGGAAGAAACATATGAATGTTTTTTCTCTTTAAAAAAATAATAGTCTTCTTTTGAATCTTTTAACCATTTTCCGGAAAGAAAATAAAATATTTCATGTGAATTGTTATACTGAAAATAGCCATGTTTTTTCTTAGAGATATAATATGGTAAAAGACATGTTTATTCTTAGAGATATACTACGGTAAAAGACATGTTTATTCTTAGAGATATACCATGGTAAAAGACATTTTTATTCTTAGAGATATACTAAGGTAAAAGACTGTGCTAGTTTTTTGGAAAGTAATAAAGAATTGATATTATGTTAATCTTTTAGAAATATATACCATGGTAAAAGACATAAAAAATGTATTTCTTGAAAAGATTGGTATTGTGTCAATCGTTTAGAAAGATAATGTTATTAGAGATATACCATGGTAAAAGGAAAACTTATTGTGTTGGTTTTTTCAAAAGAATCCATGTTGTCTCTTCTTGAAAATATTGCTATTATGTTATTCTTTGATATTATGTAAATATTTTACACTAAAATAATAGTTAAGAATGGTAGAATTCTAAGAAGGTTTTTCTAAAATGAATCCACGTTGTGTGTTATAGAAAATATTTCTATTATGTTAATCTTTTACATGAAAATAGGGAGAGTTATCTCTCTTGCATGCACAAATAATAGCCATTATGTTATAGAGGTATGTTCTTTGCATGGATAAAATAAATATTGAGCTATCTTAATATTTAGGAAAAATATGTGAGTACCTTTATGATATCAAAACTATTATGTTAGTTTATGTTAGTTCTTTTGGAATAAGATTGAATTACCTGTACAAAAGCTAAAGCAATGTTTTGGCCTCTTTTGAATGAGAGAAAGAGTATATATATATATATATATATATATATATATATATATATATATATATATATATAGGTAATGTTGGTATAATATTTGGAGAATAAGACATGTATTCTAATGCTTTATTCCATTAGTTTTATGGGAAAGAAAACCATGTTTTGCATGCCTATTATGTTATATTTCCTCGAAAAGGAAACATGTGTTTGCATGCTCGATTATGTTAAGTATTTTGTTGGGAAATTAATTTTAGAAACTTTATGCATTGTATGCATAGGAACAACACTCAACGTGTTAGCTTTATTATATCTGCATGCTTCAAAAGCAAAAGCTGAAGGGTTGGTTCCTTTGTTAAAGTTTAAGTAACTCGGATGCACATTGTGTCATTTTCCATTGAAGTAATTCCTAGACAATTGTAGTGAATTGTCCTATACGAATGTGAGTGTGTGCGGGAAGTGTCATAATAATGTGGGGTTTATCTTGACATGATTGATAATTACTTTCTTACACTAAGGTAGTTATGTTAGAAGAAAGCATGTTCTGATATTGGCACATGAATAAGTGTTAAAGGATCGCTTAAAGATTGATTATTGATTGATTGAGGCTTTATTTAATCATGCTATAAAATCCTTTTGATGACATCAATACCAGGAAGCGATGGTGACTTATGAAAAGGAAATATTATGCTTAACGGTGGTAGGTAAATGATTAATGGTTCATGCAGATGGGCACAATGGTTCATGCAGATGAGTGCAAGCTACAAGATGGTCCATTGTGTGTTGGTACGTTGTAGGTACATCCATGCCACCTAGATATGAAGATATGAAGATTAGTGGGTAAATGCTATCATATTTATTGTAATGGATTTAAGCTACATATTTTTATATTTCATTGTAAGATTTATAATGATGGTTAAGGGATGGTGTCCCTTATAATCCATTGAGTGAGGGCTGAACACCCTCACGAGCGTTTAATAATAAAATTAAACATTTGCTGGTTTTCACCCTACGGGTTTCCAGGGTATATTGGTGTCCAATGATGTGATTGATTATTTTGTCAAGTTGATGATGTTGATTCTTTCCTTGCTGTGAGGTTCATAATGTAAGTATGTGATGAATACAAGAAAGAAGAAATGAATTCAAGGTTACATCATAAATTTTTATGTTAATGTACTACAAAAGAAGTGCTTAATGGTTAAGAAATTTACCATTCTTAAACTAAGGTTACACTATGAACTGGTGAACAATCTATCTAATGATGTGGAAGGAATATTTAATAGTGATTTGAATAGTTACCCGTGGGTAACCTGTATAAAAAAATTTAACTCCATGCATTTGCATGTGAAGTAATCGGTGTATGTTACAGTAAGTAAGTATGTCAGAAGCCAAAAAAAAACTAAATTAAAAAAAAATAAAATATACATAATGTCAGCTTTAAAAATAACTTACATAGCGATATAAATAAACAATTAAAAATGAATTTAAACAATATAAATTTAAAATATGAAGAGTTTTACACGCACTCAAAAAAGAGATATAGTAAATAAATAAAACCTCTTTTTATAGTTAGGTATGATAAATAAATAAAAATATAAATAAATTAGATGTATGGAAAACAAATAAAACATATTTTTATATTTACTCCATAAACCTCTTTATATTTACAAAAACTCAAAAAGAAGTTTTATTTAGGTGAACCCTATGGGCCATGGAACAAATGATTATCAATACCATGAGCCAAATATCATATTTATAAAAGAGGTAGAAAAAGGTAAGGTATATAATAAAAATATATCAAATAGGATTAGAAATCAATATCTAATTATATTTGAACCCTCTGGACCAAATTAATAATAATAACATGCAAAAAAAACATTATTATATATATATATATATATATATATATATATCTATATCTATATATAAACTCTAGATATATATGGGAGAAAATAATAAAGACATGATACAAGTGGATAAATGTGGAGAAATAAAGGGAGTGACAAGGGAGAGATGGAGATAAACCGAAGGAGAGGGGAGAGGAGGAATGAAGAGAGAGAGAGAGAGAGGGAGAGGGAGACATAAATATGGAGGAGGGAGAGAGAGCTAAGGAGAGAGGGAGGGAGAAGGAGAAAGGATTGGAGGGTAGAGAGAGACATAATGAGAGAGGGAGGGAGAAGGAGAAAGGATTGGAGGGTAGAGAGAGAGAGAGAGAGAGGGAGAGAGAGAGGAAGGATGAGAGGAGGAGAGAGGGAGGGAAAGAGAGACGAAGTGGGAGAGAGAAAGGAGAGAGAATAAGAAAGAGAGGGATATAGTAACATAGTTGGAGAGATAGATAGAGTGATGGGGAAAGAGAGATCATTTAAGGGCAGAGCGAGAGAGAGAGGTGAAGATAGAGGGAGGCAGGCAATAAAGGGAGAGAGAGGAAGAGAGTGATGGGGGAATATATAGGATTGTAGGAGAGAGAGAGAGAGAGAGAGAGAGAGAGAGAGAGAGAGAGAGAGAGTGACGGTGGAAGAGAGTGGGAGGTAGGAGAGAATTGGAGAGAGAGAAAGGAAAATAGAGGGGAATTGAGAGAGAGAGGTGAAGATAGAGGGAGGGAAGCGATAAAGGGAGAGAGAGGAAGGACGAGAGAGAGGAAGAGAGTGATGGGGGAATATAGCAGATTTTAGGGGAGAGAGAGAGAGAGAGAGAGAGTGATGGGGGAAGGGAGAGGGAGGCAGGAGAGAAATGGAGAGAGAGGAAGGAAAAGAGAGGGGACTTGAGAGAGAGGAGGAGAGAGGGAGGGATAAAGATATGGATTTGGTAGGGGAGAGAGGGAAGGACAAAGAGATGGAGCTGGATGGGGAGAGAGGGAGGGATAAAGAGTTGCAGTTGGAGGGGGATGGATAGAGAGATGGAGCTGGATGGGGAGAGAGGGAGGGAAGAAGAAATACATAAAGGGTGACAAGTGGTGAGAGAGAGGGAGTGATAAGGGAGAGGCAGAGAGAGAGAGTGTATTTGTCGGGGTGAGATAAAGAGACAAAGAAGGAGAAATGGATAGAATGAGGGAGAGAAGGAGAGAGAGAGAGACATATAGTGACAAATTTAGAAGGTGATGAGAGAGAGAGAGAGAGAGAGAGAGAGAGAGAGAGAGAGAGAGAGTGGAGAGAGGTAGGGAAAGAGAGAGGGAGATGGAGGGGGAGAGAGAGGGAGGTAAGAATAAATACATAGAGAGTGAAAGTTTGAGAGAGAGAGGGAGAGAAGGAGTGATAAGGAATATGGAGGGAAATCGAGAGAGGATAGCATGAGGGAAGAGAGATAGAAGCGGGGGAGAGGGAGGGAAGGGAATGAGAGAGAGAGGGAGGGAGAGGAGGAGGGAGTGATAGATAGATAGATTAGAGTAAGAGAGTGTATGTTTTGGGTTGATATAGAGATAAAAAGGGATATAGAGATATATATGGAAGGTGAAGAGAAAGAAGAGATAGATGGAGACAAGGAGGGAGGGACAAAGAGATTGATAAATATGGAGTGAGAGTGTGTGCGTGTGTGTTAGTGGGGGTGAGATAAAGAGACAAAGAAGGAGATATGGAGGGGCATATATATATATATATATATATATATATGGAGGGGGGAGAGAGGTAATAATATTTCTTACAATAGATGCATTTATTTCAGTATAGATGGTGATTTCTAATCCTATTTGATTGCTTGCACTAGATGCATTTATTTTAGTGTAGATTTTTATTTCCAATGATATTTGATTACTTGCACTAGATGCATTGATTTCAATGTAAAACATTTCTAATTCTATTTGATTGCTTGCACTAAATGCATTGATTTCAGTGTAGATGGTGATTTCTAATCCTATTTGATTTCTTGCACTAGATGCATTAATTTCAATGTAGATGTTGATTTATAATTGTATTTGATTGCTTACACTATATACACTGATTTCAATATAAATTAGTTCTAATCCTATTTGATTGCTTGCATTAAATGCATTGATTTCAGTGTAGATGGTGATTTATAATCCTATTTGATTGCTTGCACTAGATGCATTGATTTTAGTGTATATGTTGGCTTCCAATCCTATTTTCTTACTTGCACTAGATGCATTCATTTCAGTGTAGATGTTGATTTCTAATCCTATTTGATTATTTGTATTAGATGCATTGATTTCTGTGTAGATGTTGTTTTCTAATCTTATTTTATTTCTTGCATTAGATGCATTGATTTAAGTGTAATGTTGATTTCTGATTTGATGTAATTGGATGTATGATAGTACGTTAATTTTAAAGGCATTGGATTAATAGTGTGCATTGATTTTAGTGTAAGCACAAAAAAATATTGACAATGTAGAACGATTTTTTTGTTATAGTAATTAAACCTAATAATATTGGAGAGCAAGAGAGACAAGGTATGATGTTTACTACAAATGATTTATGATTTATGATTTCTACTATCTTTTTCATATAATCGATATGGAAAGATGACAAAACTAACAAGGGTGACAATAAGAGTAGTAAAAGAAAACAGTTCGAGATTGATCACAATGAAGGTTATTTGTGATTGACTACATTATTATTATTCACATTTTATATCATTCAATATTATTACATTGTCACTTTGCATTCAAAAAATCAATTTCGTCATTTTTCATTATTAAAGTTATTTTACAATATTTATCATCTCAACAAACTCAAAGGTAACTAAGAAAATTTAAAATTAAAATGATTCCATAAATCTCAAACATGTTTAGCCTATTTAAGATGGTTATATTAATATCAGATGTATTTACATATTATTGATATGATTAATCATATGTTCCCCATATTATCGATAGATTTTCTATTTACATATTATTGATAAAATTAATCATATGTTCCTCATATTATCGATAGATTTTCCTTGGTCACACACGACTGAAACCAGCCTAGATCCATCTTAAACGGATCTATCAAGCACTGAGAGGGATCAAACCTCTCGACGTGAAAACCTTTCCTCACCTTGAGAGATTTGATCCCTCTCAGCCCTTGATAAATCCATAGTCAAGATGGATCTAAGCTGATTTTTAGGGTTGTTGTTCATTCGATTAATTTCTCATAACAATTTTCCATATAAGAGAGCTCTTGTAAATTTTAAAGATATTTATAAATGATAAACTGATCTAAAAGAGATGTTTTTTTCGTTTTCCACTTCATGCAAGAGTTACTCATTCCAACAAATAACTATACCTGATCGGTTGACTTAGATAATTGGTTTTAGGATAATTTAACAATAGTAAAATTCCATGCTAAAGGGTTCCAAATGAAGAGTTTGTAGATAACAGGGAAAAATCCTTAAAATATAAAAAATCATAATTTCACTTCCAATGTCACTTCCATTCATTAACAGAGATTTGTGATGGGAATATTGTTGTAAATTATCATTCATTACAATGGGTCCAATCTTCCAATATCACAGTTTTGCTATAGAGTTTGGCCCTTGGCATTTGGAAACGCTTTTCTTTTGTTTTCTCATTTTGACCAACATCTGGGATTCTAAGTCCGCTGCTATCAACTATCAAAAAAATTATTGAGAAACATCACCTTCAAAAAAAGTTCCATCTATCGATTTACGAGAATAATTCTATTTCGAGACTTTATTTAATTGTTTTTCTAGTATTGGTTGACCATTGATATCTTGGTGGGTTGACTCTCAAATGGACTTAGTTAATGGAGAATATGTTCATTAATTGTTTTTAGCTTTTGTATTTAAAATTATATCACAAGCCAATTTATTTAAGTTTTTGTTGGACTAGAAAGAAGTAGTTAGGGTCAAAAATGTACTCAACAAAATCTTTCAAAAGGTAGAATTATTTTGACTCCATAAAATTGTAATACCTTCAAAATAACACTAGAGAGTCTCTTCGATAAGGAGAAAATCTTGATCCATGGCCTTTATAGTCATGAATTAACACATTTAATTCAACGTGCACTTGCAAAGTGCAAAAGAGAAAAAATTAAGAAGTCTGAAACAAATTGTTTTCTAGTTAATGCTTGGTTTGAAGAGGAATGAAAAAGGAAAGGATAATGTTGAAAGTGTCTAACAAGGATAACATAAAGCTCAAAGCTTACAAGAAAATATTAAGAAAAAAAAATGTTGATTTCATAGTTTCAATGAGGGAAGAACTAATCTTCCTTAGGAAAAATAACCCAAATTTATTTTGGAAGGAGCTCCAACCAAGAAAGAAGAAAATGGAAAATAGTATTACAACTTTTAAGTGGTTTGACTATGTAATAAAACTTTATAAGCATGATCCCAAGGTTGACCCTCCTCCCTTAGTCAACACTGATATTGAACTCTTCATCATGCAAGAGGTAGGGATGGGTATCAAGAAGTTGGGTGTTGGAAAAACAAAAGACTTAGTTGTCTAAAGTGGGGCTTACACCCCACATTACAAAAATTTTCAACAACATCATGCAACACGGCTTCCCCACAAATTAGACAACTAGTATAACAATACATCTTTTCAAGAATGATGACATCAATAATCCCTTCAATGATAGGACCATAATGATAAACCCCTTGTTTGCAAAGTTATTTTGAAGCATGCTAGAGAATAAAATTAGCAAGTAGGTGAAAGAAAAATATAAAAATGCTAAAGGGTACTTGTAGGTTTTACACCTAAACATTCCATAGTTGATCATGGTATAACTTTAATGCACATCATTGGAAAATTTTCGGAGAAAAAGGAAGAAGACTTTTGTTTCTTTTTCTTTTTAATTTTAGAAAATCCTTTGACATGGTTCCTAGGGATAAGATTTGACACAAAATGGAGGAACTTGGGGTTCCTAGACATTTGAGAGAAGTTGTGGATAGACTATATGAAGAGGTGAAAGTCAAAATTAGAACTTCAACGCAGATTTCTAAAAGTTTTAAAATCAATATAGGGGTCAAACAAGGTTTCCCATTGTCTCCAACCCTTTTTGGTTTATATATTGACAAGCTTGAAGAGTGGCTAAATTCACAAGGAGGTGATGGTATCCATTCAGGAAATTTTGTTATAAGGATTATTTTGTATGCAGATGACCTTATTCTGATTGCTAAATCTGCTTTTTGTTTGCAAGATCACTAACTTTCCCTTGAGCATATTTGTAGAAGGGTGGGATGCAAGTCAATATTAGCAAAACGAAAGTAGTGGTTTTTTCTAAAAAAAAATATAACATAAATAGCTTAAGTTTTACTTTGAAGGTAGCACTTTGGAAGAAGTTGTGAATTACAAATAGCTCATAATTCACTTCAACATAAATCTAAGATGGGACGGTTGTAGAAAGAAAAGAACTTTGGGGGCTTGGAAAGCATTTTATGCTTTTCAAAATAGGTGTAGAGAGGTAGTAGGTGTAGAGAGGTAGAGTTATGAGACCGGAAGACCACCCAAATTCTTTTTTGGATTTTAGTGATTCCGGGGATTCTCTATGGTTGTGAACTATGGGCCAACAATACATCTGACATGTATTGGAAACAAATTGAGAAAAGTTAAAAGCACTTGATTACAAACAAATTCAAAATTAAAAGTGCAATTCCTTATGATATATTGTTAAGTTATGATATATTGTTAAGTGAAACGAGGGTTGTTCCTATTGAAGCAATCACTATGGTGCAAGTCATAAGATATTTAAAAAAAAATGAGCAAATAGAAGAGGGAAGATGACCTAAGGTTGTAATTAATGACATATTGTACAGAAGAAAAAAGACTTTGATGCTGCAAAATAACAAATGGTTTAGTAAATAAGGTATTTTCTTGAACATGTGTCCCACAAACAGTAAAGAGATAAAATCTTTTGTTATGGATAAGTTCCACAAGCGTACTTGGGGATAAGAAGCTAGGGAGAAGGAAAAAGTATTATTTTTAAGAGTTTAATCCCATTCATAATCATCAACAAGAGCTAGCAAGAATGAAAAAGTACGATTTTGAAGAGTTTAATCCCACTCATAATCATCAACAAAAGGGCCAATATTTCTTAGAGAGCCAAATTTCTTATTGTAAAATAGGGCATTGGAAAAGACCTAAAGAAAAATGGGAAGAAAGGATATGTATTTTATACTGTTTAGGAAAAGTGGAAACAAAAAATAATTTCATTTTAGATTGCGAGACCTTCAAAGTCAACAGAGAAAGATATGCATATATTATGGCAGCTAGCTATTGGGAAAATTTATTCAGAGAGGAGTTTTTCTAGAAGATGGGAACATTTATTATGAGGCTTCAAAAGAAAAAATTTGAGTACATGAATTAGATGGTGAAACAATCTGTCCTATAAACTATCTTAAGTTAAAATAATTTCTTTCTTATTTCTACCAAAAACTAAATAGAAAAAATTATTTATAACATGTATATTTTTAAATTATATATATATATATATATATATATATATATATTAATACAATTTTGAAATAATATAATATTAATAATTAATGTAAAAATTTAACATAATAAGAATTTAATAAACTTTATATTATTATACTTGATTGCATTTTGTCTATAATAATTATTTTTATGACATTATGTCAATATAAATATTTTTTTATTTTTTAATAGAATTTTATATCTTATAATTCAATTTAAAATTAGACTTTTATCAAAAATCAATAAAAAAATAATTTTATTTCAAAGCTAATTTCAAACCTTTTTGATAAAAATAAAAAACAGTATAAATATATAAAAATGTTGATATGTTAGATATTCCTATAAGCATTTAGACATATCTCTGGGTCTTATGCCCTTTGTTTGGTGCAGCTCCTACGTGCGAAAAGTTTATATGTTTGGTGATATCACGGAAAAGTTAGTGTTAAGTGCCCATAGTAGGTGTTGAGCTTTGTTCACTATAGTTTGAATCTAAGTGGGAAATTGATAGCATAATTTAGAGGATTGTCAATAAGGTAGTATTGATTGAGAACTCTCAACAAAGATAGTATTGATCTAATTTGTCATCAAAAACTAAAAACTAATAAAAACTAACATGGTATGATAAAAATATTAAGCTATATTAAATTTTAGCTCCATTCCAAAAACATCGACGAGGTGAATTCTTTCACTGTATAACAACGACAAGCAGCAGTAGATAATCCGCATGCGATGACAGAGCAGCATAGATTCTAAAACCCATCAATTATTATGATAGATGGCGTTGTGGGTATCCCTGGACGATGGTGGCATGGACAGAGAAGCAGAACGCTTTTCTTTGTAAAACTATAAAGAGAAGCAAAGGAAAACATTCGAGAGAGAAAGCTGGGAGTGCACTCTGTTACCCATTATAGTTCGCTTCGAATTATACGATTCTTCTCAGCGCACTTTACTCCACTTGAACCGGAGATCTTTGTGAGAGCCAGCCATGTCCGGGGACGGGAAGGTGCGGGCAGACTGGAAGGAGCAAGTCCGGAAATCAGGGCCACTCCGAGAAGTGAATCCGGACACGGGCGCGAATGGCTGGTCGTCGCCGGTGGGCGACGCGTTCTCGGTCCGGGGTGTCAACTATTTCAGCAAGAGGCAGAAAATTCCGGCAGGGGAGTGGGTGATGAAACCTCTGGGCATGGACTGGCTCCGCTCCTCGGTCAGGCTCGACCATGTGCTCGCTCGCCCGGACAATCGCGTCATGGGCGCCCTCCGCCATGGGCAGAGCGAGGGAAGGGCGCTGAAGGCTTTCGTGTTCGCTGTGAACCTGCAGGTGCCCGGGCGGGAGCAGCAGCACAGCGCGGTTTTTTACTACGCGACGGAGGATCCAATCCCACCGGGGTCTCTTTTCTACCGCTTCCTGCACGGCGACGACGCCTTCCGAAACAGCAGATTCAAGCTCCTGAATCGGATCGTGAAGGGCCCCTGGATCGTGCGGGCGACCGTGGGCAACCACGCGGCGTGCCTCCTGGGGAAGGCCCTAACCTGTCGCTATCACCGAGGGGAAAACTATTTAGAGATTGATGTTGACATTGGCTCCTCGGCTCTCGCGAGCGCTGTGGTTCACCTCGCCCTCGGTTGCGTGACCTCCGTCTCAGTGGACATGGCGTTCCTGGTGGAGTCGCAGTCGGAGGAAGAGCTGCCCGAGCGGCTCCTGGGGGCCATTCGTATTCAACAGCTCGAAATGTCGTCTGCCCTCTATGTTGACCCCACCCCAATAAACAATGGTGACAAAACCTTCGGAGGTGGCGGGTTCGAGTGGCGTAAGCTCAGCCGGGGCTTGCGAAGCCATGGCTCCGGGAAGGTCGAGGACGAGGGTAAGCATTGAAATTTCCTTTTCCAAACCCTGATCCAGGGTTGATTCGTCAGGGTTTTCTGGTAAAGCTGCGGAAATTTTATTTTCTGTGCAGTGGATTAAACATTAGAGTATTGGTTAATTTTATCTATGAGATTTTTAAAAATAATTTTATGTTATTAATTGGAGAAGTTGTACTTCCTCAGAAGTTTTTCAACGTGATGAATTTTTTTAATGTATTTTATAATATTTTTAAATAACAAAAAATTAAATATCATATATATATATATATTTTATATTTAATAATGTATTGTAAATAATAACGTTTTTAGAAATTGTATTAACTAATTTCATTGATAAAATTATTTAAAAATGGCCCTTTAAAGATAACTTTTCTTGTAATCTTCTATATGGAATTTGTGTAATAAATTATGTTGATGATTATGGATAGAAAAGTTTATTTTTCAGGTTATAGAGCCATAAATATGTTGGGGCAGTATATGTCTAATTTTAGATGGTGTACTGGCTTTAATCTTAAAGTAAGCATATGCTATTTTAATCCTACTGTCTATGTAGCCTCAGAAATAAGCTTTTCCATTATGGACGAAGATCTGTACAATGATTTTCTTGTATTCTTCTATATGGAATTTGCCTATAATAAATCATGTTGATGATTATGGACTAGATCTGTACATTAATTTTTAATATCACTGAATTGTTTTGTTTATAATTTTTTTCTTTTTATGAATTTAAATGGTAATTATTTGTGAAGTAAATTAGTTGACTGTAATTAATAGATGAAATGGTTTTTTTAGCAATTTATTTTGATTAATTTAATTTGAAATTTGATAAATTTCAATAATAATTTTGTATTGTTAATTTACAAAATTATAAAACTTAAATAGTTTTTCAATTTGATAAATCTATTTATACATTTAAAAGTATATTTTAAATCACAAAAAATCACAATCTCAAATTGTATTACCACCCAATTCCTGAAAAAAAACAATTTCATCTTTTATTTAGACTGCCATTGCACGTGAAAAATTAACCTTCTTGTAATCCTCTGTATTGAGATCTCCCTGTGTAATAAATCAATCTGATGATTATGGACTGGGATTTGTATACTAATATTTAACATCATTGAAATGTTTCTTTATAATTTTCTTTGTAAATTTAAATGACATTTTTTTTTCTTTATAAATTTAAATGACATTTTTATGTGAATTTTCTTTTTCTTTAAAATTAACTTAGTGTAATCAATAGATGAAATGGTTATTTTTTAAGTATTTTTCTTTGTTAATTTTGTCTAAAATTTGGTAGATATTTTTAACAATAATTTTATGTTGTCAATTTACAAAATTGGAATGCTTTCAATTTTTTCAGAATGATGAATCTATTTATGTATTTAAAAATACATTTTAAATAACAAAAAATCATTATTTTACCTGAAATTCTATCACCCAATTTCAACCAAAAAGAAAGCATGTCATTTCTTTTCTTAGTTAGACTACGCCTTAAAAATTAGCCTTGTAATCCTCTATATCTAAAATCTGTAATAAATCAAGTTGATGATTAACACTGCACCTTTAAGATTAGCCTTCTGGCAATCCTCTGTATCTGAAACCTATAATAAATCAAGTTAATGGTTATGGACTGAAATTTGTATGAATTTAAATGCCATTTCTCTATAAATTCTTTGTAAATTAATAAATAAAAATAATTTTTTTTGAGTATTTTTTTGTTTAATTTTATTTAAAAATTAATAAAAATATTTTTATGTAATTAATTTTAAAAATTCCAATATCTAATTTTTTCTATTTTTTTTTCAATATATTGAAATACATTTTAAATAACAAAAATCATAATCTCTACAAATTATATTACCAATGAATTGGTTATTTATAATTTTCTTCCTGTGAATTTAAACGGCATGTACTTTCTCGGAGAGACATGGGTACACGGGAATATTTTAATGTTGTTTCCTGGTTTTCTTTATCTGTAGAGCATTTGGCCACCTGCTAGCATCGAAGCAGAATCGACGTAGTGTTTTTCCTGTCCGCAATCATTAGTCCTGTGTCACAGTAAGTATGTTTAACACTATTCATCTTCTTTCATTAGTCCTGTGTCACAGCAAGTAACTTAATACTACGACAGTAAGTAACTTAATCTTATTTGATTTTTAGCATTAGATGTATTGATTTAAGTGTAATGTTGATTTCTGATTTGATGTAATTGGATGTATGATGGTAAGTTAATTTTAAAGTCATTGGATCAATAATGTGCATTGATTTTAGTGCAAGCAAAAAAAATTATTGACAATGTAGAATTATTTTTTTGTTATAGTAATTAAGCCTAATAATATTGGAGAGCAAGAGAGACAAGGTATGATGTTTACTACAACAACTAGAGCTAAATATTTAAATGATTTATGATTTATGATTTCTACTATCTTTTTCATATAATCGATATGGAAAGATGACAAAACTAACAAGGGTGACAATAAGAATAGTAAAAGAAAATAGTTTAAGATTGATCACAATGAAGGCTATTTGTGATTGACTACATTATTATTATTCACATTTTATATCATTCAATATTATTACATTGTCACTTTGCATTCAAAAAATCAATTTCATCATTTTTCATCATTAAAGTTATTTTACAATATTTATCATCTCAACAAACTCAAACATAACTAAGAAAATTTAAAATTAAAATGGCTCCATAAATCTCAAACATATTTAGCCTATTTAAAATGGTTATATTAATATCAGATGTATTTACATATTATTGATATAATTAATCATATGTTCCTCATATTATCAATAGATTTTCCTTGGTCACACACGACTGAGACCAGCCTAGATCCATCTTAACTACAGATCTATCAAGCGCAGAGAGGAATCAAATCTCTCAAGGTGAAAACCTTTCCTCAAGTTTTGCACTCAAAAAAGAGGTTTTCACCTCCAGAGATTTGATCCCTCTCGGCACTTGATAGATCCATAGTTAAGATAGATCTAGGTTGGTTTTTAGGATTGTTGTTCATTCAATTAATTTCTCATAACCCTTTTCCATATAAGGGAACTCTTATAAGTTTTGAAGATATTTATAAATGATAAATTGATCTAAATAGACGTTTTTTTGGTTTTCCACTTCGTGCAAGAGTTAATAATTCCAAAAAATAACTATATCTGATCAGTTTACTTAGATAATTGGTTTTAGGATAATTTAACAATAGTAAAATTCCATGTTAAATGGTTCCAAATGCAGAGTTTGTAGATAACAGAGAAAAATCCTTAAAACATAAAAACTCATAATTTCACTTCCAATGTCACTTCCATTCATTAACAGATATTTGTGATGGGAATATTGTTGTAAGTTATCATTCGTTACATTTGGGTCCAATCTTCCAGTATCACAGTTTTGCTACAGAGTTTGGCCCTTGGCATTGGGAAACGCTCTTTTTTGTTTTCTCATTTTGACCAACATCTGGTATTCTAGTCTACTGCTATCAACTAACGAAAAAATTATTGAGAAACATCACCTTCAAACAACGTTCCATCTACCGATTTACCAGAATAATTCTATTTCGAGACTTTATTTAATTGTTTTTATAGTATTGGTTGACCTTTGATATCTCGGTGGGTTGACTCTCAAATGGACTTAGTTAATGGAGAATATGTTCATTAACTTTTTTCAGCTTTTGGGTTTAAAATCATATCACAAGTCAATTTATTTAAGTTTCTGTTGGACTATAAAGAAGTAGTTAGGGTCAAAAATGTGTTCAACAAAATCTTCCAAAGGGTAGAATTATTTTGACTCCATAAATTTGTAATACCTTAAAAATAACACTAGAGAGTCTCTTTGAGAAGGAGAAAATCTTGATCCATGGTCTTTATAGTCATGTAAATCTTGATCCATGGCCTTTATAGTCATGAATTAACACATTTAATTCAACATGCACTTGCAGAGTGCAAAAGAGAAAAAATTAAGAATTTTGAAACAAATTGTTTTCTAGTTAATGCCTGGTTTGAAGAGGAATGAAAAAAGGAAAGGATAATGTTGAAAGTGTTTAACAAGGATAACAAAAGCTCAAAGCTTACAAGAAAATATTAAGAATGAAAAATGTTGATTTCATGGTTTCAATGAAGGAAGAACTAATCTTCCTTGGGAAAAATAACCCAAAATTATTTTGGAAGGAGCCCCAATTGAGAAAGATGAAAATGGAAAATAGTATTACAACTTCTAAGTGGTTTGACTATGTAATAAAACTTTATAAGCATGATCCCAAGGTTGACCCTAGTCCCTTAGTCAACACTAATATTGAACTCTTCATCATGCAAGAGGTAGGGATGGGTATCAAGAAGCTGGGTGTTGGAAAAGCAAAAGACTTAGTTATCTAAAGCCGGGCTTAAAAATTTTTGCACCTCACATTACAAAATTTTTCAACAACATCATGCAACACCGCTTCCCCACAAATTAGACAACTAGTATAACAATACATCTTTTCAAGAGTGATGACATCAATAATCCCTCCAATGATAGGACCATAATGATAAACCCCTTGTTTGCAAAGTTATTTGGAAGCATGCTAGAAAATAAAATCAACAAGTAGGTGAAAGAAAAATATAAACATGCTAAAGGGTAAGTAGGTTTTACACCTAAAAATTCCATAGTTTATCATGGTATAACTTTAAGGCACATCATTGAAAAAGTTTGGGAGAAAAAGGAAGAAGACTTTTGTTTCTTTTTTTATTCTAGAAAATCCTTTGACATGGTTCCTAGGGATAAGATTTGACACAAAATGGAGGAACTTGGGGTTCCTAGACATTTGAGAGAAGTTGTAGATAGACTATATGAAGAGGTGAAATTCAAAGTTAGAACTTCAACACACATTTCTAAAAGTTTTAAAATCAATATAGGGGTCAAACAAGGTTTCCCATTGTCTCCGACCCTTTTTGGTTTATATATTGACAAGCTTGAAGAGTGGCTAAATTCACAAGGAGGTGATGGTATCCATTCGGGAAATTTTGTTATAAGGATTCTTTTGTATGCAGATGATCTTATTTTGATTGCTAAATTTGCTTTTGGTTTACAAGATCACTAACTTTCCCTTGAGCATTTTTGTATAAGGGTGGGGATGCAAGTCAATATTAGCAAAACGAAAGTAGTGGTTTTTTCTAACAAAAGATTTAAACATAACTAGCATAAGTTTTACTTTGAAGGTAGCACTTTGGAAGTAGTTGTGAATTACAAATACCTCATAATTCACTTCAACATAAATCTAAGATGGGAATAGGTGTAGAGATGTAGAGTTACGAGACTGGAAGACCACCCAAATTCTTTTCGGGATTTTAGCTATTCCGGGGATTCTCTACGGTTGTGAACTGTGGGTCAACAATACATCTGACATGTATTGGAAACAAATTGAGAAAATTTTAAAGCACTTGATTACAAACAAATTCAAAATTAAAATTGCAGTTCCTTATGATATATTGTTCAGTGAAACTAGGGTTGTTCCTATTGAAGCAATCACTATGGCCCAAGTCATAAGATATTTTAAAAAAATGAGCAAATAGAAGAGGGAAGATGACCTAAGGTTGTCATTAATGACATATTGTATAGAAGAAAAGGAAAAATAACAAATAGTTTAGTAAATAGGGTATTTTCTTGAACATGTGTCCCACAAACAGTTAAGAGATAAAATATTTTGTTATGGATAAGTTCCACAAGCGTACTTGGGATAAGAAGCTAAGGAGAAGGAAAAAGTAATATTTTGAAGAGTTTAATCCCACTCATAATCATCAACAAGAGCTACGGAGAAGGAAAAAGTACTATTTTGAAGAGTTTAATTGCACTCATAATCATCAACAAAAGGGCCAATATTTCTTTGAGAGCCAAAATTCTCATTTCTCAGTTAAGGACTGATTCTCATAAACTCCGTTGTAAAATAGGGATTGATTCTCATATACTCCGTTGTAAAACAGGGTGTATGTATTTTAAACTATTTCAGAAAAGTGGAAACAAAAATTGATTTCATTTTAGATTGGGAGACCTTTAAAGACAACAAGGAAAGATATGCATATATTATGGCAGCTAGCTATTGGGAAAATTTATTCAGAGAGGAGTCTTTCTAGAAGATGGGAGCATTTATTGTGAGGCTTAGAAGAAGAAAGTTGAATACATGAATTAAATGGTGAAACAATCTATCCTATAAACTATTTTAAGTTAAAATAATTTCTTTCTTCTTTTTACCAAAAACTAAATACAAAACATTATTTATAACATGTGTATTTTTAAATTATATATATATATATATATATATAACATACCATTTTGAAATAATATAATATTAACAATTAATGTAAAAATTTAACATAATAAAAATTTAATAAACTTTATATTACTATACTTGATTACATTTTGTCTATAATAATTATTTTTATGACATTATGTCCTTTTTTTTATTTTTTAATATAATTTTTATATCTTATAATTCAATTTAAAATTAGACTTTTTATCAAAAATCAATTTACATTTAAAAATATTTCAAAGCTAATTTCAAAAATAAAAAACAATATAAATATATAAAATTGTTGATATGTTAGGTATTCCTATAAGCATTTAGACATATCTATGGGTCTTATGCCCTTTGTTTGGTGCAGCTCCTACGTGCGAAAAGTTTATATGTTTGGTGATATCACGGAAAAGTTAGTGTTAAGTGCCCATAGTAGGTGTTGAGCTTTGTTCACTATAGTTTGAATCTAAGTGGGAAATTGATAGCATAATTTAGAGGATTGTCAATAAGGTAGTATTGATTGAGAACTCTCAACAAAGATAGTATTGATCTAATTTGTCATCAAAAACTAAAAACTAATAAAAACTAACATTGCATAATAAAAATATTAAGCTATATTAAATTTTAGCTCCATTCCAAAAACATCGACGAGGTGAATTCTTTCACTGTATAACAACGACAAGCAGCAGTAGATAATCCGCATGCGATGACAGAGCAGCATAGATTCTAAAACCCATCAATTATTATGATAGATGGCGTTGTGGGTATCCCTGGACGATGGTGGCATGGACAGAGAAGCAGAACGCTTTTCTTTGTAAAACTATAAAGAGAAGCAAAGGAAAACATTCGAGAGAGAAAGCTGGGAGTGCACTCTGTTACCCATTATAGTTCGCTTCGAATTATACGATTCTTCTCAGCGCACTTTACTCCACTTGAACCGGAGATCTTTGTGAGAGCCAGCCATGTCCGGGGACGGGAAGGTGCGGGCAGACTGGAAGGAGCAAGTCCGGAAATCAGGGCCACTCCGAGAAGTGAATCCGGACACGGGCGTGAATGGCTGGTCGTCGCCGGTGGGCGACGCGTTCTCGGTCCGGGGTGTCGACTATTTCAGCAAGAGGCAGAAAATTCCGGCAGGGGAGTGGGTGATGAAACCTCTGGGCATGGACTGGCTCCGCTCCTCGGTCAGGCTCGACCATGTGCTCGCTCGCCCGGACAATCGCGTCATGGGCGCCCTCCGCCATGGGCAGAGCGAGGGAAGGGCGCTGAAAGCTTTCGTTTTCGCTGTGAACCTGCAGGTGCCCGGGCGGGAGCAGCAGCACAGCGCGGTTTTTTACTACGCGACGGAGGATCCAATCCCACCGGGGTCTCTTTTCTACCGCTTCCTGCACGGTGACGACGCCTTCCGAAACAGCAGATTCAAGCTCCTGAATCGGATCGTGAAGGGCCCCTGGATCGTGCGGGCGACCGTGGGCAACCACGCGGCGTGCCTCCTGGGGAAGGCTCTAACTTGTCGCTATCACCGAGGGGAAAATTATTTAGAGATTGATGTTGACATTGGCTCCTCGGCTCTCGCGAGCGCTGTGGTTCACCTCGCCCTCGGTTGCGTGACCTCCGTCTCAGTGGACATGGCGTTCATGGTGGAGTCGCAGTCGGAGGAAAAGCTGCCCGAGCGGCTCCTGGGGGCCATTCGTATTCAACAGATCGAAATGTCGTCTGCCCTCTATGTTGACCCCACCCCCATAAACAATGGTGACAAAACCTTCGGAGGTGGCGGGTTCGAGTGGCGTAAGCTCAGCCGGGGCTTGCGAAGCCATGGCTCCGGGAAGGTCGAGGACGAGGGTAAGCATTGAAATTTCCTTTTCCAAACACTGATCCAGGGTTGATTCGTCAGGGTTTCCTGGTAAAGCTGCGGAAATTTTATTTTCTGTGCAGTGGATTAAACATTAGAGTATTGGTTAATTTTATCTATGAGATTTTTAAAAATAATTTTATGTTATTAATTCGAGAAGTTGTACTTCCTCAGAAATTTTTCAAGGTGATGAATTTTTTTAATGTATTTTATAATATTTTTAAATAACAAAAAATTAATTATCATATATATATATTTATAATATATTTAATAATGTATTTTAAATAATAACGTTTTTAGAAATTGTATTAACTAATTTCATTAATAAAACTATTTAAATGGCCCTTTAAAGATAAGTTTTCTGGTAATTTTCTATATGGAATTTGTGCAATAAATTATGTTGATGATTATGGATAGCAAAGCTACTCTCAGGCTATAGAGTCATAAATATGTTGAGGCAGTATATGTTTAACCCTAGTATATGTCTAACCTTAGATAGTGTACTGGCTTTAATCTTAATGTAAGCTGAGCTACACTAAAAAAAAATAATTTGTCTCATAAACTATCTTTAATTCAGAGCTGAGCAAAACTGTAACAGCTTGAATCCCTTCCCAGCGGAAATGACGAAGTGGCAAAGCTTAGCAGACTGTAACAGCTTGTATCCGTTCTAAGCGGAAATAACGAACTAGTGACGTAGGGTGGCGTAGGAAGCTCAGAAAAGTCTTCAATTTGATATTCTTAGAATCCAATCTTATGACTACGTGGCTTCATGTGGCCTTCTGTTCAATAATTCTATTGACTCGCTTCTGTTCAATAATTCGATTGATTCGCACAGTTTCGCACGACTTTAAAAAGGTTGTAACGATATTTACAGAATAGATGCAGTGGTAAATTATGGCTTACTTTATTTTCTTTCAAACGATTCTTTTATCCAGTTCCTTTAATTTTTTTCCATCTTATTTATGTTGAATTTGAGGGTAATGTCCTTTAAAGTGAGATTTATGTGAAAAAACTTTAAAGGGATATGAAAAAGTTGAGAAAGAATATCCAAAGCAGGGGTCGATGTTGTCTTGCAAAAATTAATTATATTTTTCAATTTTTGTAATTATATTTTGGTTTTTTTTTAATATGGAATTTATATAGTTTGATTTTTACCGATCTAATAAATGAGATTATTTATAAATTTTAATCCAATAACTTTAACAAAAAGGTGTTTGAACATTGTACTTAATCATCGTCTACTAAAGGATAAATTTTTTATTTTTATTTTAATCATTTGTAATAAATTATATTATTAAGTATAAATAATGGTTAACATGTTAATTATAACAGGTTTGAGTAATACAAGTAATTGGTTTTATTAATTTCATTTTAGTTTTAAGATTATTTAATGATGATTATTTGTGTTTATTCTGTATTTATTGTATATGAATATAGTTTCAAATTGAAAATCGATAAATTTGTCACTTTAAGATAATTAGAAATTAATTAATAATAACCATGTCTAGTATATGATTAGAGTAATAGCAATAGACAAGTGCTATAGGGATCTTGTTTTCAGTAAGAAAAATATAGTGGTATATATTGAATGTACTAGGACAAACTGTATAAAACATAAATTGTTCGTTACATAACTGGATCATCAGCCAAAAAGGTCATAAAAAGAGCCTGTCAAAAGGGGACAAGCCATATCTGTTCCAACCCGAATTACATAATCTTTGCTAACTGAATAAGACTAGAAAGATCCTAGCACCCACAAAAATCTATAAAGTACTGACTTCTAAGCATAAAAACAACAGACCTTAATAACCGAAAAGGTAACTAGCCCTAGCAGAAAACTGACATAGATACCAAAACATAAAGCAAAACAGTCACAGCCACAAGGCTCCCCGTCAAAAAAAGTTAACAGAACCCTTAGTACTGTAGCCATCCAACCTGGTCAGACAATAGAACATTATGCCGAAGCTCCCTTCCAAGCCTTTCTTCGAGAGCCGGTCAGCAGTAGTGTTCATTTCCCTATAAACATGTCTGAAAGTGATATCCGAAAAGGAGTTCTTGAGGGCATTTAATCTTTCCAACTAGTGAGCGATCGAACCCTGGTTAATGGTGACCTTGTGGTTCATGTGATCTATCAGTAATTTGGAATCCCCAATAATCCAAATCTTATCCAAGTAAAGCTTATTTGAAAACCAAAGGATCCCCCAAAGTGCCTGGACTTCAGCCTTCATGTTCAATCCGTTTCCACCATTCCAGAAGATTTTGTAGTGGCAATCAGAAGATATCTTCAACCAGACCCCACAGCCACAATTAGAGGGCTGTGAAGCCTCGTCGAAATATCCAACAGGAAAGTGAGTCTCATAAGGATGCATTCTTCTGGACATGTCCCTGGGCGGCTTGTGATTTATCTTCAAGAGCTCCCAATTGTTGATAATCTTGTGAGCAATGAGTATGGGCTGACAAGGAGCGTCCTCAAATAGTTTCTTATTCCTGGTGCACCAAATGTACCAATGGAATAGGATCAGAATAACACTGACAAACTCACCTCTATTAATCCACCATTTTAAGCAATCTTCTGTCAAGTAATATGCCGGAGTATCTAAATGTAGCTTCCCATAAACAATTTGTAATGTTTCAATAGAAAACGGGTAGATATAGAACAGGTGGATGTTATCCTCCTCATCATCACCACAAAGGCAACACCTTCCAGGACCATGCCACCCTTTTTTCTGCAGATTCTTCCAAGTTAAATTTTTATCCTTCCTAACCAACCATAAGAATAATATCATTTTTAATTGTGCTCTAGTTTTCCACAATTTTTTGAACCAATCACTCGGCATCTGACTCGGTTTTCTTTTGATCAAACTAGCATAGACCTCACTGGATTTTAATCCTTCAGAAGCTTCCTTTCCCTCCCAATGCAAAAGATCCCCCTCGGCCGATCTGCACAGACCCAAACAACTAAGTTTATAATTATAATATTGCCAAGTTTCTTTCCAACTATAATCTAGGCCCAGATCAGCATGGTTCTTCCATCTAGGAGCATCCCCGGTCCATTCTTTAATGACCTGATTTAAAAAGAAAATCCCCTTTTGATTAAGAAAATGAACAATGTGATTAAATGAAGGCTGAAGGTCCTCCATCCTCACCATCACCCTGGAACCAATGATGATTTTATTACCATTTCCAAAGTGCCACATCAAATGCTCACTAAACATTTTCCAAATCTTCCCAAAGCCCTTCCAAATGAAAGATCTGCTTCTACTATCCTTCCAACTCGAGACTACCATATCTTCCACATTAACACCCTTAATATACTTCTGATAAATAGTATCATGCCATTTACCTTTGCCCAGGAGACATCGCCATAATGATTTTATGATAAGAGATTTCCCGAAAATGTCCATATCCAGGGATCTCGTTACCCGTGATTTCTGCCCGCTCAGCTATTTCACCGGAGCTCTCTGTCCTTCTTTCCATGGGCTTCTGTTCTTAGCTATCTATCAGCGCCTCCTCCTCTGTAGTCAATATGAGGAACCAAAATTGTTTTCACTGCTCAGACTGGCAAGCCGGAATGGATTTAATCAAAGCCTAGTTGAAGATAATGCAGGAGAAACATCAGGCAGACATCAACTTCCTCCAACACCAAGTTCAATCTTTCTCGGAGAAACTAAGAGGAGCTAACAATCACTGCACACACATTGAAGAATCCCTAGAAATCCTGGGCTACATGGTGGATAAACGAACTGTCTAGAGCTCAAGAGACAACAATGTACCTAATGCCAACTCAGACAACAATCTTGGCACCACAGATAACTCAAATGCTCGGCAAGGCAACGCGAACTAGTTTTCAATCCTCCATCTATCATTTCAAGTACCATGTCTTTCAAATTTACAGTCATGTTATTTCAGTTTGTCATTTCAAATACCATGTCTTTTAAATTTACAATTATGTTATTTCAGTTTTTTAGAATTTACAAGGAATTAGATATGCAACATAGTAGCAATAGGTTCAGTTTTTTCCACCCCTCCTTGACATTCTACTCATTCTACTTTGCAACTAAGTTGTAATGGAGATTTCACTACCTTTTTTTTTTTAATATAAATCGTAACGGACTTTATTAAAAAAAATAAAAATAGACAAGTGTTCTAGGGTAGTTTAGTTTTTACCACTTGCTTAGTCCCTATTACTTACTTAGTCCCTACCACTTTAAGTTAGAAATTGTATTATGGGAAAATTTGCATAAAAAATATAATTTGTATTGTTAATGCTAAATTAATAATAGTGAATAGGCAAATTGAATCATATAGACTTGTTTTCATGTAAAGTGGATAAATCAATTGCTTGCTCATTGGTGGGTAGTAATGACTCGTAATTACTCCAACTTAAATTCTCAGGGAACACAAATAATGGTGGGAAGTGACTCCTAGTAAGTATATTTATTTACATCTTATTCTTATCTATTTTTTATGATCATGAGAAGTAATTGATGGTAAATATGTTATTTACTTGAGTATGAACTATTTTTAAGGATATGGTATTTTAAGATTAAAAATTACTACATAAATATCTAAAAAAATGCATGAATATTGAGACCATATAAATAAATATGTGAGATAGTTATCATGGGATATTACATTGTGTAAAGATTGCAATAAGACCTGCAATATCTAAAAATCATGCATGCATAAACATACATGAATATTGAGACCATATCAATAAATATGTGAGATAGTTACCATGGGATATTAGATTGTGTAAATATTGCAATAAGACGTACAAGTTATGGTACAATCAAATATTTGAAAAGTAGTTTTTTAATAATATTAAAAAAATCATTAAAAATTATAAAATGCATTGGTCAATGCTAAATTAATAATTAGTTAATAAGAAAATCCATTGCTAAAATGTTGCATTGACAAGGACTAATAATATGAAACCAAATATGATATAAAAAATATGTCATTTTAATAATATATTATATAAATGATAAATACAGATTAATGAATATAAGAATTTTATGCATTCTTCTAGAAATTTGTAGTGTTGAGGTAATCATCGTAGGTTTCCTTATGAACTTACAATCTTAGGACTAATTTAAAAATAAAAATAAAGTGACAACAATAATTGACAATATTTTTCTTTTTCTCCATCGCAATTAATAGGAAAATTCAAGAGAAGATACCAAATATGTAGAGACAAGTTTTAACTTTATGGGGATATATTATTATGCATAAACAAAATATGAATTTCAATTCTTATTACAACAATAACAATGTTATGTCCCTGACAATTTTAACATTAACTTATGTCAAATAAGAAATACATAATAGATTAAAAAATTATCGAATCATGAAGGTAAAATCAAATATGGAACAAGATAATTTTAAATACTAAAAGCTTCATATTTCTAGCTATCCAAAATTTTCTTATTGCATATTTGGTTTGGGTTATATTTTTTTTCAGTTTACGGGCCCAAAAAAAATTCCAAGTACTTCTCCTTATTTCAAGGATGCATGTGTGTGAAGTTCTATTACATACTCTCAACTTAAGATAAATTGGTACAACCCTCAAATTTATGTATAACTCTAGCTAGCAGAAAAAATGAAAAACCTTAGCTTCACAAAGAGACTCCAAAAATATAGAGACCCACTAGTGAGTCCTCCTTCACTTCATGTAAGGTGTTTTCTTTTTTAGTTCTCCTCCAAAAGTACAACCCTAGGATTTATAACCAAAAGCACCAACTCCTTGCCTCCCTAAGTAAAGATCAAGAATGCTCAAGATACCTTATTACATAAAGTTAAGAGAGATAATGCACACAAAAAAATGAAGAGAGAGAAAGAGAGAGATCGTCTTCTTACATTTCTAACTCAATTGTAAAGAAGAAATAGGAATAAGTGCATAATGATTATAGGAGCATCATCTCCAACAACTTGTACCCAAGATAAAACCCTAACATCTCATAAAAGAAATCTCCCAATAACAACATCCTATTTCATCCTCATATTTCATCCCCATAACTTTTCCTAGGGTTCCTTCACTAACCCTAACACTTTACTCATGTACTAACCTGTCTTGAATTACTAACTAAACTAACACTTTAATCATGTAATAACCTATTTTGAATTACTAACGAAATGTTATTATTAGAATGCATACTAGACATGCATATGGTAGCTACATTCACATGGAGTGCATTAGTATACATACTAGTTAATTATATAGAAAATATCTAAGTGTAAAATAAATGAATTAATATTAATTAATACATTATTATCAAAGAATATAATAAAATATCTTAAGTTAAGATTCATTAATAAAATTTAATTAAATAATAACATATTATTATAATTAGACAATATTAATATCCATTAATGAAATTGTGTATAAGACATAAAGAGCTCTCTAAATATCCTCCACTCAAACCATAAATAAAATCTCACCTAGTAAATTATATGTATTATTTAAAAGACTAGTAACCAAATCAAACCATAAATAAAATCTCACCTAATAAATATATATTTTATTTAAAGGATGGCACTCTCAATCAATCATATACATGTATAGGTTTGTTTAATCTCTCCCTCTCTCTCTCTCTCTCTCTCTCTCTATATATATATATATATATATATATATATATATATATATATATATATATATATATATATATATATATATATATAATTGAAATGAAAGGTGACCGACAAGAATATTAATATATACATTTTTTTATAGATAAGGTGAAGGTGGGGTTTCTTTGGCAAGAAGAAACCTCTATTTATAAAGAAATCCAATTGGAAAAGGAGGGTTTATTGTGGCACAAGAAATTGAGAGAGGGAAAACATTGATAATCAAAAGGAGAAACTCTGTCAATTAGAGAAAATTAAGGGATGAGCCTTGGGGCTCAGGATTCAACTACAGACCTAGGATACTTGGGCTATGCTCTTGCAATTTTGGGCACAAAGGCTAAAAGACTTTGATATTAAAGTCTTCTAGGTCTGGGAGCCAAAGAGGCTGATCCCAGATAGGCTTGGATGAATTGTTCAGTTTCGAAGTGGGGAGCTCTAGAATTGGATTCAACCATGGATCGATGTCATTTGAGGATCAACATCAACAGGGAAAAGACCAGGTATGTGCTGATTTTTAAATTGGTATGCTTTGAATGTTATTTTGAATAAATTATGTTTGATAAATATGTAAATTTAATACTAGGTCTTAAAAATCCTATAAGACAAGTACAAATAAGAGATTATAATGATGATTATTCTCCCTTCCTCTATCTATATGGAAAGTGAAAGTCTAGGTAAACAAGTCATGTGGACCTAGTCCACTATAAGCAAGTAGGCCTACACATGTGAAGCACACGTCCTAGAAGTGACACATGTCAACCTATAAGGTGATGAATATCCATAAGAAAGGATTCAAGATAGTAGCATTCCTCATCTAAGTTCCAACAGTCCTCATCCATGAGCTCTAATGCTCCAATGCCTCTCCATGTTAATGTTCCATTAACAGATATACCCACTTACTTATCCACTTCCTCAACATAATTTAACATAATTCCAATACAATATTCCATGTAAGTGATCAAACTTCATGTTATAAAGGAGTCAATTACCTCCTTCAGAACTCCAAAGGATCCTCTTTTGACATAAGATGTTTTCCAAGTAAGTAGCCTCTCCATTTGGCTAGCATGTAGAAATTCACCAAGCTATCTCCAATGCTCCAAGGAAGAGTGTTAGTGAAGCATGCATTTGAGGTATGAAAACCAATGATAAGCCAACTTAAACATATAGGCCTATCAAATATAAAAAAAAGGGATTAACCTACATCTTTCACCCCAAATATTGTGAAGCACATCAAAACATGGTGTAAACACTTTCTAAGTAACCTCAAAAGCTAACAATCGTCATGTCATCAAGGAAAATAAGTATTTAAGGAGGTTTTAGTGAAGGCATTTAGTGTTACAATATCAAGTAAAATTATCTAAAATTCCTTTCAAAATCCTTCGCTAAAGAGGCTTTTTTATAGGTTTTAGTGAAGGTTTACTATAATTAAAAGATTTGGATTGTCGAAGGTTTTAGTGAAGGTTTTTTTGTTAGTGTGCCACATATATAATGGTATGCCATTGCATCATATATGAAATTAAATATTGATGCACAAAAAATAAAGAAACATTGGTGCATATTATATAATCTAAAGCATTAGTGCACTTATATAGTGTTCAGTACTAGAGCATCATATCTCCTTACACACCACAAAATCGTAGTAACTTAATTGTAATGCTAATGATAACATTATGATTAAAGGTAACAATGTGGATGTTGTTAAAAGGAGAAGAAATGATCTTTATATGGTCATGAACATTGAGGATGGATTCAATAAAAAATCACCTAAATACGTGTTATTTGCATCAAATTTTGTATTTTTATAGATTGCATTGGTGCTCTCATGCATTGAAGGAAAACCAATGCTTAAATACATGTGGGGTGCACCTATGCATGATATATTCCCATGCAAATGAGTACTTATATATTAAGCATGCATTAGAGCATAGTAATGATGAAAACACATTGCCAAAATTACCCATGAGATATTTAACATATTTCTACAACATCTTGTTTCTTGTTCTTTCTAAGTATAAAATTTCAAGCTTTCATGTTAAAGAAACCCAATAATTTTAATAAAATATTAAATTTCATACTTTAATTTAATGTATTTAGATATAACCATTACAATAATATATTGTATTATTTACACAAATGTATCAACTAATTACACATGTTTATTGTGATAATGTAATTTATGCATATATTTAATTTTCATTCTAACACTTTGAAGTAACACTCACTATAATAGAGCAAGAATTTCATTGCAATATATAAGAATAAGGACAACATAAAGTTCTATGATAAACATAAAGTCCCCATCATCATACCAAATGACATAATATAAAGGGACACATTAAAAAAAATGTGTGATTTTTACAAATAAACAATTATATATAAAAATCTCAATTATATGTCGACAGTCATTATCATTAGATTTGTTATTAGTTCTTACAATACTTGCATTCCCATTTCTCCACTTGTAAGGGATTTTGTATCTTGGTTATTTTCATGTTTTGTTGATTTCCATGATTTTGTTTAGTATCTCTATGTTCCATCTACAAATAAGGAGATAAAGTGTAACATAATATCACAATTTATACTATAATGTATATTATTATAGCAATTGAGAAACTTTCCTTGCATAATAGACACACATACAAAACAAATATCATTAAAAAGCTTTGAATTTTAATAATAGAATTAACCAAAAAACATTTTCAATAAGCACATATAACATTATAATATATGTGATTATGGCAATTGATAAGCTTAGCATTACCTAGATTTCCAAGGCAATTGACTCCAGATTGAAAGGAAATGATCCAACATAGATATTTCTAAGGAAATGATACATGACCTATATTTTCCCATGTGTCCTCTAGTAGAAGAAAGTTGCATGATGGTCTACATTATGAATAAGTTTCCTCAATATATAATGAACGACTAGACACACAATAAGATTCTATTAATAAGAATTCATTAGCATAACATTTCCATGGTTTTGGTTTTTCTTTCCTATCCTATTCTTAAGGTAAAAAAACTACGATAAGAGCCTCTAGTTTAAAGAGTAACTTTGTGGGATATAATGAGACTTCAAAGTTTTTCAAATCCTACTTTCTATCTTAGCGAAATATTGTTGTAAGATTATATTCCAAGCTTAATGAGGATGTATGGTCCTCTAAGTATTAGGATCTTCCAACAGAGATTGAGGAAATTTAAAATCTTATTGCCCAAAATCCAATCCAAAATTATAAGTAAGAAAATTTTGGATTAGTTAAGTTCTAGATCATGTACAATGACAAATTTACCTCCCAACATAGCTATGCTATGTTGGTGGTTTACATAGGAAATAAAAGAGGTAGAGGGGCAAGTTAGTGCTCGAAATATGTTTTAGATAATCCATGTTCATAAGAATTTTCTAATTATGTGGCACTCATGTCTTTCATTATTGATGCAAAACCTTCTAGTTGTGAGGAGGTAGAAAATGATTAATTATGGAAAGATGCCATGGTGGAGAAGTACAAATATATTATGAAAACGATGTGTGGGAGATTATGCATAGATCAAAGAGTATATCAATGGTTGATTCAAAGTGATTTTACAAAGTTCTGCATGTAGCTACGAGTAGCATAGAAAATTAAAAGGCTTAGTTTTTAACTTGAGGATTCTATCAAAGAGAAACATTATCTGTGAAGATACCTTTCTCTAGTTGTGAGATATACTTGTCTCGTGACTATCATGTCTTTAACATTAGCTTCTATTTATCATTTATATCCATTGGATGTAAATCAATGCTTCATCTATGATGTGATTGAGTAAAAAGAATGCATTAAACATCAATGAAGAGGGATTAGGTGCAAATGAGAGATACCCTTGTGTGTAAGTTTGATATATTCATTTACAAGATGAAGTAGTTACTAAATTCTTGGTACACTAAACCTTTTATGTTTGGATTTCATCGAAATCCTGCATATCCCAATCATTGGTCAAAATAATTACTCAATAATTCCAACATAAGTTATCAAATAGGATGTTCGTAAACCTCGAGAAGCTACACTATATGTGCAGAGTTCAAATCATCGATAGGATTTCTAACTTTTGTTATAGGATGAAAACAAAAAGGAATTCATATGAGAATTAAATCAAGGAGATGCCTGCTGGCTAGGGAAGAAACACAAATTCTTCTCACCTCAGTTACATTTGTTTACTCTAACTAGGTAGGGTATTCATGGAAACAAGTATAAGTTACAATGTGTATTTAAACCCTTCAGTAAGTTATCCCTCTTAACCAAATTGAAAATAATGAATGTAAGAAAATAAATGGGAAAGAAATGAGATGGTGATCATTGGGGTTGCGCACAAATCCCCCACTTGATAAGTTACAAGTCTATTGTTCTAATTGAACCAGGAAATTAGACAACCAAGAGGGTTGAAACATGTGTCATTTCCCTTCAATCTTGTTCCCACAAACAATGCAACTATGAACAACAAAAAAATTCAACGATCAAAGTAAGAACTAAATAATGGATTGAAGGAAAATAACCTATACTTCAATTATGAATTCAAAAATAGGAAACAAGTTATGATCTGCATATCATAATGAAGGAAAATAATTAATTTATACTATGTTACATAGACAAAAGGAGTGGGGTAGTGTGGACTAAGTTGGTGGGCCCTCCCAACTAATACCACACTGCCTAAGAAGATATATTATAAAAACCAATTCACACCACCAATGATTTCAAACCAAAATCAATGTTTGCATTGATCCAAAGATAAAATTAGAGTTACATAATCAATAACATTTTTCCAATAATTAGACTTTGAGTTACAAAGAGTTGGCAACCTCCTCTCTGTAATCTACTCTATGACGGATATACAATGATCCTCACAACAATAACCGCACTTAAGAACCCCCCAAACTACTATATGTTCATATATTGGAACTAAATCCTCTAAGTTTGAACTACCAATCATGGGAAAATTTTAAAAATATTATCTTTTATGTATTATTGGTGGATCTTAGTTGAAGGACAACCAAAGATATGATTACATGAGATTCATTTAACATACAATAATTTGAAAATATCTGAGATTCATTCTCTAGCTGGTTAGACAATTATTTGGATTTTTCCTCAAATATGGGCACTATATATTCATTTTGGGTAGATTGGTGTTGAAGAACCCAACATATCTCTCAAACCATGTTGTATTTTGGAAACCAGATTACATTATGATCAATCTACCATACCAGGAAAAGAACTCATGTTCTATAAATTTCTTATTTTCCCTCATCACCTAGGAAATTGTGCGTGAAGTTGCTTGACCAGAAACATTGACCTATAACATTGTTTTAGACTTGGAGGCTGACATTTGAAACCTAGGTGTGATCTAATAAACATATAATTATATTGAAAACCAAACCTTCAAAACCAATGTGGTTGAACTCCTTCTATATCAAAATGTCCCAACCTTCAAGTTTGGTTATAGGACTGTATATGAGTTATAGAAATAAAACTAAAGAAAAATTGTCATTAGTAGTAACTGTTTGATACACCAGTGAGAGATCAAGTGAATTAAATATTATTTAATTCACAATCAGTGATCTCACATGCAACTGAGGATTTACTATTATTAGTTGCATGCATGTCAGTTCTAGTGGAGACCCAACTGAGATCTAGGTGAAAGGGATGTTGACTATCAGTTGTAGGATTATTGGGTTGCACCCATGCCACCAAACACCCATTGGATTGCCCGTAATCCTTGCTCAGTCAAGGAAGGCCAAAATTCATAAATAATAGGGATTTCATCCCACATGAATTTCACAAGAAAGGCAGGTTGTTTAGAGGCTGAGAATTGGCTAAGTGTTGGTCAGTTTTGTCCAGTACAGTGTGAGACAATTAGTTGAGTACATGAGGCTCTTATGCTAAGAGTTGTATGTAATTTTTTCATGTATTCATACTGAATATACAATAGAATATAGTGGTGTTTTGAGAAGCAAGCTTTCCCTAGGAAATAAGTTGTTTTGTGGTTTGATTGATTCTCCTTTTCTTCATGTGATTGGCGATTGTGTTTTTAATTCCGCAATTGATTTGTAGATGTGATTCAGTATCTAGCTTCAGTACAATGTTAGATCGGATTGAATTCATGATATACATAATTGTTGTATAATTTCTACATGGTATCATAGCACAGGAAGTCACAATAGTGGAGGAGTATTTGAGTTTGTGGCTGAATAGAATTCGAATCTGCAAAAGACTTTCTTGGTGCTACAGTTGATTTAGGATCGAAATAACTTTCAATGGCTTGAGATTGGAGTATACACTCGATGGTAGCAAGTCTAAATATATTGCTTGGAAAGACAGGATGGAGGAAGTACTTGAAGATAATGGATTGAAGTAATTCATTGACAATGATGTTCCTAAGCCTGTTGTGACAGATGTTGCAAATCTTGATGCATGGAAAAATAAAGTGGAAAAGGCAAGGATGATCTTACTGGAGGGAGTACGAGACCACATTGTCTCAAGTCTCCATGGCAAAGTGACACCATATGCTATGTGGAAAGATTTGATAGATCTATTTCAAAGCAACAGTGACCATAGAAAATTGGTACTGAAAGATAAACTCAGGAAGATCAATATGGAGAAAGGCGACTCCATGCAAAAATATTTAATAAATTTTGTCCAATGTCGAGATGAGATGGGGAGCGTTCACATTACTGTCACTAATGATGATTTGGTGAGCCTAGCTCTTCTAGGACTTCCCAAGAGTTGGCATAGTTATCAGAAGTCTATCAATGGAAGGGAAAAGCTACCAGATTGGGAACGACTTTGGTTGGATTTAGTGCAAGAGGAGTTCAGATGGAATACCAGAGAAGGATCTTCATCTAAGAATGAAGATGAAGAAGATTATGCTTTGGATACCAAGGAGAAGAAGTGGAAAGGAAATAAATTCCATTCCAAATCTGAGTCCAAAGATGGCAAGAAGCGCGACATGTCCAGAGTAAAGTGTTTTCACTGTCACAAGCATGGAAATTATGCTACTAACTATCCACAAAAAACAAGAACAAGAAGGCTTCAGGATCTGTAGTTGGTGAGGCTTTGGCCTCAAAATTTGAGCTTGAATTGTCACTCATTTCATGCATGGTGTCAAGTGAAATGGGATCAGCGTGGTATTTGGATAGTGGTGCATCCTTTCACTTGAAGGGAGACAAATAACTTTTCATTATCTTGGAGGAGAAGGACCTCGAGAGGCATATCGAAATGGGTGATGATGAGCGGTACAATGCTACTGGGATTTGTACCATTACCTTCCAAAGATAGTGAGGTAAACCCTTTCAATTAAAATATGAAATACATGTACCAGGCTTGAAGAAAAATTTGGTCTCAGTTGCAATGTTGGAGGATATAGGCCATGATGTTGTTTTCAGTGAAGGAAAAGCTTTCTTGCCACACAAAACAATAGGACAAGCCAAGAATATTGGGATTCGAGTTAAGAATCTCTATAAACTAGATGTAGATGGATGTGCAACATTAATGGGTAAGGCAGACAAAGTGGTGAGCCAAGATGAGGGTGAGTTATGGCACAGGAGATTGGGCCATCTTCATCACAGAGCCTTAAAATTCATGCAACATATTTCTATGGGTCTTCCCAAGGGTACCACTTACGCAGTCAGACACATGCAAGGGATGTACTATGGGAAAATATGTAAAGGCCACCTTTCATGAGAAGGAGAAACGAGCCTCGGGGATGCTTGAGAGAATTCACTCAGACGTGTGTGGACCATTATCTGTTTCTTTGACAACAAAGCATAAGTACTATGTGATATTTGTTGATGAATTTTCTCGGAAGTGATGGATCTACTTCATGCAGAATAAAGATCAGACATTCTCAAAGTTTCTTGAGTGTAAAGCACTGGTGGAGAAATACACGGGGAAGTAAGTGAAGGCTCTTAGGAGTGATAATGGTGGTGAGTACATCTCCAACGAATTCAAGAACTTCTGCAGCAAAGAAGGAATTCAGAGAGAACTGATAGCACCTCATAACCCACAGAAGGATGGGGTCACTGAAAGCAATAGCAGAATGATTGTGGGTGCAACAAGAGCGATGTTGCATGATCAGGGCCTACCGATGCATCTGTGGGAAGAGGCATGCAACACAACAGTATTTGTGCAGAATCGTTGTCCTCATAGGATACCTGGCATGAGTACACCAGAAGAATATTTTACTGGTAAGAAACCTGATGTTTCACATTTTAAGATTTTTGGCTCATTTGTTTATGTGCATGTGACCAAAGACACGAAGAAGAAGCTGGAACAAACAACTGATATTGGGATTTTTTGGGGGTACATTGATACTCCCCACAACTATCAGGTGTATTTTCCAAATAGCAGAATGAGTGTTGTGCGACGGGATATAAAATTTGATGGAGAAAACCATGCGATTGTCCCTTCAGAGGGAGTTGAATTGCATGCAGAGGAGTAACTTTTGTTTCCTAAGGATGAGCCTAAAGATATGGAGAAACCACATGCAGAGGATCATGGAGTGGCAGAAAACACTCATGCCAAGCCATCCATCAGAAATGGTAGAGGGTGTACCACTGAAGCTAATAGATTGAGGCTTGATTCTGCAGAGAATGTAGGAGACCCTACTTCACAACGCAGATAGAAACAGTCTCCAAACAAGTTTACTCGATACATGGATCTTATGAGCAAGTGTATTGTGACAGAACCATCTTCCTTTCAGGAAGCAGTGCAACAACCAATTTGGGTTGATGCAGTGGTGGAGTATGAATCCATTGTCAAGAACAGTGCATGGGAGATTGTCCCAAGACCGGTTAGTAAATCAGTGGTTGGATCTAGATGGATCTACAAGGTAAAGCAAGTTGCTGACGGGAGTGTGGAGAAGTACAAGGCTAGATTTGTGGCCCGTGGATTCTGACAGATTAAGGGGATCAAATATGATGATACTTTTGCACCAGTTGTAAGGTACTCTTCCATTAGATCCATCCTTGCACTCTCATCGCAGATGGGGTGGCATATTATCAGATGGATGTGAAAATTGCATTTCTTAATGGAGTTATTGAGGAAGAAGTGTACATAGAGAAGCCAGAAGGGTTCGAGATCTTTGACAATGAGTTGCATGTGTGTCGACTCAAGAGAGAATTTTATGTGCTGAAGCAAGCACCTCGTGCTTGGTACACTTGGATTAACAACTATTTCACTCGACTGGGCTTCACCAAAAGTGAAGCTGATGAAAATCTGTACCATATAGTGGTTGAGGGTAAGCTATTGATTATTGTACTTTATGTTGATGATCTAATTTTTACTAGTGATGAGTAGTTGATACACTCATGCAAGGATGATCTTGCAATGGAGTTTGAAATGAAGGACATGGGACTCCTTCATTATTTCCTTGGTTTGGAAATATGGCAACGGGATGGTGAAATTTTTTTTTTTCAAGGCAAGTTTGCAAAAGAGATACTAGGTAAGTTTCACATGGAGATTTGTAAACCCATGGACACTCCTCTTCCAGGAAATTGGAGGAAAAAGGATGCTACTTCAGGAGAGGTAGTGGATGCTACTGTCTACAGGCAGTTAGTTGGTTCACTGATGTACTTAGTGAACACCAGACCAAACATTTTCTACACAGTTAACCAGCTAAGTCAAGCTATGGTTAAGCCTACCAAGCTCTTTTGGAAGGCGGGGAAGCATGTATTGAGATACCTGAGGGGCATATCAGAGTATGGATTATGGTACAGATGGAAAGAGGGAGTGAAGCTTCAAGGCTTCACGAACGCAGATTAGGCAGGGAGTCCATGAGACAGAAAGAGCACATCAGGAGGGATCTTCAACATAGGATCGACAAAAGTTTCTTGGTACAACAGGAAGAAACGATCTGTGGCACTCAATTAAGAGGAGGTAGAGTACATCGCAACAAGTCAAGCTATATGTGAGGCTATATGGATGAGAAAGATCTTAAAGTTAGTTTGTTTGGTTCTCAGATGGATCTAACAGTGATACATTGTGATAATCAAGGTTGCATTAAACTCTCAATTAATCTTGTGTTTCATGATAGGTCCAAGCACATAGAATTACGGTACCACCATCTCAGAGATTGTGTGTAGAGGCGCATAATGTTACTTCAATACATTCCAACTGAAGATCAGGATGCATATATTCTGACGATGGCACTCACTAGGTGAAAATTTGAATACCATAGAGATAGGATCGGGGTGAAGGATAACCCCTTTCTTGTTGAGAGGGAGTGTTGAAGTCCAACAATAAATTACAGCACCTACACTAATGTGGGACCAAGAGGTCCAAGAAGCACCTACACTAGTGTGGGACCACAAGTCTTAGCAGCACCTACATTGGTGTGGGCTAAATTTGATGCATGTTTATTTTAGTTATCCCTTAATTAAGATGGACAACAAAATGTAATCTAATATCAAAATAACTTGTAATAGTTAAATGAGTGTGATAAACTTACTTAGCTCATGAATTTCGAGTTGAAGGTAGTTGGTGAGGCATGTAGAGTAATTCTAGTTGTAACAGGGTTCAAAGTGTAGTGGTGCATTAGTTAATGCAGGCTGTAATCAGTTTAACTCAGTTAAGTGAGTTAAAGCAAGTTGTGCTAGTTGTAACTGTTTGATACACTAGTGAGAGATAAAGTGAATTAAATATTATTTAATTCACAATTAGTGATCTCACATGAAACTGAGGATTTACTATTATTATTTGCATGCATGTTAGTTCCAGTGGAGACCCAGTTGAGAACTAGGTTAAATGGATGTTGAATATCAGTTGTAGGATTATTGGGTTGCACCCATGAAACCAAACACCCATTGGATTTCCCATGAACCTTGCGCAGTCAAGGAAGGCCGAAATTCATAAAGAATAGGGATTTCATTCCACATGAATTGCGCAAGAAAGACAGGTTGTTTAGAGGCTAATAATTGGCTAAGTGTTGGTCAGTTTTGTCCAAGACAGTGTGAGACAATTAGTTGAGTACATGAGGCTCTTATGAGAAGAGTTATATGCAATTGTTTCATGTATCCATGCTCAATATACAATAGAAGATAGTGGGATTTTGAGCAGCAAACTTTCCTTGGGAAATTATCTGTGGTGTGGTTTGATTAATTCTTCTTTGCTTCATGTGATTGGTGATTGTGTTTTTAATTCCGCAATTGATTTGTAGAAGTGATTCAATATCTAGCTTTAGTACATTGCTAGATCGAATTGAATCCATGAAATACATAATTTCTATACAATTTCTACAAATTAAACCATCCAAAAAAAGCATCTCATTAGCCAAGATAGTGTTTGAATGAGTATGTGGAGAAGATACACTTCAATGATAACAATATTACAATCTCTAGCATAGCCAAGGTAATATTTATTGAACACAATAGATTTTTCGATGATTCATCAATATAGAGTAATTGATCCCACTAGTTTTCATGTCATGAATATCTGAGGCCAATCACCTCGCACCCGCTTAAAAATATCATGGTGTTTGGAAAATAAATGTTTGTGTTCGTAGTGTGGTTTGCAATTGGTTATGCAATTACTTTCAATGACTTTTGGGTTGTCTTTTGATTGTTCAAACAAAAAGATAATGCTTACTCTTATGGGTTATATATCTAGAATTTACATGAAAGGGGAAAATTAATGTAATTACGCTGAAGGCTTTTTATTATGAGGTTATACTTCACGAAACTATTCCTAGATTAGTTTTCTGCCACCTATAAAATTCATTATTTTAATAATATTTATTTATCTCCATTCATAATTGCAGATATGCCAGGAGTGATGAGGCCATGATAAACCCTAATTATTTCACTTGTGACACTCTTTCCGCTGCCGTCAGGCCTCTACTCAGCCCTACGGATGATGGAATCCAAAGGACAAGCACGCTTCTGATTCCTCTTAGGCCCATAGACGAGCGAAACTTCCTGGAGGATAATGTGAAGAAGGCGTGCATTGGGCTCAATGCATACTCCGCCCTCTCTGAAGAAGATATGGCAATGGCTACTACTCATGCACAGGTCTTTGGTAGCTTCGCAGATCGGAAAGGGACGACCCCCTATCCCAATGGAATCTCGAAGATTGCCAGGAACCTCTGTGCAATGTATGACATCAAGCAAGGCAACGATTGCTCTAGCCTGCCCTTGTGCTCCAACAGTCTAATGCTCCAGTGCGCTACCTCGGAGTTTACTCGTTACAGAAGCCCTTGTACCAGGGGAAACGAAAAAATAAAAGAGGCTACCTTGGACTGCAACGAGCCGACCAGGATCGTCAATTCGGCCTCTCAAATGTGCTCTGGCAGCCAGGGTTTCCTAGAACCCTCATCCCCTTTTTATCAGATTCAGATCTCGCTATTCTCTGGCAAATTCATACTTCATTGGGTGTGCTCAATGGATCTGGTCCATAACCTCGTGCATGCCCTCGAACACAGACTGGGGATTCCCTCAGCTCTTCATAGATTTCTATACGGAGCTAAAAAACTAGAGGATTCTCTTCCCCTCTCATTTTATAACATTGAAAGAGATGCTTCTGTAGTTTTAACCCTTCATCTGCGAGGGAGAGAATCCAGGAAACCTTCTTCTGCTCCAACTTTCTCTTACAAGGATGTTGTCCATGCACAACCTACCAAGAAAGCTATTCAACCCTCTGAGGCTCCCAAGCCCTTTTTGGTCGATAAATTGGAGGGAGTCCCCTCCATAGAAATCTCTCATCTAGCTCTTGAAGACTATCTTCAAATATATGTAGAATCTGCCATCATCTGCTGATTTGATGGACTCTGGCCTCGCACATCAGATCTCTACCAATGGATTCAATCTACTTGGACCAACAACAATAAGGTTATCTTCTGCTCGAAGGGTTTCTTCATAGTTGTGTTTTCTTTCAGTGAAGATTATTAAAAGCCTTAACTGGGAGTCCATGGTTTTTGGGAACAACAGGGTTATCCCTCACCCCCTGGTTCCAAGACTTCGACCCCTCTACGACAGTCATCACCAAGCTTCCTATTTGGGTCAGGCTTCCAAACTTACCTGCGCATTTATGGCACTTTTCTGTCTTTCAAGGAATTGGAAACACCCTGGGTCACTTTTTGGAAATGGATCCCTCTAGGGAGGAGAAAGGAATATACACCTATGGTAGAATATGTGCTGAAATAGACATAAGAAAAGGTCTGGCAGATCAAATCAATCTCAAAATTGGTGATTTCCTATGGACGCAAACCCTGGACTATGAGAACATCGCCTTTCGTTGCCGCCACTACCATCAAACAGGGCACCTTCAGAACTCCTACACCACGTTCCTCGCCCAAAAGAAGAAAAGCAATCACATATCAAAATCTAAAAGCTGGAAACCATGTGATCCGCCCTCCATGGATATCATTGACTCCTTCAACTCGAATGAGGAGGAGACTAAGGCAGAAGTGGAGGCTGCAACACAGATGAAGGATACTCCCTCGACTGGCCCTGAGGGACCCACTGCTTCATCGAATACACAGAAACGAACTCATGAGTCCTCCTCCTCCGATTCAGATAAGGAGGTTCTCCCCACAGTCAACAACAGTCTTCAAGTGTTCCTAGCCCATCCGTACCATACTAGCTAGGTCAAAGTTAACAAAAATAAAGGAAAAAAATGTCGTATGGAGGATTCGACCCATTTTGGGTAGATTCCAGTGGCTATCTCCTTTTTCTTCCTTGTTACACTTCTTGGTTCTTTTGCTTATTTCCTGGTCACTTTTCAAGACCGAGGTTGATAGTTTATCATTTTCGGCTTCCTCGATTTCTAGCTTCTCTTGACTATAACTTTAATTTGTACTATATGATTTCTTAATGGAATTAGTCTTATTTACAGAAAAAAATTGCAGAAACGCGAGGTTAACACCGGTTGGCTAAATACACTAGTTTGAAATAGACTCATTGAAATTACCCAAAGAGTGGCATTCCCTCAACAAACCAGGAACTCAAATAAGTTGCAATCATCACATTCCCTCCACGAGAACACATTTTGTTGAGGCATTTGACCGAAAACTTTGCGAGCATGGACGTACGGGTTGATAAGCACATTACTTAAAACCGTGAAGGCTATAAAACTATAAGCTTACCCTTAATACAATATTGCAAGAGAAAACTCTATGTAGAAGAACGCATAGGATTTTTTGTCATTTGAAATATATGCAAAGTCTTAGTTACCAAATTTGGCCTAATTCGGACGAAAAAATCGAAAATTCGAAGGTTTGGTTTGATACGTCCATTAATACGTCAGAATTCGATTCAGTATGTGTTTGGGAGGAAATTTGATTAAAAAAAATCAAATCTGTATTTTTCAAAAGAAATCATCCTCTATATTCGTCGCCTCATTTTCGTCCAGCGTTTGGCAGATTTTAAAACGTCCAGTTTGATAAAAACATTCTATTAAGGGTAGGAATTGGAATATAGAAAAAATCCTTCATCCTCGTGCAGACTATGAGTCAGTGAAACAATTGATTAGTTTCGAACCCACATCTCATTAAAGCGAAAACAATGCCCATGCCTTCAAATTCAAATAATGAGATTGAAAAGACTAAACATATAAGTTGATTCACTTGGTAAGGTCGGTTAATTTCATTTCAATGATGTATGATGTTATTAATTTCAGTTATGTTGTTTTATTTTTATATTAATTTTTTTTAATAAAAAATCAATTTAAAAATATAAATCTAAAAAATATTGGATATTATTGTATACCTTAATTTTTATTTATTTAAAATATTATTTTTAGTTTTTTTGTTTTGTTTTATGTGGAGGATTATGTGCATATTATTTTATAGATGGGAGTAGTGAATTTTCACATACTTTTGTCCTTTTTTTTTAAATTTTAATATCTTATTTATAAAGTAAAGTATTATTGAGTATTGAATATTATAAATGATTTTCAATTATGTATCTGTTATAAAATTAGTAAAAATATATTTTTTTGTTTTTCAAACTTTTGTTGGGAAAATAAATTGCATGGTTTTAGGTTCTTTCGACAATATGTACAATATTCAAACCCATTTTACTCAAATGACCTTTGACCTATCTTTTTCTTACATAATTATTGGGAAATTGCCTCATAATGTATTACTAGGAAATAACCTCATTAACTACAATAACTCATTAATTACAATTTTTTGATTGACCAACAACTAAAAGGATGACATCTCAGTCCATTCAATCACTTGAGGAGGAATTCATCTTGATATTTAATTTTATTTGCATCTTTCATGACATCATTGCAAACAATTTTAGAGTTTTTGATACTTCGAATATCAAAATTGTTAATTTGGATAGTTTAAAATTTTGAAAATTCATTTTTTTTTAATAACGATAAGATATATACTCCCAAATTTTTTCAATATTAACTTTTGGATAGTTGGATTTTTTTCATACTGAAACGAATTTGAATTCGAATTTCATAACTAGCCCTGTCTTCGTGCAAAGATTTTGTAGAAAACCAACGAACGTAATTAGTTTTAATTTAATTTGAATTTTCTCTATCAACGACCAATTTCAATATTCATAACCATTTCTGAAATTTATTTTCTTTGTATTATCCACACCTTTAATTACGCTGAAGGCATTCTATTATGAGGTTTTACCTCACGACATTGTTCATATATTCGTCGTCTGTCACCTGTAAAATTAATTATTTTAATCATATTTATTTGTGTCCTACCCGTGACGAGCCATCATCGAGCCATCACAGATCCATGTGGATTTTTGGGACCTACCGACTGTTCGGGGGAGGAATTGTGACAGTTGTTCGATCTCACTGTTCATATTGAAATCTTGTTTATGTTGTGGATGGAACGCTGAGTGACTTGGATTATTATGCATGTGAAGTGTTGAAATTCATTGTGTTGCTTCACCCTTAGAACTAAAATTTTTGTGGGACCGTGAAGCATGGTAAAGGACCAAGCGTAGTCGTAGTTGGGAGGTGTGTCTTATTTTTTTGGTGATTTGTGGTGGTTTTTTCTTGTATTTAATGTTTGTGGCAGACTGTTCCTGGCAACCTCTATTTGTTAATTTTCTTTATGTGACACAATCTTTTGTCACGTTGAAGCTGAAGGGACATATTTTTTTATTTTATTTTATTTTATGCCGGAGTGAAGAATTTGTGTGTGGCGATGCTTGGTTTTGTGAATGCTGATGAAAAGTGTGGATAGCTCAATTGGGAGCGCAACAGAAGTATGGTATGGCGATCAGAGTCCTACTCATGTTCATGTGCATGAACCATGCTCATGTGGTGAGCTACACACTTTGTATGTGTTGGAATGTGTGTTGACCAGAGTCGTGGAGTGTCATTTCTCGGCCTGGTGATAGAGGAAAGTTTATCTTCTTTGATAGAGTGGTGAATAAGTGTTATTGAGTTGCTGCAGTTGTTGTGTTGAACGTTTTGCAAAGGTATTCTTGAACCTATTGCACTGTGGGAGAGAAATATTTGTTGGAGTGCTGCGAGCTTGAGGCCCATGTTGCGTTTTCCAATTGGATTGCGGATGCGTGCCATTATGTGGATCGAGGAGGAACCCTTGCAGGCATAATGATATATTTTAATGTTGTGAGATTTCTCTTAGGGTGCGAAATTCATCACCGATCAAGGATTTCTTATGAATTTGCACCAAGCATCACTTTCTTCTGATTTCATTCATAGGTAGCTTTAGAAAGTAAAAAAAATTTCTTTAGAAATTAAGAAATTTTGAAAAGCATTTCTTTCATTATCTGTGGGTTGGAAAATCACATTTATCTTCATAAACATGGAAACATATCTTTGGGCAATTAAAAATTGATCAAAGGTAGCCCTTTTCATCATCAATGGATCTGAACATTTCATTAATATTCAAAAAATGCACAAAATTATTTGGGAATTTGAGAAAATATAAAGGGGAAAGTTTTATTGTTTTCTGTAGGCTTCAATTTTTTATTTTGTTGACAATATTACTGATTTTCAAGTTGTTTCTTCAGTTTTGTGTGAAAACCTTCCATGGAGAACTTTTGAAATAGTTTTGGCGTTGATTTTCACCTTGCAATTCCATACAATTCCATGGATTGTCCAAAAACCTTGAAAACCTTCCGTGGAGAATTTTTGAAATAGTTTTGGTGCCGCTTTTCAGCTTGCAATGTCATACAATTCCATGGATTTTCCAAAAGACTTGGTTTCTTCTCTTCTGCTCCAAATTGACATGGTATGGTATGCTATCTGAAAATATTGACACCCCAACATCCAAGCACTTTTTTGGGAAGTTTTTGAGTCTCATGTATGACATTAAGAGGCATATAACATTAAGCTTTGAGTTGGTTGTTTTATGGTTTGGTTGTATTATTTAAATTTGCTACTGATGATATCCTAATCTTTAAATTATTGTCAGGTCCTCAGAAGATATCGCTTTGCCTATGTTGCAAAGGATATTGTTTAGGGCAAACCCTTTTCCTGGAATATTTCCACCAAAAGAATATGATATGGAATATTTTAATGTGAAACTATTCCCTATATAAGAACTACTTATGGGTCAGATCTTTGAATTCCTTATATGCAAAGCTTTGAACTTTACCAAATGTTGTGTTGAAAGTGCCCAAATCTAATAATATTTCAGCTATACATAATGTTTAGGTATTTTTGAGGTAAGAGGATGCCATAATTTGCATATTTGAAAGCTATTCAAGCTTTGGTGGATGAATATTATTTGATCCAGATCCAAGGAATGGAGTTATGGCTCTGGTGGTAACATGAAGTCATGGTCATTCTTTCATAAATATATTTGAAGTTTGGAACACAATCATGGATTTCAACCATATATAGAATCTGAAAAAGAGATGGATATGAGTTTTAAGCAACTGATCGACATTTTTTAGGTGTTGCAGTTGGAAATGAAAATTAAATTATCCGATGGAATTTTAATTAAATGTTGTTTCTACTTACTTCCATATTCCCCACTCCTCCTATCGGCGTTCCTTTGCACCTCTCGGTGAAAATGGTAGTATAGTTCATTTGTAACTACACGAAAGAACTCATAGCCGATGAAATAAGTTGGAAAGAAAAAAGCGGTACGGGGGCATTGGGTACTGTGACAATGTAGGAGGTTTTTTCCACATGTTGTGGCTAGGAGGGTTCGAAATCATTGAATTGTAACAACAAGGTGTCAATGCCTTAGCTGCCTATTTTATTTAGATTAGTTAGAATTGTAGAAGTCGAAGAGATTTGGATTCGATCCATCTGTCATATTCAGTAGTTGAATAATTGTACTTAGGCATTTGATTTTCCTAAACGGTCCCCACAGAGGAACCGAAAGGACATATGTTGATATATATAAATGAAATCCCTCGGATATAAAGGAGGGAGATAGAGATTGCGATCGAAGTAGATTATATGTTGATATAAATTGCTTCCGGTTGAATAGATTTCGGTTCTCATTGATTTCCCAAATTTGTACGAGTTAGAAATTGTGAAGGACTTTGTTTGAGGCTAACGAAGTGATTTAACTTCTGTATATGAAATTGTTGGATATCACGTAAATTCCACCCACACGGGCGAGGTGGCGGTGCGAATTACGGGTTCAGCAATAGGCAATTTTTAGGTGTAACGAGACTATTTTGGTTTATCGTTAATCGGAGATTATAACCGAGATTAACCTTGAGGTAGAAAACCCGCTTATTAAGAGATAAACCCACTTATTGTGTAATTACAATAAGTTTTATTGAGTAACCCATGTCGGAACCCGGATTTAACGAATGCGAAGGAGAACGTAACTCGCATTAACTTTGGTTAAGCACTGTGTAACCCGCGAGTGGTTTTGGAGAGTGGATTTCCCCAATTCTGCACCGCCTTTCAACGTTAAGTGGTATTCCTGGAGTGTGGGGAGATTCCATACAGGAATCGACGCGTGGCTAAGCAGGGCCGTGGAGAAACCGCCTTCCATATTCATTTCGCACGTTATACCTCGACTAGGGATGCGCAGCCAATTGGACAGGGACCATTGATCGGAGCAAGGGAAATCAGACGGTGTTCGCGTGACGGAGATACACGATATTTAAACAAGGTACGACGCCTACGTCGAATTGGTCATTATGTTGTAAGTGGGCCCGGATCACACACTATTATAGAGTTTACGTTTGTAGAGTATTGTTATAAAATTCCACCGAGAATTAATATCCAAAGGTTATCATAAAGATTGTTGGCAAAGTGCGAAGTATTAAATTGACGGTTATAATGGCTGGGCAGTTATTAAGGTTGAAGGGTTAACCTTGGGATATATATATATATGTCGAGAATATAAATTTCAGAGATAAATATAAAGCAATAGTATTGTTTTATTACATAATATTCCGAAGGCAGAGAAGTATCCATATAAGGCGGGAACCACAAATTGATATTCAAGGCGATTGACTATAGTTATTTACCAATTTTCTCAAAATTGATAAATAAAATTCTCAAGAAACTGAAAGAGGACCCCGAGGAGACGAAGAACGAGGGTAGAAAGGAAGAGTGTTGACTTTCAGCTGCGTGAGCACGTCATTTGTCGTGTCAGCGTGTTACGAGTTGTTTTGTTTTGTCGTCCAGAGTTGGTAGAGGTCTTTGGCGAGGGAGGAGACCGGGTGCCGATGCGAGAGGTTTGGAGATGTTGCGAGGAGGGTCGAGACGAATGGATGTCGTGGAGAAGACAACCCGGAGATCTGAAGACATCGGCGAACACGAAGCAGGAAAATTTGAAGAAAATGTTGAAATTTCTCCCGGAAGTTTGGGCTCCTTAGGCTATTCGACTAGACGGCGAGTTAATGAAATTGAAGTGTCAAGCTATGCAGGGGGACTAAATCCAGAAGAGTTGGTGGACTGGATAAATGAATTAAACAAGTGCTTCGATTATGAAGAAAAAGTGAAGATAAAAAGGTCAAGTTTGCAGTGACAAAGCTGAAGGGACATGTTGCACTTTGGTGGGATGGAGTGCAGGCAGAAAGGAGGAGAGTTGGAAAGCAACCTATCAAGAGCTGGACCAGAATGATGGCCAAGTTGAAAGGTAAATTCCTGCCTAGTGATTACCAGCTGACATTGTATAGACAAATGCAGAACCTGAGACATAGGTTGCTGACAGTAAAAGAATACACAGAGGAGTTCTATAGAGTGAGCATAAGAGCTGGGAAATTCCAAGATACACCAGAAAAGACTGCCAGATATGTGAATGGTCTCAAGCTGGAGATCCAAGATGAGATTGGTCTCTTGTCTCCCAAGACAGTAGAAGAGGCATACCAGATGGCCTTAAAAGCATAGGAGAAACTCTCGAGGAAACAGTATGCCAAGAAGAGAGGTACTTTCCGGGGAAAAGGAAGTCAGGGTGGTAGAGGAAAGCCTACACCCAGGAATGGAGCTGACAGTAGCTCACCTCAGAATGCATCTACAGAGGATGATGCAAAGGGCAGAAGGGGTTCTTATAGAGGAAGGGGAAGAGGAGGCAGAGACAGGGGCAGAGGTAGAGAATTGAGGTGCTATAGATGCCAGCAGGTGGGACACAAGCACTATGAATGTCCAGAGAATGTAGGTGCTGGTCCAAGAAATGCTGTTGTTGCCCAGGCTGGAGAAGAGGCAGAAATTGAAGAAGCAATTCTTCCAGAGAGGGGAGAATCCTTAGTGGTAAATAAGGTCCTGTTGAAGCAAGCCAAAGAGGTCACTGAGCCTGCACAAAGGAAGACTTTGTTTAGGAGCATATGCAAAGTCCAAGGGAAATGTTGTCAGCTAGTCATTGATAGTGGCAGCACAGACAATCTGGTTTCCACTGAGGTAATAGAAAAGTTGAAGTTGAAGACAAGGGAGCATCCAACTCCCTACAGGGTGTCCTGGCTGCACAAGGGGCACCAGCTGGTTGTAAAAGAGCAGTGTGAGATAGAGCTGCAAATGGGAAAATACAAAGATAAGGTCCTGTGTGATGTAATGCCCATGGATGTGTGTCATATACTGCTAGGTAGACCTTGGCAGTTTGATAGAGCAGCAGTGCATGATGGCAAGAAGAACACTTACAAGTTCTTCAAAGATGGGGTACACCATACATTGATACCCATGGAAGAAGGAGAGCCATCCAGCGGAGTGATTGATCCAAAGACCTTGTTGCTGAGCGGGAAGGAGTATCTGCAGCAGATAGAAGAGGAAGAGGTAAGCTTTGCTTTAGTTTGCAAGCCTAAAGTAGTCCTTACTTCTACAAATATTTCTGATTTACCAGTAGAAATACAAGAGATGTTAGACAATTACTGTGACATTGTTGTGGATGATTTACCTGATGAGCTGCCACCTATGAGGAAGATCAGCCATCAGATAGATTTTATCCCTGGTTCAAATCTGCCAAATAAGGCAGCCTACAGAATGACTCCCAAAGAAAATGAGGAAATCAGGAAACAAGTACAGGAATTGGTGGACAAAGGACTGATCAGAGAAAGTTTGAGTCCATGTGCAGTACCAGCAGTATTGAGCCCAAAGAAAGATGGAGGCTAGAGGATGTGTACTGATTCCAGAGCAATTAATAAGATCACAATCAGGTACAGATTCCCTTTACCCAAAATTGAGGATTTGATGGACTGTTTGAGTGGTGCTAAATATTTCTCAAAGATATATTTGAAGAGTGGATACCATCAGATTAGGGTAAGAGAGGGTGATGAGTGGAAAAATTCCTTTAAAACAAATGAAGGGATGTATGAATGCATGGTAATGCCTTTTGGGTTGTCAAATGCACCTAGCACTTTTATGAGACTTATGAATGAAGTATTGAAAGAGTTCATTGGTAAATTTGTGATAGTATATCTGGATGATATATTAGTTTTCAGCAGAACTAAAGAGGAACATTTAAGGCATCTTAATCATGTTTTGAAGAAGCTGCACCAAGAGAAACTGCTGATAAATTTGAAGAAATGCTCATTCATGAAGGAAGAGTTGGTGTATTTGGGGTTTTTTGTTTCTGCGGAAGGATTGAAGATGGACCCAGAAAAGGTTAAGGCAATTGTGGAGTGGCCTTCACCCAGGAATGTTTTTGAGGTAAGAAGTTTCCATGGACTTGCTAGTTTTTACAGAAAGTTTATAAGAAACTTCAGTAAGATTAATGCACCCATAATTGAGACCATAAAGAAGAGCAAACAGCCATTTAAGTGGACTGCTGAAGCAGAAAGAAACTTTGAAGTTTTGAAGCAAAAGATAACAGAGAAGCCTGTTTTGATTCTGCCTGATTTTGCTAAACCATTTCAAGTAAAATGTGATGCCAGTGGAGAAGCCATTGGAGTTGTGTTGAGTCAGGATGATAGGCCTGTGGCATATTTCAGTGAAAAGCTGAATGACACCAGGAGAAAGTATTCCTCTTATGAGAAGGAATTCTATGCAATCGTTCAGGCACTAAAGAAGTGGAGACATTATTTGATGTCCAGGGAATTTGTATTATATTCTGACAATCATGCTTTGCAGTATATTGTACAGCAGCCCAAGTTGAAACATAAGCATGCTAAATGGGTTGAATATCTCCAAAGTTTTAATTTTGTTTTGAAACATATAAGTGGCCAAGCCAATAAAGTAGTTGATGCTTTGAGTAGGAGACATTTGCTTGTTCAAGAGACTAATTTTGAAGTTGCAGGATTCGATTTTCTCAAAGAATTGTATAAAACAGATCCTGATTTTAAAGAAGCATTTGAAGCATGCAGTAACCCTTTTCTAACAGATAGAAGTCAGTGGCTGGATTTTTTTCTGCAGGAAGACTTGTTATTCAGAAAGAACCAATTGTGTATACCAAAATGTTCCATGAGAGAAAATTTGATCAAAGAAAAGCATAGTGGTGGACTTGCTGGACACTTTGGTACTGATAAGACTTATGAGCAGCTGAGTCACTTTTATTTCTGGCCCAAGATGAGAACAGAAGTAGATAAGTTTGTGAAGAGTTGCAAGATCTGTCAGTATGCTAAAGGAAGGAGCCAGAATGCAGGATTGTACACTCCCTTACCTATTCCAGATAGGCCTTGGGACATGGTGAGTATGGATTTTGTTCTAGGATTGCCCAAGACTCGGAGAGGGAATGATGCAGTCTTTGTTGTGGTGGACAGATTCTCCAAAATGGCACATTTTATTCCATGTTATAAAACTAGTGATGCCACCCATGTTGCTAACTTGTTTTTCAAAGAAGTTGTTAGATTGCATGGGTTGCCCAAGAGTATTGTTTCAGACAGAGACACCAGATTTGTGGGTCACTTTTGGAGGAAATTGTGGAAGAAACTTGGTACCAAACTGAGTTTCAGCTCAGCTTATCATCCCCAGACTGATGGACAAACTGAGGTAGTGAATAGGAGTTTGGGAAATTTGTTGAGGAGTCTTGCAGGAGAACATCCCAAGCAGTGGGATCATATTTTGCCTCAGGCAGAATATGCATATAATGATTCACCAAACAGAAGCACAGGGCAGAGTCCATTTCATATTGTTTATGGAATGCATCCTAGAGGAATATTAGAATTAAGAAATCTGGGAAGAGCAGAGTCAAGGAGTGCAGATGGTGAAGAATTTTGAAATAGCGGGTGGAAATAAGTTGGAAAGAAAAAGCTGATGCAGGGGCATTAGACACTAGCCAGCAATGTAGGAGGTCTTGTCCACATGTTGTGGCTAGGAGGGTTCGAAATCTATCAAATTGTAACAGCTAGGTGTCAATACCTCAGCTGACTGTTTTTTAATTAGATTAGTTAGAGTTGTAGAAGTCGAAGAGATTTGGATTCGATCCATCTGTCATATTCAGTAGTTGAATAATTGTACTTAGGCGTTTGATTTTCCTAAACGGTCCCCACAGAGGAACTGAAAGGACATATGTTGATATATATATAAATGTAATCCCTCGGATATAAGCAGAGGGAGAGAGAGATTGCAGTAGTAGATTCTGTGTATTGATAAATTGCTTCCGGTTGAATAGACTCCGGTTCTCGTTGATTTCCAAATTTGTCTGAGTTAGAAATTGTGAAGGACTTTGTTTGACTGCGAAGTGATTTAACTCTGTATATGAAATTGTTGGATATCCCTGTAAAATCACCCACATGCAGGCGAGGTTTGTGTTGAGAATTCTGGTTCATATTAACAAATTTCCGTGTAACGAGACTATTTTGGTTTATCGTTAATCGGAGATTATAACCGAGATTAACCTTGAGGTAGTAAACCCGCTTATTAAGAGATAAACCCACTTACTGTGTAATTACCATAAATTCTATTGAGTAAGCCGTGTCGGAACCCGGAGTTAATGAATGCAAAGGAGAACGGAACCCGCATTAACTTTGGTTAAACACTGTGGAAACCCACGAGTGGTTTTGGAGAGTGGATTTCCCCAATTCCGCACTGCCTTCAACGTTAAGTGGTATTCCTAGAGTGTGGAGCGGTTCCATACAGGAATCGACGCGTGGCCAAGCAGGACCGTGGAGAAACCGCCTTCCGTATTCATTTCGCATGTTATACCTCGACCAGGGACGTGCAGCGAAATGGACAGGGACCGTTGATCGGAGCAAGGGAAATCAGACGGTGTTCGCGTGACGGAGATACACGATATTTAAACAAGGTACGACGCCTACGTCGAATTGGTCATTATTTTGTAAGTGGGCCCGGATCACACACTATTATAGACTTTACGTTTGTAGAGTATTGTTATAAAATTCCGCTGGGAATTAATATCCAAAGGTTATCATAAAGATTGTTGGCAAAGTGCGAAGTATTAAAACGAAGATTATAACGGCTGGGTAGTTATTAAGGTTGAAGGGTTAACATTGGGATATATATATATATGTCGAGAATATAAATTTCAGAGATAAATATAAAGCAATAGTATTTTTTTATTACATAATATTCCGAAGGCAGAGAAGTATCCATATAAGGCGGGAACCACAATTTGATATTCAAGGCGATTGAATATAGTTATTTACCAATTTTCTCAAAATTGATAAATAAAATTCTCAAGAAACTGAAAGAGGACCACGAGGAGACAAAGAACGAGGGTAGAAAAGGAAGAGTGTTGACTTTCGGTACCGTATTCTTGTCCAACAATGTCCGATATTGATGTGACAAAACAATTTGGCCATTATATTCCTACATTGGGTTAGAAATTTGGAATTGATTGGATGGAATTTTAGGTTCGATACTTATGTGACAAAACAATTTGGCCATTACGTTCCTACATTGAGTTAGAAATTTGGAATTGATTGGATGGATTTTTAGGTTTTCTTGAAGGAAACATCTTAGATACATGTGAATATTTCAATGATGGTTCCTGCTTAATGAGTTGAAATTAGTGACAAATGTTATAAAAAGGGGGCTATAATTAATATACAGAGTTAAAATCTACAATGATGTCTTATATTTTTTTAAGATTAGAAATAAATATTTAGGAATATTATTTTATAATTTTAAAAAGCACCTTTCACAAGTCATGGCCAATAAAAAAAATGTCATTTGATAACCAAAATAAGCCATGAACTGAAATTTCACCATCAAATTCCACCCTTCATGAAGATATTAATTTGACTTATGAAATGGATAATATATATGCATTATGTAGAGCTTTTACTCATAAAGTTAAAGAATTTTATATTTAATTTCAACTCCTTTTTAATGGATATGGAACAAGATATGGGATTTGTAAATTTTAAATATTTTTATAACTAATTGTTAATTATTTTCCTTTTATAGATATACCTCATTTTATGAATTTTCTTTTAAATACAATTTTTTATTTTTTTCATAAAATTTAAATTACCTAACACAAATAAAGTTGTTCAAAGTTGGACTACACCGATGTGTTTTTTTTATTGTTATCTTAAGGTTTAAATTGCTATGGTGCCACATAGATGAAGTAGTTCATAAATTAATTTTAAAGTTATTGTCCATTTCTATGGACTACACTTATATACCTAGTTTATTATTATCTTAAGCACTTATATTACTATGGTCCCACATAGATGAATTAGTTCATAAATGAATTTTATTGTTATTGTATATTTCTATCTATGTTATGCTTTACACTTGGTTTGGTTGCAACCTTTATTAATATCAAATTAATTTTATAATTTTTGGATTGTCATTATTTTCCAACATTCTCATCATTTTTTCATATATATTTATTTAATTTAACAATTTGATGATTTAAAAATTTTAATATATTATAAGTTATATCCGACCAGCTGCGCAACTCAATTTGCTAATATGAGAAACGTGAAATTGTTTTAACTCCAAAGACCCAGGTTCAAATCCTTTTGTTGAGACCTAAGTCGTAGGGAGGAGGACATATTTTAAACCCCAATAGGTTTGCTAGTAATTATGTTTGTTGGGTCACGGATGCGGGTGACCTCTAAGGATAGCCATACATCGAGCGCATGGGGTGGCACGTGGCCCAGACACATGGCCACCCATGGTCTCTAGATGCGGGCATTTAATCGCCCTTATTGCATTCACCGACGCTCATTTACTCTGCTCGCTAGTCGATGCACTCACCTGCTCTTCAAAATGCATTCGCATGGCCATCTCCCTCCATTGCCTCTGCCATCGAGCTGCAATTGTCCCCCTAGAGTCTCGGAGCTGAGATTTCGAATGCCTATAGGGAGGCACTGCAGTCTCCTTTGCTGCATCGAATTTGTTCTTGGTGTGCATTTCTCCCACAAATTCCACTATAATCTGAATTTCATCTCTGTGCCTTGCAGGCCTTCGACTCCTTGGCTCTCTGCTCCTCTTCCCTCCCATTCTGCCACTCCTTTGCCTCTATGGTCTCCATCCCACCATTGTACTCCCTCTAGCTCCACCATGCCTCGCCGCCACCATATGCGTTGCCATAGATGCAGCAGCCGTGGTAGAGCTTCTAGACCTCCCATTTTCGCTCATTCTGACACCTCCTCCCCTTTGCTAGATAATTTCTTTGGGCATTACCCTACCACCTGCAGCGGTTGTGGCCGAGACTGGGCTTCAAGAAGGTCTCGCTCCCTGCCTCTGATTTCTCCCACCACCAATTCTCCCCTAACACTACCCCGTCTAGAGACAGTGGCCTCTCCGCTGCCCACCCATTCCGCTTAGTTCCATTACACCTGCACCATGGATAGACCTCGCATTACAACCACAAGCACCATTAGCTTCAAAGAGGAAGCTCTCAATGCTGAAAGCCCTCGTCCTAGAAAATTTCCCAAGAAGTCCATCTCATACTCTGCGACTTAGCAGCTTACTGGTAAGGGGGTGGTTCAGGGTGCTTCGGCCTCCAGCAGTAGAAGCAAAAGCTCCGATAGTAGCAGTGAGGATTGGTCACGCGATGATGGAGGTCCTGGCAGCGCACACACCACCAATGTCCCCGAGAACACGGAAGATGATACCTGTGACAAGCATGCAGATGACACCGAGGAGTATCAGTGTCTCATCGTGGAAGAGACACCTTCCCTAGGAAATGCCACATAAGCTATCAGGTTTTTTCTGGTTTCTAGTTTTGGGCTCCAAGTCTTTGGGTCCCTTATTTTCTGCTTTTTTTGACGTTTTTAAACACTCATCTATTCTCCATGTTCGAAGCTAGTTCCCCCCTAAGCGCAGCTGTAAAACAACTAAGTTGGTTGGTTTCCCCTTCGAGGGCAGTCACAGTTCTGAATTTTTGTATAACTATGCCTTTGGAATAGGCTAGAACTGTAGAGGCCAGAGCCTCCATGTATTATATGTTTCATAATAGAATTTAGTTTTATTTAGAAAAAAAAAATTATGTTTGTTAGGAGGACATATTGTAACCCCAAATAGATTTGCTAGTAATTTTGGATTACCAAAAAAAAAAGTCGGAAAAAAAAAATTATATCCCACCAACCACTAGTATAATAAACTTTTAATTAAAAAATATAATATCATAATTATAATTATATTAATAAATATTACATAAATAATAATTATGATGAAATAAAATAAAATATTAATTTTTATCAATTTAATTTAATTTTAATGAGAATAGGAATTATTATACTTTTAATTCTATTAAAATTAAATTTATTAATAAATAATAATAATTATTAGATAACATATAATATCAAAATTTAATTAAATTTAAATAGAAAAATATATTATTATACTTTTACTGTAATTTAATAATTAAATTTAATTTTAATAAAAAGAAGAATTATTATATTTTTTATCCAATTTAATTTTTACTCATTGATTTATTGAACTCTAAACTCTTAAAAATTATATTATTATAATAAATACTATTTACAAAAATCCTTGTGAGATTTTATTAAAATCTTACTTGAATTTCAATGATTTTCAGAGCAAAAAGATAGTCTAGTTAGACTACTGCATTTAATTTTTACACATTGATTTATTGAACTCTTAAAAATTATATTATTAAAATAAATACTATTTTCTGAAAAGAAAATTAGTTACCATTTTCCAATTAAAAACATCACTCCCAAATTATATACAACAAATCAAAACTAAAATAAATATTTAAAAAATGATATGATTTGAATATATTAAAAGTCTTGAAAATAGAGACATTTCTCAATTTTGAAGTACTATTAAATTTTAATAGTGACCAGTAACAACTCTATCATGTGCCTTTAAATGCTCTATAAAATCGTGTTTATATTGTAAGGTTTGAATGGCTTCAAATCAAATGATATATGTGATCTTACACAACATTTATTTGTAATATTAAATTATTGTAATAATATACATACATGAATTTAATTATGACTTTGAGACAATAATAATAACGCTAGTTCTATTATTTTTCTTAAATTTTTAAAGTGAGATATTATCAAGAGTGTACCATTGATAGTCTTCCATTTAATGAATTAATTGATTAATGAATATCATCTATTTAATATTTGGGTTTGCGGTGAAATTTTGTGGTGAATTTTCTTGATTAATACTTGGGTTTATGGTGATTTTTTTCTCGATAAATTTTCGGATTTGGGCACTTGAGGTCTGTTGTCCGGTTTGTTGATATTCAGGTGCACACATTCCTTATATTTTTCTAATACTTATCTGCTCATATATTTTCAAGTATGAATAATTCACCACAACTACCAAAGTTTACCAAAGGTAGACCTAGCATAGTTACTCTACAGAGCCTTTATGAGTATATAAAGTCTTTAGAGAAACGTAGAGAAGAAAGAGAAGTCAAGCTACAAACACAGTTAGAAGCCATGCTGGAAAATAAATTCACATCCGTTGAAGACAAGATCCAAAAACAAATAGAAAATAAAATTGAACTATTGGAGAATAAAATGGAGGCAATGGAGACTAGTTTGCAAGTCATATAAAAACAAAACCAAGATAAGAACCAAACATCCCAGCAAGGAGATGTTGATAATATAGAGAGTCTTAAAATGAAGGACATGATTAAACAACTAGAAGAAAAAGTTAACAACAATCTCACCCTAAATAGTGGGGCAGGTAAATTAGATATCAAACCAATTAAAGATGAAATGAGAAAATTGATCGAATTAGACCATGAGCATAACAAAAGGGCCTTGAACCTTATAATCTTCGGTTTGAAAGAGGACTAGAAGAGGATACTTTAGCCATAGCCCAAACAGAATTATATAATAGATTACAAATTGAAACCACGTGTCTCATAGAAGCAACAAGGTTAGGGAAATTAATTGAGAATAAAGGAAGGCTGATCTGAATGAAGGTGAGCTCTACTGACCATAAGTATGAGATAATTAGTAAAACCTCAAGTTTAAAAAGAATGAGAATATTTATAAATGAAGATCTCATTCCAGAAGATCAAGCAGAATTAAAAAAGAAGGTTCAAAAGGTAAAAGAAGCTAGGAAGGAAGAAAAATGGGCAATAATTAGAAATATAAAAGCCGGTATTCGAGATTGAAACCAAAAAGATAGTAATAAATAGAAACTCAACATGTGCTGAATTCTTTCTTGGAACTGTCGGGGCTTTCCATGAAACAAAGGCCGCAAGCTAAGTTGGATCTCAAATGATGTTGATAATATATTTCTTGTTGAAACTTGGGAACACGAAGAATATAAGGTCCCTAACATATATGGCTTTGCACTATGGTCTACCTGGAACAAGCAATCCTCCCTTAGAGGCATTGGGGGCATAGCTTGCTACATTAAGAAGAACATCTCCCCCCGTGCTAGGATTTATAAAAATGACCCTTAAAACCAATATAGTTGGATTTAGATTATTGAAATTAATGACAAAAATACTCACATAGCAATTTGTTATTTTCCCCCCATCAATTTTAACTTCTATAAGAAAAAGAATCTAGATAAAAATAGTCCTTACAATGGTTTAGAGAATGATATTTATAGCCTAAGGAATGAAGGTAATATCCTTTTAATGGGTGACTTTAATGCTCAAACTTCAAGCAACCAAGCTATTCTTTTAAGCAATCATTCCAACCCCAATCCTCTTTGGTTAGACGAAGATCTTACTCTGGCTAGCCAGTACAAAAGGAGCTCTGAAGACCTCGGGGATAATTTTTTTGGGTCGAAGCTAGTCAAGCTTTGTAGTGCTTAGGATCTCATAATTTGCAATGGTCTAAAGAAGTGTCCCAATTCTAGCCAGATGACCTGCATCCATGGGCTTGGCAGCAGTGTGGTAGACTATGTTACTTCTTATCTCCCTTTATACAACAAAATACTAAATTTTGACATCTTAGACGACCACGAGCCCGACTTTGATCATAGGCCTTTACTCATAACTCTTAATTTTTTCATGCATAGAGATCCCATTGAAGATAATCCTTATAGTCAAAAGAACTTAATCTTTGATAGAAATAAAAACGATCTCTTTATAAATGAATTAAAAACTAATTTGCTTCCTTTACCTAGTATAGACAACATAGATGACCTTTATCATAATTTTACTACAACCCTCTCATATTCTATTAACAAGTTCTTGATTGAAGTCTCAAATAATAAAATAAATAGCAAAACCAACCCATGGTATGACAAAGATTGTAAAAGTGTGAGGAGAGAAATTAAGGAAGTCATTGATGAATCTCTCAAAATTGACAAGATAAAAATCTACAAAGCCCTAACTAAAAGGAAAAAAAGGCAATATATTATTAAAATACAAGAGAATCTCTTACACCTCTTTAATGTGGCTCCTAAGAAATTCTGGGGGAAGATTCTAGCTAGGAAAACTAATGATAATACTAAAATTGCTTTACACTACTAGAATTCCTATCTTAAAAATATTTATGAATCTCCAAATGCCAAGGATAGCTTTGAAACCTTGCTCACAATGAAAGAAATTTTCTCATTAGAAGACATTGATTTTGGGGTTAAACACCTAGAAAATGGGAAAGCTAAAGACATTGAAGGTTACCAGACAAAAATCTTAAAAATTGGAGGTCCTGTCCTCATCCCCCACATCCACAAGATTTTCAACCAAGCGATCAAGAAAGGGTTCCCTAAACCTTGGACTCAAAGCCTCATTATCCCTATTTTTAAAAGTGGGGATACAAATAACCCCTTTAATTATCAGACAATTATGATCAGCCCTCTCTTGGCCAAGTTATATGGTATTATTTTTGAAAATAAGTTGAGCATTTGGCTTGAAAGTGAAGGGAAGCGCGCTAAAGGCCAAGCGAGTTTTAGAAGGAAGCACTCAACAACGTACCTCCTCATTATGCTTAGGATCATTGTGGAGGAATGCTGCAACGATAAATCCAATCTCTTTTGTTTCTTTGTGGACTTTATAAAGACTTTCAATATGGTTCCTAGAAACAACCTATGGAATAGATTAGAAGAGCTAAATGTTCCTTTCGAGCTAAGAGTGGCCGCTATAAGGTTATACAAGAATGTAATTGCCTAGTTAAAGAGCAATGAGGGGTGGTAGAAAGATATTAAGTGTAATATCGGAGTTAAACAAGGTTGCCCCCTCTCCCCTACCCTATTTGGCATTTACATCGAAAATCTAGAAGGTTGTTTAGAGGAAGCAGGATGTGCTGACATGATCTTAGCTGGGATATTCATCATCCTTCTTCTCTATGCTGGCGATATTTTTCTTCTCGCAAGGTTCCCATCTGATCTTGATAAGAAACTTAGACTTCTTAAGGATTTCTGCTCTACCATGGGTATGTCTGTTAACTTTGACAAAAAAAAAGTTATGATTATCAAATCCAATGACACTTACGCTAATTTTATGTATGACAATAGTAACTTGGAGGAAGTGTCTTCTTACAAGTACCTAGGAATTGATATTCATCACAAGCTCAAATGGAACTATAGCATTCAGAAAAGGATTAATGGGGGTGAAAAGCTTATTTTGGTCTTGAAATTAATTGTAAAATGACAAACCTTATAATGTGGGATAGAAAGAAGTTCCTCTTTGAAAATTTAGTCACTCTTGCTATCTTATATGGATGTGAGGATTGGGGTTGCAGTGTCTCTAGAGAATCCTGGAGAAATATTGAGCAAATCCAGAAGTGTTTTATAACGTATAACCTTAAAATTAAAAGCAATACACCCTATCCTATTCTCCTTATAGAAGTGGGTCTTTCCCCTATCAAGAGCCTAGCTATGACTAGGTTTATGTTGTACAAGCACAAGCTCAATAGCATAGGAGACCATATACTTCCTAAGCTAGCTTTAAATTCCAGCCAAAACCACTTAAGGCTTAAACGAGGTTGGTATAAAGACACCAGGGCCTGGTTAAACCATTGGGAGATTGATGAGAATGTTTCATTGCAAAACATTAATAACATTAAAAAAATTGTTACTTCTAAGTTCAAAGAAAAAATGTGGCATGAGAAATATGTAACAGCTAAAATAAAATTAAGATATTATAAGGAGGTCATCAACCCCACCCTAGAAGATCAAAAGTATTTCTCTGTTTTAACTAGCTCAAAGAAGAAAATTAATATAGGCAAGATTAGAACGAACTGTCATGAGCTCCATAGTGAAACAGGTCGTTGGACAGTTCCTAAAACACCATGGATGGAAAGGATCTACCATCTCTGTGAGAATATGAACATCGAGGATGAAAATCACTTCCTCTTAGAGTGCCCCGTGTACAACCACATTAGAGCTCAATTTCATAATATTTGTTACAATACTAACCTTCCTAGCTTTTAAGATGTCAAAATTATAGTGAGTTCAGGAGGCTTCTCTCCAAGCTTTTTGAGCATAGGAATAAAATCTTAAATCAAACTAAATAACTCTTTTCTTTAGGTCTGATAGACCAAATATTGGTCTCAGTGGACATTAACCATCATCATCATCATAATGCCAATAGTGCAGCGAGATACAAATTGAATCCTCTCTCAACCTTTCTCTTGATCCAGTCCTCCATTTCTTAATGGATGGATCTTATTAAGATGGGTCTAAATCAAGTGTAGATAATTATTTATCCTTAATCAATAATTTTTCTATATTTAACATATTAATATAAACTCAATATATTAATATGATATTTAAAAATATTTACATACTTATATTATGTTTACACATATTCTCTATATTGGGTCTATACTGGGTTGTAGAGTGTCTTTCGGTATAAAAATTGATATGTAGGATTTTAAAAATATTAATAATAATTAAAAAATAAATGTGGTTTATAAATCAAATATTTCAATATCTATGTTTAAGAAATAATGTGTAATTAAAAATATATTAATAAAAAAAATGTGGAAATTGTGGTTCAATCAATATATATCCATCTTAACCAAGGACATAGCATGAGTCGAGAGAGATGGAATCTCTTGAGATACAAACTTTTTTAAGGTGAAAAACTTGAAAACATATTTACATTTCAAGAGATTTGTTCATGCTTAGTGTTTTCTAATTATGTGATTAAAATAAGGAACAACAAAAGCGAGGGGGTGACTATTTATCCCAAGAATAATTAAGAAATCAAATTTTCTTAGGGATTGGGAGGGGCGAGCAATGACATCATTGAAGCCTATGCTCTCTATCAAGGAATAAAATAAGAAATGCAACTAAAAATTCAAGAGATCATTGTGATTGGAGATTCACTTCTCATTTTATCCATAATATTAAATAGATATCTTCATAATGATCTCAAGCTAGCTCAGATCATCAAAAAAATCCTTAACTCACTTTGCCTCATCCCCTGAAATAAATGTTACCATGTCTCAAGGGTGAATAATTCAATAAGAGATCAAATGGCCCATCTTGGAGGTACTCTCTCGAAAATATAATTTGTCTATCAAGGCCAAATCCAAAGGGCCCTTCTACCTTAATGCTTTATATGAATTATCCAACATGCATTTTTAATAAGCCATGTGATAGTAGAATGGAGGCCCCCCTCTCTAGGCTCCTCAGAGCATTCCATGAGGCATACATGTGCCCATTTTTTCAGATTAACCTTCTAGATTCATCAACTCATTGTGCAGGAAACAAGTGCTTATTAGGGGCAGAGGAGGCTTCTATGTGTTCAATCACACACTCTCAATCTTGATGGGATATCACTCTCAATCATCACAACAAACTACAAATAGGGGTAGACATTAGGATAAGAAAGAGAAGTGGGATGGTACTTCATGGTGGAGAAAATCCCTTCTCATGATTTCATGCATAGATGAAGGTACCAACATTTTTAATTTCATTAAGTGGTTGACGAAGGATGAAGGATTCACTCACCTACAAATTATGGATTATAAAGAATTGGTACAGGATTTCCCTTTCCCTCGTCTCGTAGCAATGTATTTCACATCTTTGGTTTTATGTTACTCTACTTAGAGCGACTACATTAGAGGTATTCCTCATTATCTAATCTTCTTGGTATTTTATGTCTCAACTCTTATGACTTTGTACACCCATGGGCCCTCCTACATTCTACAAATGTTTGTTGTGGTGTTTATTTCCTTTTGGTTTGGTTGTGTTAACTATTTAACTTCTTTTAATCTCTGTGGTGGTTTGGAATTTTCCTCTATAGGTCCTCTTCTCTTCTCACTCCTTTATTAGGAAGCTTTTCCCTCTCTAGTTGTCCTCCTTGCGGTTTTCTATATTCCCCCTCTCGTGAGCCATTTTGGAGCCAGAAATAATATGGCCTATCAAAGATATTACTGTTGTTGCTTGGTTTGTCGTTTTTTTCATTTTGTATGATGGATAAGCAGCTTCAAAGTAGTGTTTTTTAAAATTCAGCATTAATATCCACGGGGCATAGTCATTTGGGATATCAGACTCTATGGGTCCTTTTCCTACTGTCTCCATTTGTCAGCAACATCTCAGAAGGTAATTTCCCTAACGGGAAGCATCAAAAATCACCATTTCAAATAAGTCCTTCAAGAAATATCTTTCATTATGGAAGGAAGGAATTCATTTCAATCTTACACATATAAAATGAAGATTGAAGTTAAATTATAGCACCCATTTTTGGATGAGATTCACATTCATATGGAGAGGAATCACCAGGAAAAATGTGAAGACAAAATCGCCCCCAAGGATCATCAGATACATAACCAGACATAACCATCTTGATAAACTGTAAATTTTGTTTTTTTCTTGATTGTCTTTTACACTTTTATAAGCATTGTAAAGAGATCAGTGCACTAAATGCTTAAATATAATGTATGCGGAAATTAAACAGTAGGTGAAGATAGAAATAGTAACACTAAGATAGGTCTCACTAAAGAATTCTACCATGTACTCTATCTAAGTTTTATGCTAAGACCTTTTTAATCAAAACTATCCTCGGTTCATATTTAAAAAATATGTAATAAAAAAGAATTTATACTGATAATAATAAATAATTAATAAATAATAAAAATATGAATAAATAATATTTAAGATGAAGCAAAATATAATAATGAAAATTTTATAATTTGTGATCCATTACGCTAATAATAATAATAAAAATTATTATTATTATTATTATAATTATAATCGACAGTTGGGAAATATGGCTCTACATGATCCGAGGGGGGAAGAAAATTTGAGCATAATGATTTTGGTAAGTTGAATGGAGAATTTGAACAACAATTGCAATTGGTTTTTTTTTTTTTTTTTTTTTTTAAATTTGGTAGGACCTCGCTATTTTCTATTTATAATTGTAAGGCAGGTTACAAAAATATAAAATCAAGTTTGTGGCCTCAACCTACGCGTAGAAAACCAGGTTTGTTGGTCACCTTAAAGCATGAAAATCAAGCCAAAATTGAAACTGTTTCATTCGTCTGTGAGCCTCATGAGCCAACTGAACGATTACACAAATATCTACATACTGGGGGAATGAAAGATTTCCATACAAAATAGAAAATTGCATCTAAAATCATGATGAAAATTTAAAACAGCTAGCCATCAGAGGAGTAAACTGGAGCTGGATCTTTCTCGGTTGCGTGAGACTGACGGTCGATATTGATAACAGGGAAGAGGAATCGCTGCCCATCCCAACTGTAAGCGAACAACGATAATTCCATAAATGGTATCCCATTAAGGTGTGACGAAGTATAACAATACCGAACTCAGTCACGAGACAACAACAGACACACATAAATGAAACCCCAACAACGACCACTGAAACTCTGCGCAAAAGACTGAGTTGACCCCAGGCTAGGCCTTCAAAATTTACCCCGCTCAACATCAGGATGGAACCACAGACTAACACTTACCCAGCAGAGTCCACTGAAACAACTATTGAGCATACCCCTCGACGTCGCAGACCCCTGAACAAGGAACTGAAACTACCCCAAAACTGACCTTCGAATTTTAACCCACACAACACCGGGGTGCCATAAAAGGAAAACTCTAACCTGGGCCATGACAAAACCACAGCAGCCAGGAAAAAATGGACAAGGATCCCGAAAACAGGGTTCAACGGAACTCAAAAGAGGAGGCATAGAGTTACAGGCCATCGGCAAATTCCAGAGAAAGATAATATAATACAGACCTAACATAGCCTTACAGACATCAAAGACGACTGAATGCAGACAGATGAATACGTACCCCGACAGAAACATTTTCCTGGTTGAGAGAGCGTCCAAGAGTCTTCGGTGCTGCCTCCGCGTTTGCACTGTAGAATGATTTTTCATGGAAAAATGCAGAAGGCTTTCTAACTTGAAAACATTCCTTGGCCTTTCTGACAACCTAGATTGTCGAGCATGCCAATTAATTACTCCCTGTTCCATCACACATCTCCATAACAATACGATGATCTGCTCCATGTTATGGTTTAATGACATGAGATGGGTACCGCAACCATCTGTCATATCCACTTATGACGCGTTTGCCAAATGCCCACCCCGATCGGGGGAACAATTGCAATTGGTTGTGGAGGAAGGTAACGAACAATTTACACTCAATATTCAAGTGATTGAAGTGTTGTAACTTTCTACTTTCGCTTATTTTATGCTTTGTAAGTTCTCTGGGTTTTAAATGACATGTCATTTGATGCACTTAAGCTACTTCAGCTCATCACCTCGGCCTCCGCCTATGTAGTTTCTTCCTCTTCATCTTTTGAGGAAAGGGAGGAGTATATGAACCTGCAAAATGAGGGATTTTTCATTTTTTTGGACATCAACATTTCCATTTCCAAATAGGTGAGGTTTATTCTCTACTTGTAAATCTTGAATAGAGCTCATGTGCCATGCAGGTAGTAGAGTGTGTGGGAGAAAAAAATTTTAGCGATTGTGTTCGAACAACGGTTTCATACAAAATGCTCCTATAATGTCTGAGAGAGAGATTCATTGGGTTTTTATTAAAATATGCTAAATGGTTGAAAAACTTCCCCAACAGGTGGGATTTACAGGAGTCGGTAGATCTACTTCTCAGTGCCTAGCTGTTGATTGGGATCTGGCTAAGAAAGATAGTGAGGAATTGGATCTTCAAAAATACCTCATTTTTATCAAGTACTTGTCGAGTAAATATATTTTCATTTTGGTTAGTGAAATGGATGTTGTAGAATTTCTTGCAAGCAACATTTATAAATTGTCATGGACTTCCATGAGAGAAATGAGGCTCCTACACGAGGGGAGAAAATTGGTGATGGAAAAAATACTCAAAGCTTTTGGAATAAAAAAAGGATTCCACCATATTAGTTATTATAGGTCTAAAAGGAGGTGTCAGGTGTGGTGGGTCATCCTCTACTTCAAAGCCCATATCCTTTAAGGAAGCCTTGAAGCTAGATATTAATCCTAAGTCACTCAAGGATCTCTTGGTTTAAGCCTGTGTGGTAGATCACTCTTTAGACACTCCCATGCTAGAAGTGAATAATATAATCAACAATAAAAGGACATAATATTTTCAAATTCAAGCGATTATATGTTGTTTCAATGGATTTTTGTCTTCTCCATCTACTCCGCAGGATTGGGTGCATCAGAACTATTCCTAGAACATATAATTTTTTTTTTATTAGAAAGGTTTTTTTGTAGTGTTCTTTAAAGTTCCTAAATACTGACAGAGGGTTCTAGACCAAGGTCCCTAGTTTTGGGGGTAGAGTGGGTCTTTCAATCTAACCATGGTTTCTGGAGTTTAATCCCATTAACATGAAGTCCTTTCCTATTCTAGTTTCAGTTCGGCTCCCAAAATTTCCCCTTCAATGGATCATGTGAGAGATCTTAGAGGATATCAAAGACTCCATAGGTTGCCTTATCAAAGTGACACTTAAATATTTTCAAAGGGCTTTGTGAGTTCCATCTGCATATGTGTGGAAGTAGACCTCAGTGAAGGTTTTCAAGACAAATTTGTCTTTAAGTGGGGAGACAAGGAGTATTCTCAACCTTTGGATTATGAAAACATTTCCTTCAGGTGTAGAACCTACCAACAACATGGGCATCTTCAACATGCATGTCCTTTTCCTAAAGGGACTGTTGGCTCATAGGAGGTGAAGAGAAACAACTGTGCCATACAAGATCCAAAACCAACAATAAGTGATGAGAATTCAACATATCAAAAGAATAATAGCTCCCGGAAGAAAAATACATCAATGAACAACTCAACATCTCAAGCTCTAGTTCAATCTCCAGTAATTTCGACACAAATCTTGGTGGAGGAAAATCTTTCGTCAAAAGAGGAGAGATCTTAAACTTCAACACTGCTTGTAATTTGTGGGCAAAAGTGAAATCATGAATCATACGATTCTAATAACGAGAAAGATATGACAAATTCGGTTGGTATGGTGGCCATGGAAATATCTCAAGAAATTGAATAATCAACTTTAGTATTAGTTTTTGTAGATAGTTGTGCAGGATGGATTGATGTCTATAAAAGAAAAGGGAAGAAAGAAAAACCCATTATTCTCCCTGGTCTTTGAATCTATGAATGTAGTAGATACTCTTTGACATAATTTGATTATCAAATGTAATTTGTTTTTTTGGTTATAATAGAAATACTTTTTTTTATAAATAATAATAAGCTATATAACTATAATAATATAGAGTATATGTAATAACGTATAATATGAGGATTGAAATAATTAATGTGAAAAAATACAATAGCAATAACCTATAAATGTATTAACTATTTAGAATATGTTATCCAAAAAAATGACAAATTATAAATATAAATGTTTCATTCATTCTATTTTTCAATATTACATGTTAACTTAAAATAGTATATATATATATATATATATATATATATATATATATATATATATATATATATATATATGTATATATATATATATATATATATATATGTATATACACACCCATGAGGTTTAGACCAATTGGTTTGTGTGGGGTTCAGTTCCTATTAGGTAATGGGTTCAAATATCATATGATCCAACTTTGGGGGAATTAATCTATCCCAAGAGGCGTTCAAGCGTGATCAAGCTTTGCACAATTCTGGTGATAGCATCCCACTAGTGGGAAAAGCATTGGGCTAGGCCTAACTGAGTTCCAATTTTTTGTATATTTACTAATTAAATTTGTATATAAAATTTTGAATATTATGGTTAATTGTTCTCTCTCTCTCTCTCTCTCTCTCTCTATATATATATATATATCCAAACTAGGTGGAAAATGTACATATAATATTTTTTATCATTTTATTTTTTTATTCTTTTTTGGTAGGGTAAAAGGATCCCTTTATTATTCAGAAAAAGTTACATATAATTTAAATTTCCAAAAAAAAAACCAAAATCTAAGAGATTCCCGAGACTAACAACTTTCCTACAACTAACAAACAATCAGAAACTAACTACAATAATCATGCTTATATAGAAACTTCTTGAAGATTCAATATTCAAGGTGGGGTGCCTCTAACATTGGTGTGGTTTTCCTTGAGTTAACTAATTGTTCAAGGTATTCTTGGATAAGTGTTTTATTGCTCTTGTGGCCTCATTTTTTTTCTTCTTTATCTTTCTTGGAGGCCACTTTGAAATCCTTCATTTGAACCCCAAGATGATACTATGAAGAACTTCAACCTAGTGGGTTTCTTATCTTGCTTCAAAGATATGCATTATACAAATCCTAGCTTGATGATCTGGGATGTCCTTCACAAATTTTCCTTGCCATTATTTTGCAAGTCACTAAGATCCATATCTTATAGTAAGGTTTTTGTTTCTGCTTCTTCTGAAGGGGAGCTAATCAATTCTTATTATGAAACCAGTTCACAAAATAGAATAAAAGAGAGATCAACGACTTAAAAATCATCCACCTCGAGGGGGAAACCTCCTTTACATTACATAAATGAAAAATTATTGGATGATACAAATGTAAAAACCTCCTTTCTATATATAGGATTCCATGGGGTCACAATATAATCCTAGTCGACGTAAAAATAATAATGTAAGGGCACAACAATAAAAATAGTGGCCTTTTATGGGGTGCAATAATAACAATATGGGGGATACAGGGGTACAAAAATAACAATAAGGGGGCTATACTAACAATAATAAGGGACTACACTAGTAATATAGGAACCTAACATGACCCTCTCCTTCAAAATAGTGTTGTCCTCAATGCTTGAGTAGCTTTGGATGCTTTTGTATAAACTTCTCATCCTCCCATGTGGAGCCTTCAGTGTATAAGTTCTTCCACTTGTTGAGAGACTCTGAAATTGATTGATTTCATAGTTGTTGAGTTCTTTTTTCCATGAATACTTGAGGTTCCAATATGATTTTTCCTTCCTCATCAAGTTCTAGCAATATTGTTTGAACTGGAAGTTTGTCACCTATAACCTTCTTTAAGCATGATTCATGGAAAACTAGGTGCACTCAAGACGAAGCAAGAAACTCCAATTTGTATGCCATAGTACCAATATTTTGAAACACCTTGTAAGCACCATAGTACTTTGGCGATAATTTATTATCCTTCTTAGCTTGCTTGAGGGACATTTTCTTGTATGGTTGTAGTCGTAAAAATACCTAGTCTCCTACATCAAAACTTCTCTCTCTGCAATGTTGATATGCTTGTTGTTTTATTCAATTTTGTATCAAATTTAGGTTATCCTTTAAGAGTTGGAGAAATTTTTGTTGATGCTTGATGTGATATTCCACTGCTTGAACCTTAGAATTTTCTCTTAAATATGATGTGATGGATGGTGGATGATATCCATAAAGTGCCATAAATGGGGTCATTTTTGCTGTAGTATGGAAGAAAGTGTTATACTGCCATTCAGCTAGAGGTAACCGCTTGATCCATTGTGTTAGTTTATCAGGTACAAAGAAACAAAGATATCCTTCCAAACATTTGTTCATTATCTCAGTTTTCCCATCATATTGAGGATGATAATATGAGCATGAGCTAGTTGAGTACCCAAATAAGAAAATAATTTCGTCCAAAAATTTCCAGTAAAAATGTGATCTCTGTCGCTTACAATAATCTTTGATTTTTCATGTAGTTTTTGAATTGTTTCGATAAATTCAATAGCAACTGTAATTGCTTTAAATGGATGAGATAATGCACAAAAGTGTGCATACTTGGTAAGTTTAACAATTACCACCATGATGACACTCTTTCCTTCACACTTAGGTAAACCTGTGATAAAATCCATTGAAGCCTCCTCTCAACATTGACTTGGAATGGATAAAGGTTTTATAAGACTTGGGGTCTTAATTTGTTTTTACTTCCTTTTGCTAGCAAACCAAACATTCCGCCACAAAATTTTGAATATCAAATCTAAGGTCATCCCAAAAATATTATTTCTTCACCCTGTGGTAAGTTTTTATAAATCCCGAGTGTCCTCCTAAGGGAGAGGTGTGTAATTCCAAAATAATTTTTTGTTTTAGTTGGGAATACTTACAAAGATATAAGCGATCTTTGTACCATAAGGAATCATTTTTCCAACTAAATGTATCAGATGTACTAGGATCTTGCTACAACTTTTGAATGAGTGTCCATACTTCTTCGTCATTCTTCCATTCATCCCTTTCTTCGGTTATCCAATCTGGTTGGATAATATAAATGGAACAAAGCAATGATTCCACCTCTTCATCCTTTCTTGAGAGTGCATTTACAGCAACATTTAGCTCCCCTTTTTTGTAGATGATTTCAAATTCATAACCCAACATATTTGTGACACATTTTTATTGCTCTTCTGAAGATAGTCTTTGTTCCAAAAATTATTTAAGACTATCATGATCAGTTTTTACCTTGAAGTGTCTTCCCAGTAGGTAAGGTCACCATTTCTTTAGTGTATGTATATTTCCAACATTTCAAGTCTCATAAATAACTTTCTGTAAATACTTTCCTCTGATTGGACAGCTTTCAAAAGAAATGGGTCTTCATTCTTACTTTAAAACAACACCAAATCCATTTCATGAGGCATCACATTCCACAATAAAGGTTTTTGTGAAGTTTGGTGTAGCTAAGATCGGTGTTAGGCACATTGCCTCTTTAAGATGTTCAAAGGCTTTAGTTGCTTCAGGAGTCCATGAAAATGTATATTTCTTCAATAAGGTTGTTAGAGGTGCTTCTATTCTCCCATAATTCTTATCAAACTTGTGATAATACCCTGTTAACTCGAGAAATCCTCACAACTTCTTTATGGTTGTGGGGACTTTCCATTCCTTAATAGCTTTAATTTTGTTATGGTCTACCTTAACACCCTCCTGAGATATAATATGGCCCAAATATTCCACCTCTTGTACTCCAAAGAAACATTTGGAGGTTTTTGCATATAATTGTTTCTCCTCTAATAGTTTGAGCACCCTGTCAACATCTTGAACTCGATCCTTACAAGACTTGTTGTTGATTAGTATATCATCAAAAAATAATAACACAAATTTTCTAAGGAAGGGTTTGAAAATGGAATTCATCAACCCTTGAAATGTAGAAGGTGCATTGGTAAGGCCAAAAGGCATGACCAAAAATTCATAATGACCTGCATGAGTTTGAAATGTTGTTTTTAGAATATCTTCAGTCTTCATTCTATTTTGATGATATCCTGAACGAAGATCTAACTTCGTAAAATAAATTGCTCTATGTAATTCATCCAATAATTCATCAATCATAGTAATGGGAAATTTGTCTTTAACAGTGAGCTTATTGAGCTCCCTATAATCCAAACACATGCACCATGATCCATCCTTATTGTGCACCAATACTACTGGAGCAGAGAAAGAACTTTGACTAGGTTGAATTATACCAGCCTCTAACATTTCTGCAATCATACATTTAATTTCGCTCTTTTGGACATAAGGATATCTATAAGGCTTGATGTTTAGAGGAACACTTCCTGGAATCAAATGAATAGAATGATGATGATCACGAATAGGTGGGAGTTCTTTGAGAATTTTAAACACCTTGGAATGATTGTCCAATAATTTTGGAGATATGGATAAATAGATGATTTTGATGTTAGAACTTCTAGTGAGCATAATTGTGAAATTACGCCTCATTGTTCTTTCTTCAAAAGCTTTGTCATGAAATTAGAGCTTATTATCTTTCTCGAATTCCCTCTGATACCCCATAATTCAGCTTCCTTTCCTTTCAATTTTTTTTTTTTCAAGAAAAGTTCTTGAAAATTAAAATCTATTGTCCCCAAATATTATAACCATTGTACTCGAATAAAAACATCAACACCTCCCATTGGAATGGAAAGCATTCGAATGGAAAGCATAGGAATATTCAATACATATTCCCCCATGGTTAGCTTGATATTATGGAATTTTCCAGAGCAATTTATAATTCCTCCATTTTCAACCATCACTTGACACTTTGGTATTAGGTATAGGAATCAATTCAATTCCTTGACTACCTTACAATGAATAAAATTATGGGTACTACCCGAATAAATCAACACTATTACCTTTTTCTTATTGATATGTCCTTCTATATTGAGAGTTTGAGGAGTGGTAATTCCTTCCAATTCATTACATGATATGGTCGGACTCATTTCTTCTTTCTCTAGGGTTGGTTCCTGGTGTATATCCTCTTCTTTTGAAGTTTATTTTTAATTTTCTTCCTCCTCTTCACAATCTATATAAAATAATTTCTTCTTAGCACAATTATGACCTTTAGTGTATTTTCTATCACAACTGTTGAAAATCCCTTTTTCTCTTTTTTCTTCCAATTTTTGTGGTGTCAACCTTGTAGGTTGTGGAAGTCTAGGAGTAGCAACACTTCCATATTTATAGATGCGAGTGGTTGGCTTCCTTGTTGCCATAATTTTACATTCAATTTTTCTTGCCAACCTGAATGCCTTCTCCAATGAATCAAGTTCCCAAAGTCGAACCTTATGTTGGATGTTATCCTTTAACGTCCCTACGAAGACATCATTTCCATGTTCCCCTAGAATATCAGCTACCCATATATTCAATTTTTGGAAGTCCTCAATGTGCTCCACGACTGAACCCTTTTGTTTGATATTTATAAATTGGATAAATAAGGTGTTGCTCTTTGTATCCTCATAATGTGCCATCATTTCCTCCATAAAAATTGACCAAGTGATAATTTTTTTACAGGATAAAATCCATCGATACCATACAAATGTATTTTGTTCTAAATATTTAGTTGCAATGTGTACCTTTTGTGTGTTTTGCACATTATTGAGATCAAAATATTGCTCCATATGTAGTATCCATGTTATGAGATCCTTTCCATCAAACTTCCTCATATTGATTTTTGGAATATGGCTAGTCTTAAATCCAACATTAGAGTTTATGAAATCATGATTAACATTTATTTTTTTCTCATCATGAGTTTCCTCTACTATATTTTCGCCATTAGGAATAATTTCTTGTATCAACTTCGTCAAACCTTCCTTCAAACCTTCCATGTTTGCTTTTAGATCATTCTTCATGTATTCCATGTTGTATTTAATTTTTTCTTCCATGTATTCCATTCCATTCTTCAAACCATCCATCTTAGCTTCCACGCCTTTCTTCAAAACTTCCATTTCAATTTTTTTTTTTTTTTGCTCTTTGCGAGAGCGAAAGTTGTTGCACTTGCTCTTGTAATTTTGATATATCATGTTGCACTTATTCCTCTTCATGAGTCATAGTAGAGCCTTCTAAGGGATTAATGGGTGTTTAATTCCTTTTAAGTGGCATTTTAGAACCCAATACTGATATCTATGCTTCAATATGCCATTGGAATCACTTCAAACTAATTTTTAAAACAAGACTTATGCAATTTTGAAAACAAATACACACATTTTTCTTACTTTTGAGGAGCTTGATATTGAAACTAATGTATCTAAATAATTTTGGATCCCCGATATTCTATCTTCAGCCCTTTAGTAGCCCTCTAAATCTTCTTTCCAATGCCACAAGTCTGACTTGATTTTGATTCTTCAAAGAAAATTTATGCCCAATCTCCCACAATAGCCTAATTATGGAATGGTTCAGTAGAGTGAACTTGTACGATGTGCCACGTGTCATTGTTTCATCCTTCAGCTCTGAAATTGATACACAAAAAACTACAGTCTATTTAATTTCAGCCACTTTTTACAAATTCCAATTCGATGCTCAGAGAGAGAGTTATGATGATTTTCCCAAGGTCACCTCTTTGAGATGAAATTCGGAAGCCTGCAAATACCCTAATTTCCACAGGTTGTATCTCCAAAAATGTTATGAACCAAGATCTAAAATTTTTACACGATGTTCATCAGGATTTATTTGCAAATATTTTTTTTTTAGCTTTTGAACCTTCGTTGAAAAAAATTTATAGATAAAATTCCACGATGGCCTGTTTGAAGCAGTGAAACCTTAGAATCCAAAGCTCTGATACCAAATGTTATTAAAAAATCTCACAAAACAGAAGAAAAGAGAGATAAACGACTTATAAATCATCCACTTCAAGGGGAAATCCTCCTTTACATTATATAAATGAACAATTCTTGGATGATAAAAATGAAAAAATCTCCTTTCTATATATAGGATTCCATGGGGTCACAATATAATCCTATCCGACCTAACAATAATAATGTATGGGCATAGAAATAATAATAGTGGATTTTTATGGGGCACAATAATAACAATATGGGGCCTACAGGGGTACAAAAATAACAATAAGGGGGCTACACTAACAACAATAAGGGACTACACTAGTAAATAGGGACCTAACATTTCCTATGGTGTCAGGTTTTATTAATCATCTTCAAAATAATTTTTCACGGGCTCTATAGGATTTGATAGAGGTTATAGGATTTTAATTATACTATTTTCATGCTTGATTGAAAGTTTTCTTTCTCTGAAGGCTCCTTTGAAGAGGAGAGAGAATCCAAACTATTTCCAAATCTAGGGATATGGACAAGATATGAGGTACCTTGAGGACTCAAATTTATTTTTCTTTGGGGGACTATTCCTGAATCGTCTTTCTCTTTTTTAGAAGGGCGTGCTTCATAAGATTCCTTGTTATTCATCGTTTCATCCCTAATAAGGTTTGCATATTCATGACATTGTATGCATTTAAAGGGGACATGTTCATAATCTAGAGACTACTTAATTTTGAGATTTTGACTTGTTAAAATTATTATCTAGCGTTATCTTACATAGATTCTCTAGCCACATGCTCTGTCTCTTCGGCTCCACTGAAATTTGACACATAAAGGAGTAATTCCTATTGTCGCAGCTTCTCATGCATTTTCTTCAACTAGGGTTCAATGGCCTTCAATGTGTAGCTGTCCGCACCCTCATTACATGACCCAAATAGAATGGTTAGTGCATAGTTTCATATTCTTGAATTCATAAAGTAATGATAAGAAATTATTTCAAATAATATGCAATACACTGGAAATTTACCTTAACAAGTTTGAGCTAACTGTAATAATGATAATTAGCTAAGAAACTACTTAATGCAATCAAGAAACCAACAAAGGTGAATCGGTTTAAAAGCTTGTAGTATTGTAGAGATTTTGTGTTTTTGCACTACTACTATACACCATTGAACATGCAAGATCAACTTCAAAGAATGAATTATTTTATTTTTAATATTTTAATATTAAAACATAATCCATATTTTTTTTTGGTATAACAGTTTTATGCTTAAATTATTGATAATATTTTAATTGTAGATAATGTGTACCACCACTATTTGATTGATTCTCTTTACATGAAGCTTTGCACATAGTGAAAATATCTAGCCACTGACATTGGAAGTTGGTATTAATTGATAAATAGGTTCAACTGACATATACGATATCGTTGGTATTTTCTTAATTATAAATAATCTCCGTTAGTATTATCTTCATATTTCCAAAGATCTCTTTGTTTATGCTTTTGTGAAAAAGTGTGCAGGAATTCCATTGTGCGGAGAAATTTTTTTTGTGCAGATCTCCGCACTTCACACTAAAATACTTTATTGCTAATATTACTGGTAATATTTTAGTTATAAATAATGCATATGTTTTTATTATCTTTTCAATTTATTTTAGTTATAAATAAAAAATTCATTGTTTGGATCTGTGTACTCTGCCCTAAAGGTTTCTATTGCTAATATTTAAGTATTAAATAATCCAATTCTCGCATCGTTGAACATAAGCTTTGTTTGTGCTTATGTTTATGAAATTAGGCAAAGTAAGGTTCCAAGCTTTTATTATGTAGATGTTCATAGTCTCCACCAAATATTTTGTTTAAGCGCAGAGAACGAGTGCAAAAAAGTTAAAAGCTAATATACAATGCCACACAAATAGTTTATATCAAATATACAATATCAATTTTCATTCATTAAATTTAATTTCACATATATGCTTCTACGCTAAGGACTATGTACCCTATTTTTTCCTACAATCGTAGCTTCTCGTGTATTTTCTTCAAGCGGGATTTGGCGGTCTTTGATGATATTTCTTTGCATATCGTAGCCCCATGGTATTGTTCTCCAGGGGACCATCCCTAGTTTTACCTACGGTCGTAGCTTCTCATGCATTCTCTTCAAGCGAGAGTCGACGAAATATAATGATGTTTTGTTTCATATCATAGCCCCATGGAAACGTTCTCCATGGGGTCATCTCCCAATTCCAATCATTTGAGATCCCCATCGTAATTTTCGTTATAGTTTTGCACACATATATTCCACTAATGCTCATTCTCGAATAAATAAAATGGTATACTAGCCATGGGAGACAGTGGTTGCCACATAAATGTCTTACTACATGCAGTTATAATTAATATATTTTATATGGAAAAAATACAAGTGTGTTAAATTCTGGCAAGAACCGAAGTCGGTTATTCCATACGCTTTCTGCCTCAATAGTCAATTGAATAAAGGTTGTGCGTGGTGTGAACAAAATTCTATACAAAAATTCATTTCATTGAAAAAAAGTTTTGTTTATCGTTATGTTTATGAAATTAGGTAGATGTGCCTAAGTGTGGATAAATTTCATTGTGTGGAGGAAGTTTTCAAGCTCTAATTGTGTGGTTTTATGCACCCTGTATTGAAGGATTTTATTGATAATATTTTATTATTAAAACATAATCCATATTTTCTATTTGGAATAACATTGTTTATACTTATATTATTGATAATATTTTAATTGTAAATAATGCATACCACCACAATTTAATTGATTCTACTTACATGAATATTTCCACACATTAAAAATATCTAGCCACTTCCACACTAACATTGGAAGTTGTTGTTAATTGATAAATAGGTTCAAATGACATATACAATTTTATTGGTAGTATTTTAATTGTAAATAATTCTTATTTTCGCATTTCTGAATATAATTTTTTTATGCTCTTGTGCAGAAGTGAGGAATATCATTATATGGAGAAAGCTTTTTTGTGTGGATATCCACACTTCACACTAAGAGTTTTTATTGCTAATGTTATTGGTAATATCGTAGTTATAAATAATTAATATATTTGTATTCTATTTTCACATTATTTTAGTTATGAATAAAGTATTCATTTTGTGGATCTCTGTACTATGCACTAAAAGCTTCTATTGCTAATATTTTAGTATTAAATAATCCATAGTTGTTGTTAGCAAGTATAATTTTTGAATCATTGAATATAAGTTGTGTTTGTGATTATGTTTATGAAGTTAGACAAAGGAAGCTTTTAAATTTTCATTATGTGAATGTTCATGGTTTGAACCAAATGCTTGGTTTGAGTGTGGAGACCGAGTGGGGAAAAGTTCAAAGTTAATATACCATACCACAAAATAATTGTGGCTCAATTGCTAAGATATCTTTGTATTGTGAATGAGCATCATTTTGTTTGCATATCACCCCTGTAGTATTTTTATTTAATGATAATTCCATGCTTTTCTTTTCTTAGCATTGTTCTACTTATTGATATTCATTCTCTATCTGCATACAACCATGAATAGAATAATATTTTAAATCCTTGTTTCATTATACATGCAACAGTGTAACTAACCATTCAAACCCAAAGAATTAGTAGTACATATAGATAGTAGAAACGATAAGGGCTTGTGTTACCCTGCAAAAATTTATGCATTATGAACTTTTGCTCATATTATATAAAATATATAAAATCTCTAAAATGTAAAAACGTAAACATAGGTACGAATTAATAATAAATAATGCATATTTCCATAGTCAATTTGCATAGATTTGTGAATATAATTCATCATTAAATAATTTTTATTTTTTTTATAAAGGTTATTTAATTTAGTTTATATCTATGATTTTTAGATTTATAGTTTTAAGTAGGGCATTCCTTGTGTAGAGGTTTTACTGTGCGAAAAAACCTGTTCTACACAATGAAAATTTTCATTGTAACCTTTGTACAATGACATCTATGTACAAGGAACAAAGCAGTAAAGACTTTTCTTATCAATTGATTAAAAAGTTTAAAATAACAAATAAATAGCAAATGAAGCTAATTAATTGATTAAAAGTTGTAATGGTAGAATCAAATCTTGTCTCAGATGACTTGCAATTAGTAATTGTATTCTTAAGATATTTGTCTTAGATCAAAAACTATTGTTAATGTTAATTTTCATTTTAATCAATAAATTAGTATCATATATAAAATAAAGTCTCAAAGCATGTGTTCAAACACAAATAAAAAACGTTATAAATTGGTAGAGTAAAATGGTTTTAAATGGAAAAGAGTTTTTGTATTTCAATTTGTAAATAGTGAATAGTTCAAAGCATGTTAGATTCAAGACATAGGCATTAAAAAACAAAATCTCATCAGGATCAAAACTAACTTAAATTAAGTTATATCTATGATTTTTGGGTTTATATTTTTTTAAAGTATGGTATTCCTTGTGCAGAGCTTTCATTGTGTGTAAGAAGCTTTCTTTGTGCAACGAAAATTTTCAGTGTAACCTCTACACAATGACAACTCTATACATGGAACTAGGAACTAAATTCTTTTCTTATCAATTGATTAAAAGTTTTAAATAAAATAGAATTAGCAAACAAAATTCAACGTGATCAGAACTGTAGTATTGAGAGTTATTTCATTGTATGCAGAAAGGGTGTGTCATAAACATAATTAATTAATTAGTAGGCAAAGGTATTATTAAAAAGAGATTTGATTGTGGAGAATGTGGTAGTGCGGATAAACTACAATGAAAATTTTCTCTGGATTTTCGTATTCCACGAAATGAAATCTATGTAATTCAAAAGACATCATGACAATGTTCTATTATTAAGAGATATATGTCTAAGATGTAAAATCATTTTCAAATGTTCAATTTCGTTTAAAGAAACAACACAACGCTTAATATACTTGAAAATTTGAAAGCATATATTTGGAAATTTATAGAAAAAAAATATTGTAACATTGAAACAAAATTAGATTCAATAAGAATTGTATTCAAAATAAAATTTCAATAATTGTAGCCATAATTCAGATATGTACGACATTATATTCAAAAGATAGTCTTAAAAGATAAAATTTCTTAACGGAGTTAGAATTGTGCAAACGAAACTATAAAGTAAATCCATTTGTTGTAGCGGGAATTGGGGTTTTTCTTCCTTGAAAGGAATATGCAACCAGAAAAAGAAAAAAAAAATCTGTATATAGTATTTAGCAAAGATCAATATAACATACTCAACAAAGTTAAATTCTCTTGTATTAGCTAACAAAAAATTGAATGTTGAACAACAACAATGTAAACTGTGAAACGAGAACTGTAAACTCAAAACAAGAACTCTAGCCAAAAAACGAAAAAGAAACATGAAAAACAACACGAAAACTAAAAGTGTTGATGTTGGAATAACACATTTTTTTTCAGGGTAATTTTTTAAAAATGACAGTAAAATCCAATAAAACCATTTTTTTTTTTGCGAAAAACACCCTAGAAAAAAGGTGGTGTTAATGTTGGAATAACATCATTTTTTTAGGTAAATTTTCAACTTTTTAAAGTATGGCATTAAGGATAAAATATCATAGCTCTAAAAAATTTTAAAATTCCAACGATTTTCAAGCATGAAATTAAGTTAAATATCACGTCCCTGAAAAGCCTTAAAATTCCAACAATTTTCAACCATGGTGTTAAAGATAAAATACTTATAACTATTTTCAACCATAACATTAAAGATAAAATATCATGACTCAAAAAAACCTTAAAATTTTGACAATTTTTCAACCATGGAATTAAAATCAAATATTGTGACTACAAAAAACCTCAAGTTTTCAACATATTTCATCCATGGCATTATGAAAAAACCTATGACTCCAAAATGAATACATGAATCAAAGAGTCATTATACCAAGATTAATTTCTTTTTTAAATGCTAAAACTAAAACGACTTTAAAATCTTTGCCTAAGACAATTGACACATTGCAACAAAAATTTAAAAATCAACTATCGAATTGATGTGTAGTGTAGGCAAATTCAACCCATTGTAGTGAAAACTTAAAGACCAACCACGAAATTCATACATCTTGGGGGTGGACTCAATCAATTATAACGAAAACTTTAAAATCAACTATCAAATTGACACATAATGGAATTGGGTTGCTAGCCGAGGATCAACACAGGCCCAACAAAAAAATAAAATAAAATAAAATAATAAATAAATATTTAAATAAATAAAAATAAAAATACAAAAGAAAAAAAAATTAAATATTGAAAAAAACAAAACACAAAAAGTTAAAAAAATAGTATCAAGTAAATAAAAATATATATTAAAACATAAACAAAAATTAAAAATAATAACAACTAAATAAAAACATATATTAAAACATTAAAAAAAATTAAAATATGACAAAAAAAAAACCAAATAAAAATAAATAAATAAAAAATTATAAAAAAAAAACCTTAATTTAAGATAAAAAATTAAAAGATTAACCCAAAAACAAAAAAAATTATCAATATATATATATATATATATATATATATATATATATAAGATACGACTAAATTGAAATAAAAAAACATAAAAAATATATTAAAAATTAAAATTAAAATTAAACCTACTTTATAAATTAAAAAAAACATTAAAAAATACAAGATTTTCAATAAAAAAACATTAAAATTAAATTAAATAAAAAAACGTAAACATAAAAAAATAAAAAAACATAAAAAAATAATAAAATAATAAAATTAAATTAAAAAAAAAAATTATGGCCAAATGGGCCCAGGGCGAGGGAGAGACGATTCTCAGAACTGTCCCTCCCCCACCCTGAGCCCATTTGGCTACGGGGATGGGCGACCACCCCGCCCATCCCTGCGGCCAAATGGGCCTAGGGCAGGTGAGGCTCAATCCTCATAATTAGCCCCCCCCCAACCTGGCCTCGTGGGGTCATATTTTTTTTTAATATATATATATATATATATATAGTACAAGCATATTATATTGCTAGTTGAAACTTGGGAGTATGAAGAATCTAAGGTCCCTAACATAAATGGCTTTATACTATGGTCAATCTGGAACAAGCGATCCTATTGTAGAGGCATTATGTGTATAGCTTGTTACATTAGGAAGAACATCTCCCCCCATGCTAGGATTTATAAAAAGGACCCTTACAACCAATATATTTGGATAGATATTACTGACATTAATGATAAAAATCCTACATAGAAATTTTTTATTTTTCCCCTATCAATTCTAACTTCTATAAGAAAAACAATTTAGATAAAAATGGTCCTTACAATGGTTTAGAGAATGATATTTCTAGCCTAAGGAATGAAGGTAATATCCTCTTAATGGGTGACTTTAATGCTTGAACTTCAAGCAACCAAGTTAGTCTTCTAAGAAATTATTCCAACCCTAATCCTCTTTGGTGAAAAGAAGACCTTACTCTAGCTAGTCGGTACAGAAGAAGCTCTGAGGATCTAGGGGAAAAATTGTTTTGTTCTGAGCTATTCAAGCTCTGCAGTGCTCAAGATCACATAATTTGCAACGGTCTAAAGAAGTAGCCCAATTCTAGCCAGATGACATGTATCCATGGGCTTGGTAGCAGCGTAGACTATGTTATTTCCGATATCCCTTTATATAACGAAATAATAATTGTTTACATCTTAAACGACCATGAGCCTGACTCAGATCATAGACCTTTAATTGTAACTCTCAATTTTGTCATGCATAGAGATCCCATAGAAGATAATCCTTATAGCCAAAAGAACTTAATATTTGATAGAAATAAAAATTATCTTTTTCTAAATGAATTAAAAATTAATTTTCTTCCTTTATCTAGTATAGACAACATAGAAGACCTCTATCAAAATTTTACTACAACCCTCTCATATTCTATTAACAAGTTCTCAATTGAAGTTTCAAGTAATAAAAGAAATAGCAAAACCAACCCTTGGTATGATAAAGATTGTAAAAGTGCGAGGAGAGAAATTAAGGAAGTTGTTGATGAGTCTCTTAAAATTGGCAAGATAAAAATATACAAATCCCTAACTAAAAGGAAAAAAATGCAGTATATTCATAAAAGACAATAAAATCTCTTACACCTTTCTAAGATAGCTCCTAAGAATTTTGGAGGCATATTCTAACTAATAAAACTAAAGATAATAATAAAACTGATTTACACGACTGGAATTCATATCCTAAAAATATTTATGAATCTCCAAATGTCGTAGATAACTTTGAAACCATGCTCACAATGGAAGAATTTTTCTCATTAGAAAACATAGATTTTGGGGTTAAGCGTCTGGAAAATGGGAAATTTAAGGACATTGAAGGTTACCAGGCTGAAATCTTAAAAATTGGAGGTCTTGTCCTCATCCCTCACATCCACAAGCTTTTCAATCAAGCGGTCAAGCAAGGGTTCCCTAAACCTTGGACATAGTGTCTCATTATTCCTATTTTTAAAAGTGAGGATACAAATAACCCCTCTAATTATCAGAGAATTATGATTATCCCTCTCTTAGCCTAGTTATATGGTATTATTTTGGAAAATAAGATTAGTATATGGCTTGAAAGTGAAGGTAAGCGGGCTAAAGGCCAGGCGGGTTTTAGAAGGCATAACTCAACAACGAACCACCTTGTTACGCTTAGGATCATCGTGGAGGAATGTCGTAATGATAAATCCAATCTCTTTTGTTGCTTTGTGGACTTTAGAAAGGCTTTCGATATAGTACCTAGAAATAACTTATGGAATAGATTAGAAGCACTAAAGGTTCCTTTCGAGTTGAGATTTGTTACTATAAGGTTATACGAGAATGTAATTGCCAAGTTTAAGAGCAATGAGGGGTGGTCGAAAGATATTAAGTGTAATATCGGAGTTAAACAAGGCTACCCCCTCTCTCCTAGCCTATTTGGAATTTACATCGACAAGCTAGAAGGTTGTTTAGAGGAAGCAGGTTGTGCTGGCATGATCTTAGCTGGAATAATCATCATCCTTCTTATCTATGTTGATGATATTGTTCTTCTAGCAAGGTTCCATTCTGATCTTGATAAGAAACTAAGACTTGTTAAGGATTTATGCTCTACCATGGGTATGATTGTTAACACTGACAAAACAAAAGTTATGATTATCAAATCCAAGAAGGACACTTACGCTAATTTTGTGTATGACAATATAAACTTGGAGGAAGTGTCTTCTTACAAGTACCTATGAATTCATATTCATCACAAGCTCAACTAGAACTATATCACTGAGAAAAGGATTAATGGAGGGTGGAAAACTTATTTTGGTCTTGAAAATAATTGTAAATCAACAAACCTTGTGATGTGGGATAAAAAGAAGCTCTTCTTTGAAACTTTAGTCACTCCTGTTATCTTGTATGGATGTGAGGTTTGGGGTTGCAGCATCTTTAGAGAATCCTGGAGAAATATTGAGGAAATATAGAAGCGTTTTATAACATATAACCTCAAAATTAAAAGCAATACACCCTATCATATTCTCCTTATAGAAGTGGGTCTTTCCCCTGTCAAGAGCCTAGCTATGAATAGGCTCCTGTTGTACAAGCACAAAATCAATAACATGAGAGACCATACACTTCCTAATCTAGCTTTAAATTCCATTCAAAGCCACCTAAGGCTCAAATGAGGTTGGTATAAAGATACGAGGGCTTGGTTAAACCATTGGGAGATCGACGAAAATGTTGCATTGCAAAATATTAAAAACATTAAAAATAATGTTACTTATAAGTTTAAAGAGAAAATGTGGTGTGAGAAATATTTGGAGGCTAAAAGAAAATTAAGATATTATAAGGAGGTCATCAACCCTACTCTAAAATATCAAAAGTATCTCTCTGTTTTAAATAGCTCAAATAAAAAAATGAATATAGGCAAGATAAGAACAAACTCTCATGAGCTTCATAGTGAAACAGGCCGTTCGACAGTTCCTAAAACACCATGGGTATAAAGGATCTGCCATCTCTGCGAGAATACGAACATTGAGGATGAAAATCACTTCCTCTTAGACTGCCCTGCATACACCCACATTAGATATCAGTTTCATAATTTTTGTTGCAATACCAACCTTCCTAGCCATTTAACAAGTCAAAATTATAGTGAGCTCGGGACACTTCTCGCCAAGCTCTTTCAGCATAGGAGTACAATTTTAAAGAAAACTAAACATTTTGTTTCTTTACATCCTATGGACCAAAGTTTGGTCTCAGTGGACGTTAACCATCATCATCATCATCATCATCATATTTTTTCTTAATTTTTTAAATTGTTTTTTATTATTTTTTAATGTTTTATGCTTATTTTGTTTGTTTAATTTTTATTTTTATTTTAATGTTTTTTTTGGTTTTTTTTTTTTAATTTAATTATTAATTAATTTTTTATGTGTTTTTTTTTAATGATTCTTTTTTCAATTTAAATTTGTTAATGTTTTTTTTTTTAAGTTTTAAAAAAATGGTTTCAATGTTTTTTTTTAAAATGTTTTTCTTAATATTTTTAGAATATATGCTTCTGTGATCCATATAAAATTGTAAAATCTCTTTCGGTAATAATCACATATAATGGAACGTTGTCGACGCGTTTCGAACCAACCAGTGTGGTTCATCATCAGGACCTAGTCCTGATGATGAACCACAGTTAAACGCGTCTTTAATGTTATATGTGTTTTTCTTAATGTTTTTTTAATGATTTTATTAATTTTAATTTTTAATGTTTTTTCTCTTTCTTTTAAATTTAATCACATTTTTTTTATGTTTTATGTTTCATTTTTTAAGCTTTTTTATTTTACTTTATTTTTTATTTTTATTTTTAATTGTATGTTTTATTTTATTTTATTTTATCATTTTTTAATTAAAATTCAGAAAAAATATCATTAAATTTCTTATTTTTCCAATTTTTTATTCATTTTTTTCATAATTTTTATTTATTTAACATGTCATTTTAAGCGAAAAGATCATGAAATACCCATTTTTTTTAATTATCTATATATAAAAAATGTATATTTTTTGTCCACTATTTAAAATTATTATTTTTTAGTGACAATTATTTTATGTGTATTGAAGTATTAATTAACTATATAGAAATATATAAAAAAATCCTAACCTCAAAATATTAATGTTATTATTTATTTATTTTTGCGAAAAAAAAAGAAAAAAAAATCATTATAAAAAAACATTGCAAAGAAAAACAAAAATCACATGTTTATAAAACCCTTGAAAAACAACATGTTAGGATGAAAAACAAGAAGAGGAATAAGATAACTTAAAAAAGTGGCTAAATAATCAACACTTGAAAAGAAAATTGTGCATACTTATGACAAGAAAATTTAAAGTGTCAAAAATATGCCTTAATTTTTTTTTTTGATGTTTTTCAAAATCTGCATTCACCAACATTTAAAACAATTGTCCACAATTAATACATTATAAAATTTAAAGTGTCAAAAATAAGCCTTATAAAAGAAGTGGTTGATGCTGCATCAACATTTTTAAAAATCAACATGAAAATCACCAACATTTTAAAACAATTGTTCATATTTTTTACATAAGAACTTTTAAAGTATAAAAAATATGCTAAAAAAAGGTGTATTTTGAATCAACACTTTTCAAAATGAGATGATTTTTTGCTACCTCAAAAAATAGGTACTTGGTATAGTTATCGTTTGATAGTTTACATTGTTCAATTTGAAAACACTCACACTATGCAAAATTGTTTGTCGTGACAATGTTTCTATTAGATGTATTACGAGTTCATGACTCGTTGAAGAAACATGTTCGACGTATTTTTAATTTAATCCCTGTCGGGGCCAATTGTAACTTCCATTTACACATTTTTAGTGAAAATCTATTTTTCAATTTCCCTAGTTTCTTCTTGTACCTCAACAACAAACTCGACATTCTTCTTATTGGCCTTAGAAAAAATAATTTTCCATGTGTTAATGTGTTCTGAAATAAAATTAGTGACGATATCAAAATTTGTTTCCATTTTTTGTTTTCCTGCTCCAATTTAGTTTGTAACATGTTTTTTGAATTTAATTCAGAACCTAGCAAGATGCACGGATTGTCTAAGAATTTTATAATATCTATTTCCCTTAAATAGAAATAATTTTTCCTATTGCATAGGTCACTACAGGAAATATTGATATACTTAAATTATATTAATCCTTTCTGCCCATCCATCTTCTGATTGCTTCATTCAATCAAAATCTAGTAGTTGTTGGTTTCACTTTTCGATATCAGAGAGTAGTTATAGCCTCTAGCTAAAAGTAACTTATTCATTATTAACAAATTTCCTGTCTTCCTCAAGATTAGTGTTAAACAAGTTCATAAATATTTCCATTTTCTATTGCAAATACGTGAAATTGAAAATTTCTTTCCATGCATCATAAACAATTTCTAATCTTTTGCATGTGTTGTCGAGGGTAATTGTCTTCAACGCATTAAGTAGATTCACAAATTTGTTAAATGTTTGCAGTGTTGTAGTAGCAAAACTTGACAATGAAGGTGATTGTATTTTCAGTGGAGTCATTAATAGAGGAACTGGATTTACAATGTCTATTAGTCCTTTTAATTTCCTTTTCAGTGTGTGATTTTCTATAAGCAGGTTGGTAGCACACTAAGTAATTGCATCATTGGTACATTGATGCAACAACATGAGCCCCATCATGTCAATGTCAGACAAATCAATATCCACTTGTTTTTGATGAATAATATTTTTATTTTCAACTTTTAACTTTTAAACTCTTAACTTTTTGTTGCCTTTGTCACATGAAATTCATAAAAAATATTGTCTTTTTCTACAATTTTCTCAATTATCTTTTGATTCTCTGCTAAACAAGTAGCAACCCAATTAGGTGGTACACTACTATGAATTTCCACATAAATGTCTCGTTGAATGCTTTCTCTATTTACAACACTTTTGGTCATGGTTGATTGAACTGTATGCATTTGGTATGGAAATAATTTGAAAATATTATCTTGCTCATCTCGATGACTTGTTGACTCACCACTAACCAATTTTCCATAAACAAATTTTTTTTCTCTTACCTATACTTGTGGAAGAGGTTGCATTTTGTTTTTGTCTTTCTTCCATGTTAATGTTGGTTTCTTGAGCTCCTTTTTGGATTGTTGATATTTGATACTTGATTGTCTGCAAATTTTATATATTATGTGGCATGTAAACATATTTTGAATTAGACAAAGACTTATAGGAACTATTTGCTTTCACATTATGACATGAAAAAATTGTATTAGTTCTTTGTTCAGATGTAATTTAGATTATTAGGGAAAAGAAAATGCAAACACGAGAGGCAAAAGAGAAAGAAACAATAAAGTTGATAAAATGGAATGTGTGTTGCATGTGATAGATTTAATAAGATGTAATGACTAGTGCATGTGTTGAAACATTTTCTAGAGTTCCTATCGTCATAAAGTGTGAAATGAGAAAATAAAAAATCCCTAAAAAATTGTGCAAAAAAAATAAAAGTTCTGTAGAGAGAATTGTGAAAGAACCTGATTAATTGACAAAATGAATTGTTGAATTACATTGAATCTACCTAGTTGTGAGCCCGGGAAAGTATTCACTACTGCAAATTCATGTTTCTCTTTTTTTTTCCGTTGGTAGATTCAAATACCCCTTGGTTGATTGTATAAGTGCAAATATATTGTTTCATTTACCTATTACTTATATTCTCTTCCAATGTCACATAAATGTGAAATTTGTCACTTTAGTCCTAATTACCAGTTTTTGTTATTCTTTGTGTGGAAACTACCACATAGGACACTCTTAATATAATAACAATTGAAACTATCAAAGCCAATGTTTATGGGAATTAATGGAAATAAGTATCGATATTGCAAAACCATCTTGTCCACTTACTGTATATTTTTCTCTTGATTTAATATCATGGGAATATGTGTCATACAAATAGAAATTTGTGATACAATATAAGGTTTTTGTATATCTATGCTATGTTTTGAAAGTTTTTTTGATGTAGTTTTTGGTTTAAATTGTTCAAAACATGTCAGAAATTTCTTGGATTCGCAGTTTTGGGTTGAAATTTATGAACAATCTAACTTTCATACAAGTTTTCAAAATGGTTAAGTGCATATAACAATTAGCTTTCAAACTGCCAACAAAAATTGTAAACAATCGTAAATAAATATTCTATACAAATGTGTTGGGTTATTTCTATCACGAATTGATTTAGTAAGCTAGACCCCAACACTAAGTCGTTGACGATTCATTTTAATTTATACTATAATAGGAAGAATGTTGAAGGGAACTTGATTTACAAACACTCTGATGCGCGATTTTCAAGATCAAGGCACAAAGCTAATTTCCATAATATGTTCCAACTGGTTGCGTACATATTTCTCATGATTTTTTATAGATGTTTTTGTTTACTAAATCTCTTAATCATGACTTAATAGTCCAATTCCAACAGTTCTTACTACCATTTTTTCTTATCCGTTGTCGGATTCAGATCTGATTTATAGATTTATCGACACATTTAACACTTTTAATAAATAGAGATTGAAAATACCAAAGTGAAAGTTTACGATAGGTAGTAAAATAAACCTCAAAAATCAAAATTTATATCTTTTCTTACTTTTCTAACGGTTACCGCTTTAATTTTGTCGATATACATGATAGCAGGGATGTACGAAATAAAAAAATACAAGTTATTTGTGATCATATACATTATTGTACAGGTATTCGATACAACAATACATAAATATTGTGTAGAGACATGATCACTTAACATTAACACATTATGATTCCATGGATCTGGTAATGTTCTATAATTTTTTCCAATTATATCTAACTAATAATTGGATAAATAGAAATGGTTAATACTATGGCTAGCTCAGAAGAAAAGGCGTGAAAAATGCAAGATTGATCAACCGAAAAAATTCAAAAATAGTTTATATTTAATATTGTAATGAAGACCCTTCCCCGGATGTGGGTGACAATGAAAGAATGTATGAAAAAAATCTCTCCCATGCTCGAGATGATGAATATCTACCACACAGACCTTCACTTGAAGTGGATACACACTCTTGCAATAATTCGCATGATGTGACAGAGTTAAGGCATCATGAAGATACGCAACGCTAGCAACCTCCCCTCGGGGGTACCTCTCAGCTGCAATCATTTGAATGATCTCCCAGATGGGTATGACACTCTACCATAACTCGAAGTACATGCTTCCTCATGAAAATTGTTGCAGCATGCAACTATGAGAGAGTCATAATAATGCTCAGCATATTTTCATGTGCCACAGGCCTACAAAAGGGGAGGTCCTTCTGCACAAAAATACTCACATTTTTCTCCCCTTGACTTGTCTGTTTTAGTTTTAGCCCTCCTGCACACCCTGCCCGCCACGCAGCCTCACCCCAGATATGTGTTGCGCAAAATCCCTTCAACTGCACACCTCCTTGAATGTGCACCTCTCCTTGGCTCCCTTTTCCTTGCTAATTTCACCAGCCTATGTGCTCCCATCACTAAGCTCCCCCAGTTGCGCACCCTCCACCAGAGCACCTCCCTGTCTAATAGCACCATGTTGTGCACTCCCCGTATCTGGTCAGAGTCGCTCCTCCATACCTCTTAGCCCCCCATCTACCCACTGCTTCACCTGTCCATGGCTCCAAGACTACGCCAAAGAACAATCAGAGGAGGCCAGAGAGGTGTGTTCCCTGGACGGTACCAGCGAGGGCCCAATAACCGCTTGGAATCCTTTGAGGGCTCCTCTTCGGGTAGTCATGCCAGGGAGGCAACCTAGAGCTCTGTGCATGACCAGGAGGAGGAGGCCCTCACTCATGAAATGCAGAGAAGCAGAAGCGGACCAAGGAAATCCACCACTGCGCACCAAGAGCACCCCATGCCCTGTAAAACCGAGCCTCTTCTGGCACAGGAGGCAAAGGGGGAAGACACCGATGTTTGGATAATGGAATCGAAAGGCACCTAAATGCGAGTCCCAGATGTTGAGTACCTGGTTGCTCCCATCCTCTACACACATGCTTCCAGGCCTCCGTGTCGACCCATTGCTAAAGAGGAAGCCATTGCGGAGGAGTATGCATGTCGCATCGTGGAGAAATATCCAGATATCGAGGATGATGCAGAGGACCCATGACTGCATAGCAGCTCAACTCTTTTTAGTTTTTTGTTATGCCGGTTATTATCACAGAACCTTTACTTTCACTGGTGATATGGCACATTTTGTAATCTTTTGTTTGATTTTTTTTTAGGGTTGGTTTCCTCTAAGGAGGCAACCCCACACATGCGCAACTATGAAGGCAACAAAGGCTGGGATTAGTTAAGTGCAGCTTAACAACTCAACATGTAGCATATGTAATGTTTTATTTTCAAATTAATATAGTTTAGTCTCAATTACCAACAAAAAATATATATATATATTGTAATGAATACCCTTAATTAATTGTTTTATTAACACTAAATCATGATGTTAATCCTTAGCATATAGATTCCTCCACATAGTGGTTATTCATTAATATTTGAAGTTGTTATTAAGAAGTAGTGTGTAACAACCCCTGGTTGATTTTCCATGTAAACAAAATAAGACTGAGGTCATAGGTCAAGTATTCCAAGTTGAATGGTGGGAAAACATTCTAGTGGGAATTACTTGTGGTTTAATAATGGCTATGGAAATTGGCAAAGGAAAAGAGAAAATAAATGGAAATTAATTCAAGAACGAAAAGAAACTAGGAGAAAAGGAAGATGAAGAGAAACAAATATTTATGTAAGGGAGGTTAAAGAGAAAATGAAGGAAAATAAAAGAAAAAGAAAAAAGGAAAGGAGGAGACTAGACAACAATAAAAAAAAATCATCAGAGAAATAGTTCACAACTTTTGGTCATTACAACTTTGGCTGGTTCAATTTTGGTTCTTTTCTTCCTAATGGAATTATTGTCATTGATGGAAAAAGAGAAATAGGAGCAGAAAGGTATGCAATAACAATAATGTAGAAGAACAAAAAAGAAGAAGTAAAAGGTGATATGGCATGTTGAAAAAGGAGTAGCAGCAAATTCAAAGGAGCAGCAACAAGGAAAATGAACAACAAGAGAAAAATAGGAAAAGGAGCAACAAGAGAATCAAAGACAAAAGAGAAGTATCAAAGAACAAAAATGGTTGCACAGTTAATGTATGCACAAATGAGTAGGAGAAGCAATAAAGATAAGTATTCTAGCAAAGAATTTGCAACAAGGCATGTTTGATATGTAGAAACAAGAGTAAGGGTGATGGAAAAGGAGCATCAAAGTAAAAAGGAAAATGTTTTAGATTATGTTGCTGCAGGATGATGTTGATGCTTGTGTGAGAATGTTTGAAAAAATGTTGTAGTGATTAACTTTAAAGAAGATTTTAATGCAGAGATGCAAGGAAAGAAAAAAGTATGATCATTGTTGTGATGCAAGAAAAAGGCATGACTCCATGAAAACAAAGACAATACAAAGACATGGTGCAAGGTAAGAAAAGATGCAAGGAAAAGGCAAAGACATGGAAAAATATTGTGATGCAGGCTATTTGAATATGAATGCAAGATTGTGTTATTGCAAGTTATTTATTTATTTTATTGACACGAGGAATATGAATGCATGACATTTATATATGATGAAATGAATTTTGTGTATTTTAATATTCAAGAGTTCAAGTAGTTGTGAAGACACCTTTGGAATGCAAAGAGAATTTTTTTCATTTCATATTCGTTAGAGTGGAACACGAACAACCATCAAAGTTCATTTATAAATTCGTGCAAGGTTGGAGACCTGGTTGGTTAGAGTTTAGAGAGTTTGAGAGTTGATTGAGTTGTGATGCATTAGCTACTTGGAATATATAGAGCATAGATGTAGATATGCATAATTGTAGACCAAGTAAACCAGTATATTGTTGTTCATTTTGTATGAAGGGATTTTCGCCTCCTTTCAAGTTGTGGCTTGATAAATATCAGTTTGGATATTATTGAGGTATGAGGCTCCTATGGGTTGTACCCTACAAAAAACATATGGGAGTTGAAGCTTCATTGCATGTTGTAGCTTACATAAAATTGAGGTAGCAGCCTCCTGTAGGTTGGAGCCTACGAAAAATAAAACGTAATAAGGAGTAGGCTTTTTCCTTTCCATCACAATAATAAAAAAATCGTGGTTTTCTCCTTTATGGGTTTCCACTTATATATGATGTCCATATGTGCTTTATTTTATGTTGTGATGTTATGTTATGGTTTACTTATTACCTATTGTTCACATATTAAATCTGATGTTCATTATGTGTTAAATAGCTCATCTAAAAGTTCAGTTAATAAGTTTAAAGAAAATAAATTTAAAGTTTCGTGAATGTACTAGTTAAAACATAACTGATAGCATATGGACCCGGTGTATGGAAGCTTGTATGTTAAAGTTACTATAATGACTCTCCCTCTGCACAAGAAAAACAATGGAATGCTAATAAAAAATGTATTATGTATAAAATATTCATAATAAGGATCTTATATAGTAATAGACATAAATTCTGCAAAAGAAATCTAGGATAGATTGCAACTCGTGCATGAAAGAGAGACTATGGAAAAAGAAAAAAGAAAGAGAAAGAACGAAAAACCAATTTTCAACTAAATAAAACCTATGCATGAGTGCATGTAATTGACTCTCAAGAACAAAAGGCAGGTGAACATTAAGCTAGGCTTGACTCAGCATTGGAAGAAATAGATAGACTATACATTGAAAACAAAGAACTGAAGAAAATTGTGCAGATATGTGATGAGAGAGAACATGAGTACAAGGAAAAAATTGTTAATATGAAGACACAGCTTGAAGAGGCAAGGAAAATAGAAGAGGTGATGAATATTCAGCTAAACGAGAAAGGGTACAGTGTGAAAGATTAGAGTTTGAGATAATTTCAGCTAGAATAGAGGTACATGAAAATAAAAGGTTGTGTAAGCACCTAGAAGATGAGGTTGCTTCCTTCCATGAAGAACTCATAAAAGTGTAGTAGATCAAAGCCAACCATAAAGGATAATGAAGTAACTTTAAGAATACCTACATAAGAAGAATCCAATAGCAACATGAGATGTAAAGAAGAAAACAGAACCAAGAAACAACATCAAGAGCTCAAAGGGTTCATAACAATAAAGCCATTTGATCTTAGAGATGAACTAAGTAAATTTCGAAGATCTCATCCGAGAGTCTTTGTTCCTTTGAAAGATATCAAATGATTTTCATGTCATGAACCTGGACATGTTACAACAGAATGTAAGACAAAGAAAATCAAGTATAATCAACAGAAGATGCAGCAAACAAGAAGGCTCCCTCAAGCAAACAATCACAGAAAAGAGTCAACTACCAAGTACAAAAATCAAATTTATGGCTACTATCATTTGTGTAATGAATTTGGACATAAAGTTGTTGAATGCAAAGTGTATATAAAGAAAAACATGAATTCAAAAATAATTACACCATTTTCTCTATTTCTTGGCCACACAAGATGTTTTGTGTGTAATAATCTTAGCCACAAATCAAGTATTGTAAGCTTCCATATATTCTAAATATCTCTAAAGAAAAGATAAAATCAACTCCAAGAAGATCAAACGAAGAAAGAAATGCACATAAGAGAAGACAACCTACTAAATTGCGGAAGAGAAAGAATAAAGAACAACCAGTGACCTAGCTTGGTTTGAGGGGGGGTTACTCAAGGAAGAAAATAAGAAATCATAAGTGTTAGATCAATAGAACCTGAGGGGGAGAGAAACCTCAATATTGACAATAAAGCATTGAATATAGAGATGTGAAATAATTTTATACTCTAAAAAATATATTGAATAAAATATTGGATAATAAAGGAAGATTTAGTGGCTGGCATTGCCACTATATTATATCCAACTTGCAGGAAATAAAAACAAAATGACTCCCATGCAAATCTATCTCTAATGTCTTGGAAAGAATTTGAAACCAGTGATACATCTTCCATCAATTCAGAAATATCTCAAAATAATTCAAAAAAAAATCATTTTACAATGTGTTGGGCCAACATAATTAGAAGATTTGAAAGTTGTGTATAGTAGCTCCTTCACCAATCTAATAATGTTGAATATTTTTGTAAAGATAAAGAGGGCTCTACTCATAATGAATCTATAAAACGTGATGAAGTTGAAGGAACACATCTCCTAAATGCAAACAAAATCATCACAATTCTTTGGAAATAACTATGGCAAACATCACAACAAATGAAAGAGGAAGGTGTTGTACTTGAGGAGCACTATCTAGTTTCAAATAATTAAAGTCTTCTTCAAATGCAGTCTATATATATATATTTGAATTTCATCGCTCTGCACACAAGTATGATTCTATCACGACACCTGTTGGGAATATTGCTAGACTTATCACGACACCTGTTGGGAATATTGCTAGACAAAGGAGACCGTAGCAGGCACTTTCATTCACAAAGGAGAGAAGAGATGCAAGAACTTTTAGGTATTGGTTCAATGAATATCATTTGACTCCTCAGATGAGCAGTTATTTACTAAGAATAAACAAAAGTTTTTTTTACTTTTCTTCATGACATTGTTGATCGTACTCCTTGATGGAAAGAGTTTAGTAACTATGGTAGATCAGTGTGCATGGGCGTTGAGAAATATTGTTGGATAAGGAGAGGAGTTTAGAGACATTTTATTAGCATGATAACTCCTGCTTGCGATTAAGGGGCCAAAGTCTAAGGTTGTGGATGGAGTAGCGGTGAAATCGTTTGATATAATTAATATCAGCAAGTGTTTCTGAATATTGTGGAGTAGTTGAATACCATTAATGATTAATATGTATTGTGTTATATTTCTGAAGGATCATTATCATTAGAGACAACAACGCAGAGATAGGCCATGAATATGTTTCAGAAATTGCACAAGAGGGACATGCCAGAAAATTTTCAGAGATACAGGTAACGACGCAGAGATATGCCAGATTGGAAAAAAGGCATAATAATTATGTGGTTATATGGAAAGATTTCAAATACCAGAGGAAAGAGCAACCAGAAATAAGAGGTATGATGGTGGACAGGTGATAGAGTCGACAAAAGACGACAAAAACGAGCTAAAAGATGTCAGAGACGTTACACAATTTAAACGTTATGCAATAAATGCTATTGGATATTACATTCGTTGATACATTTCAGCAATGAATAAAGGTAATGCAATTTATTATGGTTTATTATATCAATATGCGAATTCCAACAATGATTCATTCGATCGAGCATTAATATTTATTGTCATTGCAACAATGTTAATATATGTATTCAACGTTATTTATTACTATGGCAGGAACATTAATATCTATTATTGTTGTAGCCGCATTAATATATTTATTTAATAATTATTATTTTTTTAAAGAAAAAATTGAACTTTCTATCGAGTATATGGAAGGTTACATAGTATATGCACATGGCATTCAAAGAACTGCATGTTATTTTTTTTTATGACAAAGGAAAAAAAAATGGAGTTGCCACTGTTTGGAAGAAAAAACCAATCCCCTCCAGCCCTTTCCAAAAGGATCATATAGATTGCAACTACTTTGGACCCCCAGATTTTCCTACTTGTAGGAAGAAACCGCCCTAAGACAGGGGTGTAATGTAGACCTGCTGATGTGAGCTTCTAAAAAAAAACACCTAGATGGTAAGCACCTTTTCAGATATATAGAGTTTTACTATCCAAAAAACAAAAAAAGAGACCCGCACCTTATCTCCCGGATCTCCTTTTAAGAGGAAAACAATCCAAAACACAAGTGGTGGGATTTTTAGAGTTTTAATTTAGTACTGTTGCAAGAGTATACATAAAAATGAAATAGAAATAGAGAGTTTTGTGACAGATTCCATACAAACAAAAAACAAAAAGATGTAACTGGATGTAGGATCTTATTAGCAAGCAAAAGGAGGTTGTTCCATGATTCGAACCAGCTCTCCGTCAAACTCCTTTGCTCCCCATATCTTGTTGAACACCCTCCTTAGAAAGGAGGTCTGCATCATTGTTTCGTTCCTTGTAAATGTGACAATCCGAGATTTGATTAAAACAAGATTTTAAGGCTACGACCTCATCTAATCAAGGAATCATAATATAGTTTAGGAATCTTTGTGTTCCATTAAACCATTTTATGATATTCATAGAGTCACCGAAGATCTGAGCTTCTCTTAGCTCAAAGGAGGATATCCAGCACATATGGAGATGGAGTGCTTTAAGTTCTGCAAAGTTGTTTGTGCCAGGCCCAAGTCCAACCGAATATTTGTACACTTTCCCTGAAGGGAGGTGAATGGTGAGCCCTGCTCCACCTCTGTGTTGTGGATCAGACGCCTTATCAAAATAAGCCCACGGGATGTCTCCCCTAATTTCTTCCATTTTAATGATTCAGACTTGCTAGGATTCCGAAGGAATGGGAATATATTCAAAGATAGAAACTCCTTCCACAAATAACAGGTTTATGGGGAACACGACGTCTTAGAAAATGGCTCAGTTCCTTGCTATCCAAGTTCCCCATGCTACAATAAGCGGAATGTTCCTCACCCTGTCATTTGGAGCTTCGTTTCACCATCTATGACATGCCTCTGAGATGGTTTGACCTTCCCATCTCTGAGGAATTTTAAGGAGCCTCAATGTTTCAGTCCAAAAACTGTTGTTGAAAGTACAAGAGAGAAAAAGGTGGTGCGAAGACTCCTAGCTAGATTTGCATAGAGTGCACCATCCTAGACCTATCTTTCCCCTTCATTGAAGAAATTCCCAGAAGGGAACTTTGTTCTGGAGAATGCACCAGAATAACAATTTTGAGTTCGCCGAACCATTTAGCTCCCACGAGGATTTATACCACCACTTCGGCTCCTTCCATCCCTGTTGTGACATTATCCATTTGTAGCCACATTTAGGGGTATACTGGCTCGAGGGGGAGTGAACCCACCTAAGCTCATCCGGTCTCTCCTGGAGTCAAGCATGTGTTCTGTGAAGCTCACTGATGTAGCCCTACCACTCCTCTTTCCACCTGTCATTCAGATGAAGGGCTTCTCATGACATCCATGCTTGTCTCCACATGGTTGATTGATCCATCTGATTTATATGGCTCAGAGTGCAGAAGCCTCGGAGGTCCAGATGCTCAATTATTTTTCTTGAAAGGGAAAAATTTCCATTACATCCCACCCATGGATCCCAACCTAGCCTTACCTGTCGACCATCCCCGACACGCCAAGCCAATCCCTGTTCAATAATCTTGATCGATGCCAGCATTGCTTTCCAGACGATTGATGCATTTTTCACTTTCTTTGAAGGGAGACTCATCCATTCGTCCAATGGCATCAGATCAATGTATTTTTTTTTCACTGTCGTCCATAAGTTCTCCAAAGTGATAAGTCTCCAACCTAGTTTTGCTGCCAGTGATAGGGCGAAAGAAGGGAGATCCTTGATTCCCCATCCTCCCCAGGCTTTTGGTTGCACTATTTTCTCCCATGCCACCCATGGAATTGCATGTTCTAACTTAGAGCCCGACCAGAGGAACTTGCTGCAGAGTTTGTTAATAGTAGAGAGGATACTTTTAAGAACCCAAGTTAGGGTTTCCCAATACACCGGAATGACCATAGCTATGGATTTGATCAGCACAAGCCTCCCAGCTTGGGAAAGCCATTTAAAGCTCTAGTGCTTCATCCTTGACTCAAATTTTGCCACAAGCTAGTGCCAGTCCTAGATTCGATATGAATTCGGCTTTAAATGGAAACCCAAATATTTGAAACTGTCTTGGAGGGATTTTACTTCAAAGGAAAACACTTCTGAGATTCAGTCCACTTCGGCTCGAGAGAGGCCTTCCATGGTAATGGAGGATTTCTGACTGTTGATGCTTAAATTGGTGGCCTTTAAGAAAAGTTCAAGCACCGCTTTGATCCTTCGAATATCTTCTATGATTCCATTACTAAATAGAAGGATATCATCGACAAAGAGTAGATGGGTAATGGAAAGGTTGACATCAACCTCAATACCTTTCACTTCTCCCTTTATTTTAGCATCATGAATCATCTGACTGAGTCCTTCCGCGACAAGGAGGAAGAGTAGAGGGGATAGTGGGAATCCATGGCGAAGGCCTCTTTGAATTTGAAAAAAGGGATTTGCATCTTCATTGATCAGGATGGAAATACTAGTGGTTCTGATACAACCCATCACCCAGTTGATGAAGTCAATCCTAAATCCCAAGTGAGTAAGGAGAAAACTAAGATACATCCAGCTGATTTTGCTGTATGCCTTGGAGAGGTCAAATTTTACAATGGCTCCTTTTTTGTGGCTTCTTTTCAAGCTATGAAGAGTTTCATGTGCCACCCCTAATGCCTCATGGATTTTCCTTCCATCTAGGAAACCAAATTGTTCCAACGAAATGTTTTTTGAGAGGAAAGGTTTGAGACGGGTTGCTATCACTTTTGAAATGATTTTATATATGCATGTATAGAGAGATATAGGTCTGAACTCATCAAAAGATCTTGGATCCTCCTTCTTGGGAATGAGGGCGAGGAAGTTTGAATTGAAAGGCTGATGGATGGTACCTGTGATCCTTGACTCTTCTACCACTGCTAGCAAGTCCTCTCCCAAAAATTTGAAAAAGTGTTGGAAGAATTCCACCGACCATCCATTCGACCCTAGGCTTTTATTCTTCTGCATTGCCTTGAGGATCCATTCCACCTCCTCTTTCGACACAGGCTCCATTATATTGTCATTCCCTTCTTTCTCAATATAACTAGGGAAAAACTGGGCCACCCTTATCACTTCAGCTATAGAAACCTCCGAGGGGGATTTGAACAGGGCTTTGAAATGCTTACATCCCAAGGATGATAAGTCCTCGAAGGATCTATCACTACTTCCTTCCTTCGTTTGCATCCCCCAGATAGTATTTATATTTTTCCTTCCTTTAGCATAGTTATGGAAAAATTTCGTGTTTTCATCCCTAGTTGCCAACCATATGGCCTTGCTTTTGAGCTGCCAACTTTCTTCAATTTCCAATAAGATTTTATTTCTTGAATTTTCAAGGCTTTTTACTGTGTCCCTCATTTCAATAGAGACATAACTTGCACCCTCAAGCCTCTCTAGAAATTCTAGTTCTTCATTTATCTTCCGCAAGTCTTCCTCCTCCCTGAGTTTTTTGGCCTTTGCCCATTCCAGAGTATCTTTTTTTATTCTCTTGAGGTTTTCCATAAATAGCAAACCCATATTGCCCTACCCATCTGACCCTCCCTTCCTACAGGTGGCGTGGAAAAAAAGGTTGTAAGACTCATCTTTGAGCCACGATGAGTTGGACTTGAATGACACCCCTGTTTTTTTATTTGGACCTTTAATCTCCAACAAGATGGGTAGGTGGTCAGAGATACCCCCTTCCCCAACCCAATGCCGAAAAACAGAGAATCGGGCTACCAGCTCTTCATGAAGCAGAAAATTATCCAGCTTCTTTGCCACACTATCTGCACCAATTCTTCTGTTCCTCCAAGTAGGCCTAGTTTTATTCGGTTTGCATCCACCAGGTGTGTGGATACCAACTTGTTGAGAAAAATTTAGTAAGAGGGTCTGCACAGGCAGAAGGGCCCCGGGATTCAGATAACCCCAAGGAGAAATTTAGGTCTCCTCCCAGAATGAGGTTTGGGTTTTTCATACAAGAATTTGAAAAGAGATTGTTCCAGAACTACACCCTATCCAGACAAGGGCAATACACATTGAGAAGCAGCAGTGGTTGACAAATTTCATTGGAATGGATCCATAGCTAAGACATTTTCAAAACCCCAAGAGGAGATATCCTTCAGTCTTCCATATTTTATTCCCATCGCCAAACCCCTTAACCTCCCTTGGGCGTCCAGAGCCCGGAAGGTCCACCCCGGGAAAATCCTACATAGAGCTCCAACCACTTCCTCCCCCATCCCCAAATTCTCATGTAACATAAGAATCTCTGGCTCGTAGGACTTCATTAGAGCCCTAAGTGCTAGTTTTTTGGGTTGACTAGCAAAACCCCTGCAATCGAAGGAAAGTAAGATCATCGATAACCCAGGGTGGGGGTCTGCACTGCTCTAAGCACCCCAGCTAAGGAAAGTTGCTTTCCAACCGCTATGTCAATTTTGGCCCTAAACTGGGCTTTGGAGAGGTTGGATTTCCTACCCCTTGATTTTCTAGGGCCCAAAGAAATAGTTTGAGGCCCCAAGCCTCCAATCACCTCCTCCTTCATGGACTTATTCACCAGGGATCGAAGATTATAAGGGCGTTTTTCAGGGATACAGGGCCGAGGAGGGGAAGACCCCTGGTCATGAATAGGGGGGGCATCCAGAGAGATATCAGGGATGGAAGTTATGATACTATCCAGGGACTTTATAACATCGTGAATTTGTAAAGATTCCATTTGTGTTGGCCTGCAAGGACCAGACCTTGAAATAGAGAAAACAGAAGAACACAAAGATGTGTAAGGGGAGGAGGAAGAGACGAGGATCGTACCCTCTTGAAGAGATGTTGTAAGCTCAACTTCAAGGGTGGGAGAGGAGACTCGAAGTTGCTTCGGATCTTGATCTATAGCTAAAGGATTGTTTTTCTTGACCAATAAGTCTATAGGGGCTTCTTCTGTCTGGGTGTTGCTTGCACCTTTGACCCCTTCCATTAGATCTTCCTCAGTTGCACTAAGCTCCTGAGATACCAGATCCCTTTTTAGCACTCGGTTTTCCCTCTTCATTTTCCTTCTCCTTCGATGTCCAAGTAGACAATCCTTCGCCAGGTGGCCATATTTATGGTATCGGTGGCAGCAAAAGGGCATATGTTCATAGTCCACCATCTGAGTGAACTCTAATTCCTTATATTTGCGACACATTTCTTCTGCTAGACCTTCTTTTGGATTAAGATTGAACAAAATTCTAGCTACACTCAGGTCCATTGTCTGTAGGAAAGGCCGATATGCTTTTAGGAACTGCCCAAGAGTGTTCCCTATCGACCTGAAAGCTGAATCCGTCTAGAAGGGAATCAGAAGCCCCAAACGTTTTACCCATAACATAATTTCTTCTACTTTTTCCCTCTGTGCATCAAACAGCGACGTCCACTTCCTTAATAAAATAGGTCTTTTCCCAAAATTCCAGTTATGCTCCATTACCCATTCTAGATGTTCCTTTTTTTTCGAATTTAATCATGAACCAGCCTCAAGCTAGTGTTTTAATTTCAATAGGACTCCCAGGGGCATCCACCTATGCTGAAGATGCCTAGTCTGAGATGTAATTGGCCGAGTATTTCCTTCCTCGAACCCTGCCTACTAGAATTGGTTATGCAGCTTCCATGACTTTGTCAATTCGGATATCCACGCAAAATACACTACATGGGCTCTCCTCCTTTCTAATCAACTTGGTCTTCTTTCTCTTATTTCCTGCAACCCCACTCCTTCCTCCTTCCTCACCTTCCAACGACCTTTCGATCGCATCTGGTCTTTCAGGTTCAGGCGACCCAGGTCACCCTTCCAAAAACTGATATGAGTTCTCCCGCGGGAAGCCCCCTTCTTCTTAGATTCTTGTAGCCCCAGCTACCACCTGCAACTCCTCACCTCTGTGAGTTCCAGAGCACTTTTCCTGTTCCTCAACTTGAGGCTCAGGGAATTGTACTGCCACAGGTTCCAACACAGGCAAACGCAGGCCGCTAGGGTTTTGGGGGGAACTTTTCCCAACCTCTGATCAAGTTCCCGCCGCTTCACTCCCCTGTGAGAAGAGAAACTTTTCGAGAAATTTTGTTCCTTGCCATTGATGGGGTTTTTTGTGGGCGCTAGGAGCACCCAAATGGGCTCCTCTGCCTAGATCTTGGAATCTGTGACTCTCTCCTAGAAAACCCTTGAGTCCTATGTTACCCTGAATGCCACAATTTGCTACAATGTCTTCCAACCCCCCTGAAAAAAACGAGATTTGTAAATTTCCCGGCAGAAGAGGACTTACTTGGTTTGTCGTGGCTTCTGTTGTTCCTTCCTTCCTAGGGTTTGTTAGCTGTTAGAAAACGCCTGGATCTCTCTCTTCCTTCCAGACACAATTGAAAGTGCTCTGTAAACTTTCCTCTAAGAGGGTTGTGTTGTTGACAGTGCCCCAAACCCCTCCCGAATCTTTGTTTTTCAGCCCTGCTCCACAGTATGCCGGAATATACTACTTCAAGTTCTTCGCTGACACTTCATGTCCCCAGGCAGCTAATAGGTCTTCTAGCATCGGTCTAAGTCTACCAAATCCCGTTCTTTAACCATGGTTCCTGTCAACGTCAGAAACGAACAAAACCCTCCGACAATGCAAAGCAACCTTCAAAATCGTAATCACGTGCTCACACCTCCATAGGGCAATGAGTTTAGGGTTTGATAACGCAGTGACTGCTATCCTAACCCTACGACATCCTGTTCCTTTGCACCACCTCCTAGACGCAGCGTGAACACGGATAGAGGGCCCAGGTGTTTGTCGTACTCTGACAGCCAGGGACGCCTGCCGCATCCTATGCTCCCTCGTGTCGTTGGTTGGATCATGGCTCAGAGCTCCAGGTCCAGAATCCTGCTGCCATGGTTAGGGTTTTAGTGTTTTTGTCCACCGTCCTCCATCCGTGCAAATTCCATCTAGTAGGATTTTGGATTCTCTCTTCTTGAAACTTAAAGAGTGCCCCAACTCTCCTATCACAAATAATCCCTATCTATTCAATATTATTTATTATATTTATTCAATATTATTTACTATCATTGTAGCAACATTATATATGTATTATCATTACCAACATTGCATAATAATAATAATTATCATTACTAACATTCAAAAATTTACAGAACAATCATTGTTGTTACCAACATTCACATACGTTTTTCCTGGAGTAAAAATGCCTTGCCATTCCTTTCGTTGTTTACAACGGAGATTTTATTGTTAATGGAGAAAGTATTTTTCGATGATTGATTTTATTGTTAATGGAGAAAGTATTTTTCGATGATTTAATGGATGCGTTGATTTTATGGAGATTCCAACAATTGGTTTATTAATATGGACAGCCCAACCATTGTATGGAGATGCAGCTTATGAATAGAGTACTGTATCATTATCATTATGAGTCATTCATTTAGTGACTTTAGCAACGTCATATTGCATTATTGGAGCAACCTTATATTATTATATTGTAGTAGTGTTATTATATTATTGGAGAGGACCTTGGAGATAGTGTTATTCCTCATGCTTAATACTACATATTAATTACATAGCGTTGCATTGTTAATTTTCCAGCCTACATTCATTATAATTGCAACATTTTCATGGAGATGCGTTCCTAATTTTTGTTGAAGGCGTTGTCTTGGAGCTTTTGTGAACAGGAAGCTGCATTAGATATAATTTATATTGCCATTTATTCATGTTTTATTTATTCATTGCAGCAACATTTTGTGAGGAAGCATTATTATTTTTAATGAATAAAGCAGTGAAAGCATATTTAATGTGTGAAGCAGCCATAGTATATCTAAGGTATGAGGCAATGTTCTGTAGGTGCACATTTAAATTGTAACATTTTACACAATGTTATCTTCCTTGAGCAGTGTTATCTTTGTGTACAACATTAAATTCCTTTGGAACAGCGTTAAATTACTCACTTTGGAGCAGCGTTAAAATTCCTTCTGGAGCAGCACTAAAATTCCTTTGGAACAGCGTTAAATTACTCCCTTTGGAGCAGCGTTAAAATTCCTTTGGAAGCAGCAGTGATACATGATTTATGCAGTGTTGGTTGATGAAGAAAAACTCTTTAATTGAATTTCCCAAGAGTTCATCCTAGATTTGGTATCAGAGGAGCTACATTGTTGATGTTTTAAATTAGGGTTTTGTGCCCTATCATACAAAGGCACTGGAGAGTGTTCAAATATTTATTGAATAGCATTTCTTGAATATTTGTTTTCGAGCAATACTCAACATAATATGTGCTTTTGGAGCAGCCTATAGTCTTATTGCAACAAGATTCAGTGTAGACATTGTGCATTCATTGAGCAACAGTTCATTATGGAGCAACCTATATCATTGAGAAGCAGACATTCCAGGAGATTTATATCATGGAGACCATATTAATATAGAGAATGTTTATACTCAAATCATGAATACAATTTTCTTCTCAATTGGAATATGTGGATGGAACATGGGTTGCTTGTATTTTCTTGGAAATCCTATTTATGATGCCTTTATAGCTGAAGATTAATATTTCGTGTTTCTTACATAACCAAGGAATATGGAGACTTTGCATTTGTAACTTTCACTCTTACTGAACATCTAAAATCCACAAGAGGACATAACTTCATAACTGCAATATGTTTGGACAATAACATACATGTTTTTGGGAGTAGCCTAATGTTTCATCATTTTGAAGGAGTATCTCAAGCCCTAAATCATGAGGAGCTCATTCTTGTTCTTAGAGACACATTGATGGAGGTTACAACACATGTTAAAATGGTATTTAATGTCTCCTTGTTTTGGTTCATAACCAAACATAAGCGAAGTGCTATATATTCCACCAGCTCATGTCATGGCTACATTGACTCATTGAGTACATATAGAATTTCATCTTCCTCATTATAGAGTGGGGTAGGAAGTTATCTTTCTCATTTCTCATTTGTTTGCAAGCATTCTACAAATCATATTTCATATTAGCATTACTATATGTACAAAGCAAAAGAGCTAGAGCTTGAAATATATTATGAAAGTGCTAAGTAATATTCTCCATTGGATGATGTTACATAAGAGATTTTGGGAAGTTATGAATATTAGATATCATTTTTGGGATTATTTTATTTATTTAGTTATTTGAGACGGTAAATCTTAATTCTACAAATTTGAAGGCCAAATGTGTCTCTTTATTCAGTTTTTTATTCGTCTTCTAATCAACTTTCGGATTTCCTTAATCGTGATGTGTATACTAGAGATGGAAAATTTTCCCATGCATATGTTATATATCTCCAAGATGGTTGCTTGATGCAAAATGGTACTCGTTAGTTGGCTTAGAGTGGAAACTGATTTTGTTGAACTTTATAGCCATCTACTAGAAATTGGGTTCTACAAGGATATTCATAAATCAATATCGGTAAAGTTTGCATGACAATAAAGAAGTTAAAGTCTTCCTTTGGGCTAATAAATGCTACAATTTTGGATTAAGGTATATTCTCATGGAGGATCAAAATATGCTTTAGACATTACTCATGAATTTGAGTTTCATTACAAACCAACCCCCTTGCCATTGATGTTAAAGGGGGAGGTAAGCAGAAGTAAGAAGAAATGCTTCTCAAAAAAGAAAGGGAGAGGATCACAATGATTTCCATCAATTCCAAAGGGAGATATTGATGGCATTATTTTCATTGATGGAAAATGAGAAATAGGAAGCAAGCAAGGTATGTTGTAGCAAAAAAGGAGAAGCAACAAGTGATATAGCATGTTGACAAAGGAGCAACAACAAAGGCAAAAGAGCATCAAAAAGGAAAAGGAACATCAAGAGTAACACATGAAAAGGAACAATAATAAGGAAAAGGAGAAATAGGAGCATCAAAGACAAAAGAGCAACATCAAAGACAAAATAGAAGAAACAAGGAACAAAAATGGTTTCACAGTTAATGTATGCACAAATGAACGAGAGCAACAAGTAAGATAAGTCTTATAGCAAAGAAGTTGCAGCAAATCATGTTTGATATGCAAAAACAAGAGCAAGTGTGATGGAAAAGAAGTGTCAAAGTAAAATGGAAAATGTTTTATAATATGTTGCTTCAAGATGATGTTGATGCTTTTGTGATAATGTTTGCAGAAATGTTGTAGTGATCATCTTTGAAGAAGATGTTGATGTAGAGATACAAGGAAAGACAAAATCATGATGAGGACCCGAAAAACTGCTAAAAATAGTAAATGTTTTTATAATCAAGGAAAATAATGAAACCAACTGAAGGTATAGGTGGGATAGGAGGTTGGACACTAATATCCACCTAGATCAATCCTCCCCCTTAGGAAGAAATGGTCCCCATTGCATGCAGAGCCTCCATGAGGTGAGGAAATTTATGTTGAACGTGGTCCCTAGTAAACCACTTTCCCTGGTGAAGGAATTGGCATGCTTTGACAGCTCAGTATAGTTGGATTCTCTACAAGTGAGTATTATTGATTTGTGTGTCCATGATCTTGTCATTTTTTGCATGTTCGATGCAGCTTGTGTTGAGCTCTGATGGTTTCAGTTGCTCAACAACGTCGCATGTGCCAACAATAGGGAAAAGTATGGCCATTGTCGGTCCACATTAAATACTAGGTGTAAGCCAAGGAATGGTGGAATGTTGAATTCGAAGGAATTTTCCCCCATAGCCTTGGTGATTTTGTACAACCCATATCAAAGTGGGAGAAGCTTGTGGTAGGGCCCAGCGAGGCGCTCCTTCTGTAAATGTAACAAAAAAAATTCGCCCACCTAGAACTTGTGTGGCATCCGATGTTGATCATGACGCTACTTGTACTTAGCATTGGCTTTTTCCAATATGTCATGGACCTGTTGGTGGATGTGTTTAATGTGCTCAATAAATATTTTAGGTCTGTCATCTTCAGACTAGACATGAGCCGAATCTATCTGAGTAGTTGCAAATGGTATAGCCACATCAATGGGACATAGTCACTAGAATCCCAACCCCACCTGAAAGGGACTATGGTTAGTTGAGCTTTGGAGAGCTCTGTTGTAGCTGTGTTGGACATAGATGAGGATTTTATCCCATGTGTGTGGATGCTTCAAGTTGTACATGTGCATAATGTGCATGATTATCTTGTTGACAAGCTCTTTTTGGCCATCAGTTTAGGGATGGAAGGTCATGGAATTAGTGAGCTTGGTATCCAACATTGACCAGAGGCTTTAACAAAATGTATTTAGGAACTTGCTGTCCCGATCTGAGATAATGTATTGTGGGATCCCAAAGTGCACTCACACTAATTCAAAGAAGAGATTATAAGTGGCTTCTATTGTGATACTCTTCTTGCAGACCACCAAAATGGCCATCTTAGAGAACTTGTCGATGACCACAAAGACGAAGTTGTTGCCATGCTAAGTAAGGAAGACCCGACATGTAATCCATGGATTTGGTGTCGACTAGGAGTATGAAAAGGAGTATATAGGCCTTGATTCTTGATTGTAGGTTTGGAAATGGTTCGTCCAATAAAAATAATTATGCAACACTGCCACTATTTTCTCTACTCTGAAATTTCCAGTGACCCGACTATAGTGTGCATCCAAAATCATCTTAGCATGCTTGCTTGAAGGAACCCAGAGGTGTCCTAGGTGGCATAACAGGGTTCCCCAGAGGTGAAAATTTTGAACTTTCTTTCCTTCTAGGAGCGTTTGGTATTTGTTTGTGATTTCTAGATCGCTCTCATAAAGATGCGGCCACCTCGAAGTCTCGTGTTCGCAAGGGTCAAGCATAATGGTCAGTGCCATGACCAGAAGTCGGTTGAAGAAGTCTGCAACATTATTGGTGTTTCCCTTCATGTAATTAATGTTCAAATGGAATTGTTGCACGTATGTGGACCATTTCTATTGGAAAACCCTCTACAAATTTCCTTGTGTCTATATGAACTGCAGGGGTCGGTAGTCTGTGTGGATGACTATTTCCTTCCCTAGAATGCAATGCTTCCATTGTCGACAAGCCTGCACAATGGAATACATCTCTTTGATATAGGTGAGATACTTCCAGATGGTATTTTAAAGTGTCTCACTATGATATTCCACTAGATTCCACTACTGAGTAAGAATTGTGCCAATAGCATAGTCGGATTCCTTTGTCTCAATCTCAAATGGTTGTTGCAAGTTTGGTAATGTGAGCACCGGTGTGGAGCAAAGGTGACGCTTCAACTCAAAAAATTCCTTCGGTTGGAATTTAGACCAAAATTTTTTTCTTTCGCTCCACCCTTGGTGACTTGACTCAAAGGCCAAGTTATATGAGAGAAACCCGACAAAAACCTATGGTAGAAATTGGCAAGACCCAAAAAGTTGCGAAGCTCTGTTAGACTGGTTGGGGTTTTCCAATCCTGAATAACTAGTATCTTGGCTGGGTAAACATGTACACTCGACTCATCAATGATGCGCCCTGGGTATTGAACCTGGGTCATGCAAAGAGTGCATTTCGCCAAATTGGCACACAACTTGTCTTGTCGCACGATTTGGAGTACTTGTCGAATATTGTGTAGGTGCTCTTCCTAACTCTGTTTGAAGATCAAGGTGTCGTCGAAATACACTACCACGAATGAGTTGGTAAAGGGATGAAATATGTCATCCATCATTGTCATGAAGTTTGTGGGTGAATTCGTCAACCCGAAAGGCATGACCAGTCATTCGAAAAGGCCCTCCTTTGATTTGAAGGCAGTCTTCCACACATCATAGGGTTCTATTGGCACCTCTTGATAACAATACTTCAAATCAATCTTGCAGAAATATTTGGACCCCTTGAGTTGGTCTAGAAGGTCATCAATTTGTGGGATTGGATACTTATTTCATATGGGTGAGATCTTGGCCCCAGCACTGGATAGTCAATACGTAGTCTCCAGTTGTCCATATTTCTTACGTACCAACTACTAATCGAGCTCCCACCGGGTGATGAGACTTACGCTCTGATGTGCCCTTTCTACAATAGCCCCTAAATCTAACTCTTAATTTCATCATTATCTAGAACAAAACATCGATAGATTGTTCCATTGGATAGTGGCACGCCTGGGGTAAGATTGATGTAGTGCTTGACCTGAAAATGAAAGGGTACCCCTATGGGTGATGTGAAGATGTACCTGTACTCCTCCACGACCTTGTCCATCTATTGATGCCTTGTGGAGGATCCTTGTCTGGAGGCTATGGATATGGCCACAATATTCTTCTTTCCCTGAGGCAGAATCATAAGGAAGACAAATTTCCTGGTCTGGGAAATTATCTTACCACATTGATTAGCAGAGATCAAAGAAATGGTGGTAGGAAGTGCTACCTTCGGTATCCGGTATGACTTATTTCCCAAATAAAAATAACAGTGTGAGGCCTAGACTCATACATAGAATGACACTTCCACAAGTATGGTTTGCCTAATAATACATCACAAACTTCAAGAGGAGAAACATCACACAATACCTTATCTATGAAGGGCTTGATGTTGTAGGGAAGGAGACACTAATGGCTGACACGGAGATCTCGTCCTTGGTGAAGCCACCCAATGGTGTACAGCTATGGGTGTGGTGTGGTTAGTCAGGCCAATCAATTCATGACCTCGGCTGATATGAGGTTCTTTTGGCTTCCACTACCAATAATGAACTATAGCAGATAGCCCTTCACCCACATATGTGATTGGAAGAGTTGCTCCCCCTCCTCTTGATCTTTAGGCTCAATCTTCTGGATCTTGGTGGTGGCAACAGTGCCACTGGGCTTTGCATCAATAATTTTCTTCCCTTTTTCATACCCCTTGTCAGGTTATGACATAGAGTCAAAACATGCATTTCATTCAAAAGCCTTCAACTTAGTCACCAATGACTGCTTGGCTTGACACTCGCTTGTGTTATGAGTGGGACTCTTATGGAACTCACACCATTTCCATGTGTTCTTTTTTGTCTTCGTAGTGTTTTTATTTTCTTGCAGCTTTGTCGGGTTGTCCTGGGTTTCCCCGCCTTAGTTTTTCCTTTTTTTTGTGATTTGGGGGCGCATATCCCTTGCTTTGAATTTGCAGATCCAAAGTCTTTCTTCTTATATTTAAATTTATGCTCAATATTGGAAGCATAGTGGTATGTTGCATAAGTGAGGAGATGTCCAGGAACTCCATTTATTCCTAAATGTATTTTTACAAGCAACTGCGATACTTGAGCACTAGATGTTTTTCTAAATATTTGAAACCTGAATTTGTGCACATGGTATGTAAAAAATTCATTAGCTCAAGCACATCTTGATCCATTTTTTTCCGCAACATCATCCATTATATGTACTTGTCCTCATATCTCCCCATGGGGTAATATTTTCCCTTGATGGCGTCTAGCAAAGAATTCCAAGTGGGTGTTTCTGAAAATAGTGAGGGTTCTCTCTCATCCCTCTGTTCAGAGTAGGTTTCCGAAAAGTATTTAACATGGGGGGCGGATTTGAGGAGTGCAAAAGTAATATTTTCCCGATTGGAAAAGTCATGAATCGAAAAATGTCCTTCCAACATATTTAACCATCTATCTATGATGTCTTCATCTATCTGGCCTTCAAATATGGTAATGTCAAAGTTGACTTGTACCTTAAAGGGATTGGTGCCTCCAAAGTGGCAACTGGATGAAGATGTGTCATTTGTGGGTAGGCATCCAAGGATATGGGCAAATTTTTCCATCATCGTGTTCCTCTGTTGCTCAAGGGATTCCTCAAGAAATATTTTGAAAGGATCTACTACTCCCTTGCCTTTATTTTCTTCCACCATGGGAGGTCATCGAGGTTTTTGATGATGGTCCTGCAAAGGTTCAACCAGTTCAATCCCTAACTCCTTATACCCTGACCTCGTCGGGGACATGCGAAGAAAAATTGAGAAAGAGTAGACCGCTCTTATACCATTGATTTGGACTTATGCAATAATGCAAAAAAATATAGATAGAAACACAAACATAAATATGCAGCATAAATAAATTTGCATTTCATTAATATCAAAGAATTGAAAGATGCTTACAAGAAGAATGTAAATAAACTAGCTTGGGAAATGGTAGCTTATCTCTGAGAAGAGATGTGGTAGCTACATGCCTCTGAACTATGTTACAATGAGGCTCAATGACCATTTTATTATTGAAAAATAAATGAAAACCCTAAAAAACCAAAAACCCTAACCTCAGGAGATGGAACGCTAAGAGTTTTTGGGCCTGGTTGGGGTTAGTTGGGCAACCAACTTCTCGGGGTCGTAACTTGGTCATCTGATCCTTTTTTGGTTCATACGATACCTCTTTGGAAATATCTCTCTAAGTATTATAGGATTTTCCACAGGCCAAAGGGCTTATTGCAGACCTTAAAAAAATGTCGTTTAGGGGGTCAGAACGGCTCCGAAAGTTTGGGACCTGAAAAAATGCTAAAAATTGTAAATGTTGCTATAATCAAGGAAAATGATGAAACTAAATTGAGGTCTAGGTGGTATAGGCAGGTGGCCACCAATATCCACCTCGATCATATTCGTTGGTAGCATAATTGTTCTTGTTTCTGAAGCAAAAAAAATTATGCACAAATAAACAATTTCCCTGAAATCAATAACTTTAGGCACACATGCAACATTCACTAATCCACTAGTCCAATGTTATTTTTCATCTCTTCCATTAGCATATTAGCATAATGTTCATATGCAATTGACCAGTGGAAGTTCTCATTGACAACACCAAGTAAATTAATGGTATCAGTGCAAATAGATTCTCTGCTCTGTTTGCTAACCATGTTCGTTTCGTAGCTTAAAACACTTTTTGAATCAATAATATTCTATGTACCGTTGAGATGCACAATTTTTTTTCGATTATGTATATATTTACTATATCTTACTTTTGAAAGTGCAAAATCGACTTTGACTATTGTAACTGTGAAATATGTTACATAGAACACTTGTCAATAAACAAAAATTGAAGATACCAAAGATAATGTTTACAGAAACTTGTGCAAATATGCCTCAAAGCTACAAAACCATCTTTTCCATTTATGAACATCCTGCTTCTATGTTACTATAATTTAATTCTTTATAATAATGGAAACTAGCTCACAAACTATCGATAATAATTCTCGCTACAAAAAAGGTGTGCCAAGTTATTCCTATTATGAAACTATAAGGTCATGTGGCTGGTGCCCACTACCTAGTCATTATTGTCTTTGAATTATGAATAACCTAATACCGAGATTTGAAAAAGCTCAGAGAGCATGTAGTTTGACCAATCATTGCAAATTTCTTCGCTCTCTTATCTTCTAACCTGAATAATTTTTGGTTCAAAAATTAATAGCATTTTTTAAAATTCCAAGAACATGTGGAAACAGTGTCACGCAAAATGGGAATATGAGGAGAAAATATGTAAAGTGAGTATGTATGGATACAGAAATATGAAAAAAACACAACAACACTTTTGCACATTTTCAAGTTAAGCATAGCATTTGTGCATTTTAAAAAATATGAAATTGTTATTTCCTTTCAACAGTTAAATCGAATTACCTATTCATTTTGGTCTCTGCATGACAGCGAATAAACAAATTTATCATTACAGATTGTAAGAAAATATCTAAAATTTACAAAAGTGTGTTGTATTGCATTTATAATTTCCTCTTAGCTTTGCTTCAAAACAAAAAATATATAGCTTTTGTAGTCTTACAATCGCTCAAAGTATAATGAAGCATGAACTGCATCATGGTAACTCTAGCATGACTGTGAAATGCGAACATGACATTGTTGAAGAAGGAAAATTTTCCAAATGTGATCAATAATTGTCTTATTCCCAGAAATAAAATTCGTCGTTATTTCTTGTAACTACTCGCACCACATGTATTCTAATAGTTGTTTATTTTTTTTCTATTTCAATTAATGTCAATATTGAATATCCAATAAGTATAAAAATTTAATCACCAAGTGTGAATTATTCATTGGCTATTGTTATTTCTTCAATTATCGTGGAAACATATACAAGTGGCGCAACATATACATTTAATATGCATATTTGACATTGGAAATATACTTCTGACAAAACAAGTTTGATTTTATTATTGCAATTTTTTTTCGTTGATATGATTTCTATGTTTTCTTGTATGCAAGTAAGTAATCCATGAAGACAATTTGCTATGTTGAAAATGAATTTACGAAATTTAGTATTGGACGGTGGAAATTTTAAATGTGTTTCCTGGATACAGAGAATCATAGCATTCATTAAATATTCATCACACACAATTTCATTCACATGATCATGTAGACTTCACGTATTCAAACTTGTAATCGTTAAAGTATTTTCACTTTCTATCGGCTTCTTTATTTACCCTGATTTCCATGATGCTTTATTTCTTGAGAGTTTTGTTCCTTCTAATACTTTCTTATTTACACATAAGTTATTTTGTGTTAGTCTTTGAAGAAGATGCAACAATTCCATCATTCTAACACGTGACAGTGTTGTGTAAACTAGTCCATGTGTTGGTATGCCACTTGGTTCAAATGCAAGTCCATTCAATGTTAAGCCATATGATAAATGATTTTTTCTAACACAATATAGTTGTATCGGAAATTTCTTGCACGCTATAGTTTTAAATATATTTCTATTACATGTCAATGGTTTTGAAACACGCAATATTGGAGTCCAATCAAATGAAACATTTCCATCATTCAATTCACGATACTTGTTTCTTTGAAGTTTGTCGATATCTATATTTATGAAATATATCCATAACACATCAACACTATTGCTATTTTTCATATATTTTTGGATATTCCATTAGCGCCATTATCGAGGCCATCTTTTGTATTTTATTTCCCTACATATAGCTTAAAAAGAAAATTGCATTTGATAAGGATTCTTGACAGTAATCTCATTGTCTTCTCATACGCAACAAATCCTATTTCCTTATTGTGTGATTCATCAATTGCATTAAGAAATATTAGCTCTTCATTTACATGTGACAACATTTTTCTATTATGCTTCTGCACATCCATGTTTTTGTAAAATATGTATGGAAACAATGGATACATTGGAGCATTCCTATAACACTTATCGTTTATATATTTTATGTCTTCATAATATTGTTGATTGACTCACATTTTGTTAAGGATTTAAATCAACTTGTTATCATTTTGACACATTGTTATGTGAAATTATTAACATTTGACTTCCTCTTTCCAAAAATAGTATACAAGTTTTTCGCCCACCAAAATTGGTTTCTCAAAAATCAAAGAATATTTGATCGGTTGCACCTGAAACAAGTCACCTAAAAATATTCCATCAATATTTCCAAAATGAGCCAACGAAGTATGATTAATTCCATATAATAATTTTTCAACGTGGTATAATAATGTTGAGCCTATCAAAAATGCCTCATCAATCAACATAACACAAAGTTGTTTGAAATGTTTCTTTAATGTGTCTAATTTTCACCTTTAAGTGAAAAATATTATGATTTGTTAAATGGTAAATGGAATGAAAAATTAAATTCTATACCACCTGCATTGAATGATGCCTTCCCTGTATATGTTGTTGATCCAGATATTTTTACTTCAAATATGCATACAAATTTGCATATAAAAGAGTATTTAACCATGAAAGCATATCACATGAAAGGAGCCGAAATAAAATGCAACCATGAGAAGCAAAGACACAACAGATTTGTAACGGAGTTCACCCAGTGTCGGTTACATCTCTGAGCTCTCCTCAAAGTGGGGAGGTTTATTTCATTAATATTAAGAAAAAATCAAATTACATGCATGTACAAAAAGGCACCTTATACCTCCACTTCCGAGGATGGCTTGAAAATGCACACCTCTATTGAAGAAATGGACTGCACCTAGTGAAATCCTGGTGCAACATCGTAAAAAAATACTATAAAGTTGACCCTGTTCTCACTTGGTCAAAATCTGGACCCTCGAGAATCTCAAAGTGTTACACCATTTTTTTGGTCATCTAACCCATTATCATTAGATGAACCCAAGTACACCATGTAAGACCAATTTTACCCTAAGTAAAATTGCTTTCACCATATAAAATAACATTTGTCCATATTTCCTAGTCATATTTAACCCAAAACAAGGAAATTGATTAAATAAATCATTATTTAATTAATTATTTCCTAGGAACAAGTTATTCAAATCATTATTTAATGATATTCCTAGTTAAATTTGACTAAATAATTTGTAAATAATTAAATAAATCATTATTTATTTAATTATATTCCCATTATTTCCCTAAAATGATAAATAAATCATTTATTTATTTATTATTTATAAATAAAGGAATTGATCCAAGTCAAGAATCCTTTTCCCTCCAACAAATATAGTAAAATATTCCTAAAGGGTGCTTCTAGAATTCGATTAATAATATTTTATTCACGCACCGAGTTCTAGGCCGCCCCAATATTTTATTATAAATAGGAGGGTTTTCCCCATTCATTAGTGACCTTCATTGCATTAGATCACAATAGATCTATTCTTCGTCACCATTTTCCATTTTTGCTTTGTGAGCTCCCATTGAGTTCTATGTTTGTCAGGGTTTTCTATCACAATAAGAGAGAGGAATTTTAGATCTGAAATGCTGAGGACTTTCAAGAACCCATCCCATTGAGGAGAACCGGAAAACACCTTTCTTGTTTTCCTCTCAGGTGCCCCATTCTTTAATATAATACAAATCATTCTTTTAAACACTTTGTTCTTGTCTTGTCTATTGGATGCATCGAGCCATATTATATTTTATATGCTTAATGTGTTTTTGTGCTTAGATTTGAATTTGTGCAGCAGACTTAAAGATATGTTGCAGCCATAATCGATGTTAGGGCTATTTTTTATGCGTAGCTAAAGTGATCTTTTACGACGAAAGATTCATACTAACAATTGGCGACTCCACACGGATTTTATTTTACGACCGCTGTCGTTTTATCATTTCTTGCATATCCAGCTGTTTCAGACCCTAGGGTTTCTCTTCCATTTCCTGTTTTTCCTATTTTTATGGTGCTTTCCACCTCTAAAACCCTCAAACAGTCAAATTTTTAACTTCTGTGTGTTTCTGGCCTTATTGCGCAGGTGACAGACATCAGCCGCAGCTGAGACAACAATTTTTTTTGAAAGAGCCGGATCTGCAGGTTGCACTTATCGGCCCAAAAAGTGCGACCTGAGCTTGAGGGACGCACTTTTCTACCCCAAACCTGTGACCTGGATTGACAACAGGTCAGAACCTGCGACCTGCACTTTTTCTGCAAATTTTTCCGCACTTTTTCTGGGTTTGTCTGAAGCTTCTGCCAGGGTTTTCCAGCCTCTGTCTCTGCCCGTTTGGACCTATTTCTGATCCGCTTCACTCAACTAAGAGAGACTCTTGCCCCTTAGGGCTCTAGTACCCTCCACTTTTTGTGGGAGAGTCTTTGCTGTTTCAGAAGACTGAATTTTCAGAGTTTCAGCCTTATTTCTCTCAGATTTGATACCTCCTTTTCAGATCCCTTTAGATCAGCTCTTCTCCCTTTCAAATCACCTCATATCGTTTTGTTTGGGTTCATTTCCATGGCCACCGCCTTGTCTCTTCTATTTTTAGCTGATCTCCTCCTTTTTAGCAGCAACCTTGCCTCTGCCTATTTGCTGTTCTCTGCACCACTTTTCAGCAGATTTCTCCTTTATATCCCAATCCCTCCTGACATTAGATCTATTGGCCTCCTTTTTGCGTGCTTGGCTTAGTTTTTCCCTCTTATAAACTAGTTTTGACAGACCTGCCTTCTCGGGTTAAATTGATGCATTAGTAGCTGTTAATTTTCTTTTCGTTTTATTTCCTGCCGATTTATTTTCATTTACACAACACACTTTTTCTTTTACTCTCAAAACGTCTGGGTTTAAACAATTAAAATTAACGCATGCCACACACTGACCCTAAGTGAAGAAGAGCCTGGTTAACACCACCTAGCAAAGGCTTTAAAATCAATTGTCACTGCACCTCTCCGCCCTTGACCTCACTTGATTTTATCCCACCCATCCCTTGTCGGTTTTTATTCTTCTCGTCATCATTGTGCCCCCAAGGCGCTTCTCCTAGAGACTTCTTGGCCTTCACCCTTAGTTTCCGCTCGGTTGACTTCCTCCTTCCCGTCATCCTCGAGTAAGTCCTCCCTTGAGTCCGCACTCCGACTCTTCTTCTGATTGTTTGGGTTCTCCCACTACTTCTGGTTCTCCCTCTTTTACCTTCACCATGTCTAGTTCAGGACCTAGCCCTAACCCTAGTTCTACCGCTGGGTCCATTTCCAGTGGAACCACTACGGGACATACCTCGACCGCCCCATTACTCCCTTATATGGCCGGCCTCAGTCTCCCCGATTTCAATCAGCTGATTAATGATCCTATTCGCCACGATGTTAGTTGGCCTGCTATGCCAACCAAGCTCCCCTCCGACATTCCCAAGTTCGAAGGCCTTGCTAGTGAAGATCCCTCTAACCATATCTGATCTTTCCACATGTGGTGTTCCTCCAATTCCATCACCGATGACTCCATCCGTCTTCATTTGTTCCAGCGCACGCTTACCGGCGAAGCTTCCAAATGGTATGTTGATCAAGCCACCTCTTCCCATACCACCTTTGCGACCATTGCCCAAGCCTTTTATCCTATTTCCAGCTCCCTCTCCGATACGACATTGGCACTGAACTCTTAACTTCTTTCCATCAATCCTCTTCGACCCGCCTTTCTGCTCATGTCCAAGAATGGCAGCGAAGACGGAGCTTGTGTCGCGCTCCCCCCTTTGAAGATCGGATTTACATGGACTGGTTCCTTCGCTCTCTCTTACTTCCCATTGGAAAATATGTCGCATCCCATTTTCCCAAAATCGAGGAAGCCACCCTCCAAATAGCCTTGAAATATGACCTTATCTACGCCCAATCTTGTTATGTTTATACCATCCTTCCTGACCTTCCCAAGCCCGGTGGCCCTAATGCCTCGGGGGCATCTCACTCTGCTGACGGTATCGTTAGAGCCCTGTCACATACCTTTTCCCAACCTCTTCTGGGCCATGGTTTCCCTCCAGGGGCCAGCCTCTCTGGCACTTTTTCCCCTCCAGGTAGCATGTATTTAGGATACGGCATGCCTCCTCCTTTTGCCCACCCTCCTGCTTACCTCACTGCTACCCACCCTACCCCTTATCCGTATCCACAGCCTGGTGTCCCAGCCCCTTCAGCATTTGGACCTCCCACTCCCTTGCCTTTTCCACCCATGCAACCGCACTTACTACCCCCTCTAGGGCAAGTCTTTGCACAGCAGGGGGCACCTAATTTTCTTCCTTCTCAAAGAACGAGGAAAGGCAATCAATCTGCCCCTGGTAATCATGGACCCAATCCTTCAAGTATTGATCCTCACACTGCTACCCATCCACAGGGTTCTCAGCCCAATCCGAACAGGCCACTTCGCACCCATAAGCCTTGTTCGTGTTGCGCTGTTTATGGTCATTACACTCACGATTGTCCCTTATTACCACAAATTCGGTAGATGTGGGACTCTGAGGCCACTGTGCGGGGACAACATTCCTCCCCTACTGTCCCTCCTCCCCCAGCTACTTCTCAACCTGCTGTTTTTACCGATCCTTTCCCTCAACAAGGATTTGTGGCCACTCAAACCACTCAACCTTCCCCTTCTGGTTCCTCTGATTACCAGATTCTCATGATGGCCTCTAACCCACCTCTCACCGTCGACCTCAACCTTCAAACTCGGTCCCATCAGTATTCCACACCTCCCGTTCCATCTGTCTCTGAGTCTCCATCGTCAGGTCCTACAGAGCCTCTATCGACACCCAATGGTCCCTTGCAACTCCCTCTGCCCAAAGCTGAGGTTCATCCCAAGCCTCCTAAGGGACCATTACGCCAAAATTATACCTCTGGTTAGGCTTCCCATTCATACAGCATAGTAGATGATCTGGCCCAATCTCCTGCTACCATTTCAACACTGGAACTCCTCCAGTCGTGTCCTTCTCAAAAGAGGGCTCTACTATCTGTCGTGGGTGTTTTCGATCCTGCTGATGACCAATTGATTGTTTTCGACGCTCGTAAGTCAGAACATCCCCCTCTTCCTCCTTCAGTTGCTTTCCAAATCCCAATCAAAATCCGAAATGCCAATGTTGCTCGGTATTATTGATGAGGGGGAATCTACCTACATAATGTCCGCTTCGGTTTGGAAACAACTCGGATCCCCTGAACTGGCCCCTTCCACCATCACCCTTTGCGCGTGGGATGGCCATGCCTCCCAGCCCATTGGCCTATTTCGTAATTGTCCTATCACCCTTCTCGGCAAGACTGTTTGTGTCGACGTCGAAGTTATCGACGCCCCTCTTGACTACAACATCCTTTTGGGGCGTAGTAACAGCTATGCCATGTCAGCCGTCCCATCCGCAGTCCACCGCAAGATTTTTTTCCCTCATAATGGTAATATTGTCACCATTGACCAATTGACCTACCATGAACCAAAATCTCAGACCTCCCCTGATTCCACCATCTCTATTGTCACCAATAAACCAACTGTTGCTTCTTTGACCTGTGTCTCCCATGGCGTCTACAAAGACTCCTCTTTGCTTGGAAATTTTCCCGGTCCTCCCCCTCCTATCTCTGACCCCAGCTTAGCGAATTTTTGCATGATGCAATCGTCTCAGGCTGGCCTTCCACAGCCTGCTCCGGCTAGTCAGCAACCTCAATCTCGCCCACCGCCTCCTGCTCCTAGCCCTTCGCTTCAGTCAACCGAACCTTTTTCACCTGACCCTTCCCATCACACTCAGGAACTCCCCTACCCTCCTGAGTTTGTTCCCTCAGGTCTCCACTATATGGGAGTCGTTTCTCCTGGTCATTACCCCGCCGGTCAAATACCTTTCCTTGCCCCTCCCCCCCCCCCCCCCCCGGCGTCTACTCGGTCCTCGTCATGGCCACCCTTTCCCTACCTAATTTAACCTTGGGAATACCAATATGGTATCTTACTCCTCCAGCCGAGACCCCACCGGGCCACCCCCAACCATACATAGTTGTGACACCAGTGCAACCAATTCCCTTCGCTCCTTCTACCGCTATAATTCCCCTAGCCCCTCCGCAGGACCCTCCCCATGTGAAAACCCCTACAGGCAAGAAAAGAAAAACTCGAAAGGGGGCATCCAAAGACAAGGCCACCACACCCGACCCTACCCCTCCCCTTCCCCAACCCACCAAGCCTTGTGCCTTGTGTGATGGTATCGGCCACCCCACCCATACTTGTCCTGAGTTGCCCCTTATCCAACCCATGGTTAAAGTCGTGTTCCCTGAATCGACGGTCCCTGAAACCTCTGGTTCTTTCTCCTCCGCAGCCAAGACCTCAAAGACTCTTCGCACCAACAAACCCTGTGCTCTGTGTGGTTTCCACGGCCATTACTCTCACCATTTTCCTCACCTCACGCATTACCGAGCCTCTTTAGAGGTCATTCGCGAGTACGAAATTGAAAAAAATCAATCCGCCTCTCCCATCCTTGCTCAATATGCGTCAGGTCTACTCGAGGATCCTTCTGCTACCATTGAAATTCCTCCCCCTGATGTTGAAATGTCTGAATCTGCTACTCCCCTTCTATACCTATCATCATACACGCAACCATCTGAGTACATTCCCTCCGAATCCACTCCATCTGTTCTGCTTAATCCTCCTTCAGACACATTCTCGGGCTCTTCATGTTTTGACCATATTTTTACATGTTCTTATGTCATTCCCCATGATGACCCGTATCTGCGCCTCTCTTCCCATACTGTTGACTTCGGTAACTTTGTAGCGTCATATGGTCCCCTTGACCCTTCCATTCCCTCCCATACTCACGATCATACCATCTGTATCTTCGATGTTCTCCACAGCCTGATTTCCCGCTCTTCATCCCATAGTTCTCATTCATCTCCCTCTCGTCGATCTATGAGTCCTAGACTTCCTACCCAGATTGCTCCCTCACATAGCCGTCAGTGGATGTCTATCCTCTACTCACGCTGCCATCCTTTTTCTCATCCCTCCCCGTTGTTGTACCGCGACACTATTATATCGGCCCTGTCCTCCACCCATTATCTTGGCTATGCTGATGGGGCAAGTCGCTCTTCTCGGAATCTCGCTTCGGCAGCATGGGCCATTTTTACCCCCTTGCATACCTTGGTTCTTGAAAATTGGGTCTGCATTGGTAATGCCACCAATAATCAGGCCGAATATGATGCTGTGCATGGTCTCCTAGCCGATGCCCTCTCTCATCACATCCTCCATCTGCATGTTCATTTAGATTCCCTGCTTTTTGTCCTATAACTTAACGGTGTCTATCGTGTACATAACCCTCTCATGTTTAGACAATATTTACGTGTGAAACTTTTGATACATGCATTTACATCTATTACTTTCCACCATATCCATCGACGTCAAAATCACTACATCGATCAAATTGCAAATCATGTTCTAGACTGGAATTTATCACACACAAGACAATAACATTTCACATCATCCACAAAATATACATAAATCATATATATCATATAACATGTGTTTTTAGAGTCCATCTGCTCTAAAACATATCACATGCCCATAGCATGGTACAAAAAGCAAAACTACAAAATGGGGGGCACCACTTGCCCCTACAAAAACACTGGGGGGCACCATCTGCCCCACATCTAATCACTCTCTGGAGGATCCCGAGCCAATGGCTCTGCTCCTGTAGCTCGTAGATCACACACAGTCTGACCGGCCATCGCCATGCATCGCATGATACCTCGCCATTCCGAGGGTAGCCCAATACATAACTCTATGTATTGGTCATCTAAATCCTGCCAACCACACTCCGACACACCAGTCAACAACCCCTCATATCTACGACAGATGTCCTCCACGAGAACGGCCATATCCTCATTCTGTGTTGTCCTTGATCCACTCGCACCTGTAGCGCCTGTTGTTGTCGGTAGCCCCATATATCTAACTGGTTTCACCGGAGCTATATCTGCATTCCAAAACATATAACGATTAGTACCATGCATACTAGTCACAAACTCTAAAATGCACATAACAGATTAGTTGCTTGTCACTTACCATCGGGCCCCCACACTCGACCAGGCGGAAGCGGCAAGTCCGGATCTCCCCAATAACTCATCCCACTATAGGGATAGTCGTCTATGTATAGTGGCATCTGATCCCAATGGGCGAAGAACTCTGGTCGGAACACCCGTCCGACTACCCCTCCTCCTCCTCTACACAGTAATCATCCCCACCAATGTATCCGAGGCTCTCTCGGACCTCCATCAGGTAACTGTATACGAGGTCGCAAGGTCGGGATCTTCTCGAAGAAGAAAGAGCACAAAACAGTCCCATAGGCACAATCATGATTCACTTGTCTCTTGCATAGTGACAACTGTCGTTTCACCGACACCAACATCATCTGGGCCCACCCATAGTAGGTCCCACTCAGCACACTCTCCACAATCATCATCTTCCCTCCAGTGATGTGATGGAACACCTGGCTACCCAAGATCCACAACACTGCTGTGGCCACTGCCCGGGTCTCCAACCTCTCTAGATCACCAATGGATATCCGAGTCCCCTTTGACTCAAACACCTAGTTGACAATGTCGCTCAACAAACTCCATAATGTTACGCCCTCGTGGTAACACTAGCTGTGTATTTCCCACCATCCCTAATGGTGGGAGACCAGTCAAGAAATACAAATCCGGACCGTCAGCTCGATCTTGTGCCCCTGCACTACAAAAACCTCATGATCTGGATCCCAATAACTAATAATCCAGGCTAACAAGGGCTCTCCAGCCCTCATCAAAGGGTTCTCCAAAAATTTCAAAACTCCATACCTAGCCAGTGCACGACGGACACCCTGATCCGCTTGGATTTCTGTCTGTAATGTACCTAAGTCTCTCTCTCTCCACTTGATCCATATATCTACCATATCTGCACAAAAAAATCATTTTTGTCAGCCTCCAGATCAACAAAACTGCATTAACTTACACCAAAACAGAATCTCAGCCCATAACAGCACTAAAACCCGCACATCTAACAGGTCGCACTTTTTGGGAAAAACCTGGGCCAGGTCGCACTTTTCAGGCCAAAACTTGCGTCCCAAGTCACAAATTTTGCCCCAAAAAGTGCGACCCGACCGTAATGATGAAGTAGGGGCAGTTACTGAGATTTAAAGCCCTAATCTGCAATTTGAATCCATCAAAAACAAAGCTTAGGATTAGGCCTCTTACCTGCAACTGACGGATCACAATTCCAATGGTCGATTTGTCTGCTACGATCGCTGCAAGATTTAGGGCCTTCTCTCCTCTCCAAATTCACCATAGCTACACAAGCAAATGAATGATTTTGGAGGGAAAATGCCCTATTAGAAGAAAAGCCCTGTTTTTTCTTTCGCATACTGCGACCAAACCGTAGCCCCATTTGACACACCATCTGCACCATTGGAAAGCTCTCACTGAGCACTCAAATGGGTATTTGTCAGTTTTGTATGTTTTGATACTTCACCACAACACATTTTGTCCATGAAGGGTCTATTCACCTTTTCTCAAAATCGAATTTCTTCACTTACGACACTTGTACTTGGGACACCACTTTGCCTCCTTACTCGTCTTCGTTCGTGTTAATTTTCATCATGAGCTACTCTATTGTACTCATGCTTTTATGGTCCCCTATTGGACCTGTACTATGAGGCAGCACCATCGAGTCGCCCTTGCTTAGAGCATTCAAGTTGAGTCACCATCACATTCATGGAGTCTATCCCGCGTCCCTTTGTACCCCGCTATAGCCCTCCATACTTTCCTGCTTGGTCCCTCTCTCATGTCGCACATTATGGTCTTTAGTTCCCTTGTCCACTATCCCTCATGATATTCTGTCAGTCGCTGCCAAGCCATTCATACCCTTTATGCTCTAATAAGGGAAGTCGTCCAACCGCTCCTCCGTTTCTCTCATTCCATCATCATCATCAGTGTCTACTTTTTCGTCACTCTACTATTTTCCCTCATGCCTTAGTTGGGGTTCCCTTATTTCCTCACCTATGGCGGACCTACTTCTGTCGACATCAACTCATTTACTCCAGAAGCTAGGTCTAGGGGGCAGTGTACCTTGGTTCGAGCTCTTCCTAGCATGATCGTGATATATACACTTGATGGTCCAGTGACGCAGCAGCAACTATTGGTGATTCTCGGGCATGTGTGCGATGTCTCAACCCTCATGAGGGGGTGGCCCTGCAGGTAGCCCCCCACATGCATGGATGACTTCATTTCCGCCCTTGATGCAGCTCCTCTCATATGATGATATCGATCCCAGCCGTTTGCAGCGCCTTTTCGATTCGCATGTCTCTGTCAGATTTTATGAGCCCTTCCCCATGTGCAGGGGGCATTTGGGTGTATTTGTACCTCATGTACTACCATATTATTGTATAATTCCTAACGATTATTCCAGGCATCACATGTATGTGGGATTCATCATTTTTATCTGGCTCATGTTTAGGCCAGCACATGCTTCATTATTGCGTTCTGTGGTTTTTCGGGTGCCTTATTCTTTGTACTATTGTATCGGTAGGCATAGGTATGCCTCCCCCGCCGCCTTTAACACTGGTACTACTTCATCATGTAGAGACTTGTTGCACCTGTAAGTCTCGTCTCCTCTGGGTCTAGTCCTTTAGCACATTAGACTACCTTACATTCCTCTCTCTCACTTCCCTCTTGATGCCTAGTGATTGAGTTCTTACAATGTACTTCGGTCATACGATTTGCTCCTAACACTCGTACGTTGGGAGGCAATCTCTTACACCATTTTTTTGGTCATCTAACCCATTATCATTAGATGAACCCAAGTACACCATGTAAGACCAATTTTACCCTAAGTAAAATTGCTTTCACCATATAAAATAACATTTGTCCATATTTCCTAGTCATATTTAACCCAAAACAAGGAAATTAATTAAATAAATCATTATTTATTTAATTATTTCCTAAGAACAAGTTATTTAAATCATTATTTAAATAATATTCTTAGTTAAATTTGACTAAATCATCCATAAATAATTAAATAAACCATTATTTATTTAATTATATTCCCATCATTTCCTAAAATGATAAATAAATCATTTATTTATTTATTATTTATAAATAAAGGAATTGACCCAAGTCAAGAATCCTTTTCCCTCCAACAAATATAATAAAATATTCCTAAAGGGTGCTTCTAGAATTAGATTAATAATATTTTATTCATGCACCGAGTTCTAGACCGCCCCAATATTTTGTTATAAATAGGGGGGTTTTCCCCATTCATTAGTCACCTTCATTGCATTAGATCACTCTGGATCTTCTCTTGGTCACCATTTTTCATTTTGTTTTGTGAACTCCCATTGAGTTCCATGTTTGCTTTTCCACATCCATAAGAGAGAGAAATGTTAGATCTGAAACACTGAGGACTTCCAAGAACCCATCCCACTGAGGAGAACCGGAAAACACCTTTCTTGTTTTCCTCTCAGGTGCCCCATTCTTTAATATAATACAAATAATTCTTTTAAACACTTTGTTCTTGTCTTGTCTATTGGATGCATGGAGCCATATTATATTTTATCTGCTTAATGTCTTTTTGTGCTTAGATCTGAATTTGTGCAGTAGACTTAAAGATATTTTACAGCCATAATCGATGTTAGGGCTATTTGTTATGCGTAGCTAAAGTGATCTTTTACGACGAAAGATTCATACTAACA